>ML790007.1:38610-51168 GCA_009831015.1 Picea engelmannii | reverse complement strand
ATTGTGGGCTGCAATCGCACCTTGATTGGATTTTGTGTGGCTATTGGGAGGTATCGCCAGCTCTTTCAGGATATTGCACCCTCTACCCTTCATTATAACCAGTTATTTCATTCTTCACTAGTGTCTCTTCCGGTGACTTCAGACCCCACTGTTGAGAGCTATTGGAAGATCCAGTGCTATTTGAGAAGAAGGACGTTACGTCTTCTAGGACACGAGCATTTACTTTCTTTTTTGATTCCCCCACGCAGACAAAAACCCTCTTACCCACATATATGATTATTTCTCACTTATGTATGATACACATTTGATTACAGTTTGACTTTGATATATATTGTGTAGACCATCACAGCAAAAGGCTCTTGTTTCTATATTTTCTCTCACCACTTGTTGCACACACAACTAGTCTGACATCATAGGGGAACCACAGAACCCCTGTCGTTCACGACGTTTGCTCAACCTTCCTCCTATCTTAGGAGGAGTATCTGGTCGTACTCGTTCATCAGTACCTCCTTCACACACTTCTGTGAGTGCTACCATCCAAGGATCAGCTTTGCTTGGTTCTACCTTACTTGGGTCCACTTACCAAGGTCATCCGTCCTCTAGCTCTCCTTTACACGGAAGTGGGGGACCCACTTCCTCTCAAGGAGGGAGCACCAACCCACCTAGTCCCCATCAAGGGTCAGGTTCACAACACCCAATGGCCGAAGCTAACCCTCCCCCCCCACTACAGATGCCATACTTGGCCTCTCTCAACATTCTGGATCTCACCAAGCTCACTAATGATCCTATATTGCATGATGCTACATGGCCTGCAATGCCAACCAAACTTCCTTCAGAAATACCAAAGTTTGAAGGGAAGGCAGGGGATGACCCCGCCAATCACGTCATGAACTTTCATCTCTAGTGTTCTTCCAACAACATCATGGATGACTCTGTCAGACTGCGTCTTTTCTAATGCACACTCACTGGCCCATCAGCCAAATGGTATGTCAAAGAAAAATCTGGGTCCCACACGACCTTTGAGTCATTAGCCAAAGCTTTCTTGACATTTTTCCAATTACCAATCCGCCATGACAATGGTCTCGAACTACTGTCTAAATTCAAGCAGACCTCAGCCACTCACATCGCTGACCACATTCATGAGTGGCGTAGGCGACGTAGTTTGTGTAAAGTAGAAACCACCAAGCAACAATGCCTTGACTGGTTTCTTCGGTCCCTTGTCGCTCTCCTTGGAAAAGATGTCGCTTCCACCTTCCCTCAATCTGAGGAAGAAGCCATCAGCAAGGCTCAACAATATGACCTCATTTACGCACAGTCAGGATACTTGTACACAGTACTACCTAATCTCCCAAAACCTGTGCCATTTGGCCAGGACAAACCTGGGATGTCTCATTCAGCAGACGGACTCATAGGTTCCACCACGCACCATGGTCCACAACCCCAACCACCACCGATGTATGGAACACCCCAATACCCGCCGGTATATGGGGGCACTCCTTATTTTCCCCCACCCCTTATCAACATCCATATCATGTGGCCATACCTCCACCCATCAGTGGACCACCATCGGCACCGCCCATACATCCTCCTGTTCCCACAAGCAGTGGTACTCCCTCAACATCATCTTATGGTACTAGTGAAAGCACGCAGCCTTCCTATGTACCCTATGGATCGGTACCAACGCAAAATCCATACTTCCCCTTTCCCGAGCCTCCACAACCTATGGCTCCCCCCCATCCAAATGCGGGGGTGAATTTCGTTCAACCTTCCGCTGCTCAACAGTACCAGAATTTTGAACAATTAAATACAGCCAACCCAACTCATCCATCGAACAATAATAGGAGGAAAGGATGGAATAGGAACAACAACAATCCTGGTCAAGGTGGGAATCAACCCCCACAGCATCAACCCACTGGGGGCAACCCGAACCAAGGGAACCAAAACCCCTAAGGGGGCAATAACAACAAACTCCAAGGGCGGAATACTGTTAAAACTATCCACCCTTGTTCTCTCTGTGGTGTGTACGGTCATTACACTCACCATTGCCCCCAGATTGCTGATTTCAAATGATTGAAAGATTTGGGTAGTATTCCCCCTACCCCTGCACAAACTGCCCCTCAGCAGGCACAACAACAATATGCGCAACAACCTCCCGCAGTACTGCAAAATCCTATCCCACATCAAGGTGTCATAAACACCCAATAGGACACGCAACATCTCCCACCTCAGGTGGGCCAATATCATAACCCCAACAATCCAGTAGAACGAACAATTCTCCTCACCAGTGAGGAAGAAATTCTTTTGCAAACACGCAATCGTCAGTATCCTCCAATAGCTGAGTCTACTCCTACATCCCCAGAAACAAACCCTACACCAACGGGACCTCCGTTGATGATCCCTCGCCCTTTTTCCGAACTACCATTACGCATCCCTCGCATCCCCCTGTGCAGGAATGTTCACAATCCACAAGCTAGGGCAGCTCATAACTACAGCTTGGTAGATGACTTAGCACAATCCCCGGCTGCCATGTCAGTTTTGGAAGTCCTCCAAACTTGTCCAACGCAACGGAAGTCATTACTTTCTGCCATGGGAGCAGTTGACCCTGCAGATACTTGACTTATCACTTTCGACCTTGATAGCTGCGAACCACGTCTTCCCGCCGCCGTTGCTATTCAAATACCAGTCAAAATACGAAACATCACCGTCCATCGGTGTATCATCGATGAAGGGGCATCTACCTATATCATGTCCAAAACAGTATGGAAAAAACTTGGTTCCCCGGACCTCTTACCATCTGCCATCACACTGCGCGCCTATGACAGAAGACCATCATCCCCTGAAGGGCTCTTCCAAAATGTCCCCATAGAACTCGGGGGCAAAACCATTCTCATTGACATTAAAGTTATGGATGCTCAACTTGATTACAATATCTTGTTAGGCCGTACCTACATGTATGCTATGAAGGCAGTGGCATCATCAGTCTTTAGGACAATCATGTTCCCCCACAACGGAAAAATTGTGACCATTGACCAAGTCTCGCATTACGAGCCTAACCCATCTGCCAATCTCGATAACATTCTTCCTCTCATTCATTCAAACAAAGATGCATATCCACTCATTGAGATGGGTCCTGGGATTTTCAAAGATCCATCCTTGTTAGGGACGTACCATGGAGCACCACCACTCCTTCCCCCTAGCCAAGTATGTGTCATTTCCTCTAAGAAACTCTTCAGGAGGATACTCGTCCTCCTCAGGCGGCTTCAGTCACTCCTGACATCTCACCAGTCGCAGCACCACTCCCACAGGAGCCTCCTGCAAACTCATCAATCCCCACAGTACACAAATCCACACCCCCTCCGGGACCTAATCCCATTTGGGACACAGTTCCCCGACCCCTCACTCAAATTCCCTTCTTTTACCCACCACCTGGTGTAGAAGCTTTCCAGGTAGCTGCAACACTCACACTTCCCAATATGGTGTTAGCAATCCCAGTGTGGTACTTACATCCACCTGAGATGGTCCCTCGCCCACAGACAGGACTCCCCATGACGATTCCTGTCCTCACCCCCACTATCCTCAACACCCCCTACTCCCTACCCCCCCTGCTACCGTTGGGGGCAGGAAAAAGACAAAGGAGCCCACAACTCCACTTCCTCCATGCATCTCACCACCATGCGCGTTGTGTGACAAAGAGGGTCACCAAACCAACAACTGCCCATCACTACTGGAATTACGGAATTTGATTCCCCCCAATCCAACCCCCACACCACCCATTACTATTGCTACCACTCAACCTTCTAGTAGTAAAGGGTTGAAGACCAAATTCGCATGTGCCATCTGTTCTGAGTATGGCCATTACACCCATCATTGTCCAGCACTGCCTCGTTTTCGCCAGGCATTAGCCATCGTAAGCCGCGACTTTCAGAACAACCCACACCCTGCTACATCATCCACAACACCTATCACTAACATTCGCTATGTCACTACTTCAGTCAATGAATGTATGAGATGCCCTTGCTCTCTTTGCGATTCATTGGCTCATTTTACATACCAATGTCCGATGATCATCGAATATCGGCAACGTCAATTACCTCTGCTGCACCGACCCACAGCAGAGGTAATTGACCTTACTTCACCACTGGCAAATCTACACGTCATTTCTCCCGAGCCCGAGGCACTCCCTACGCCTCCATGGTTCTTAGATGACGTATCTGAGGATTTACCCCATAACCCACCTAACTCTCCTTCCCATTCCTCTATGGAGACTCTACACCCAACCACCACGGGTACTCCTCAGTCCTTCAATATCTGGTTTATGTCGAGTGAACCCTCACCCCCTCCCAGCATTACCCCCTTTGTTTCTTTAGCAGGGGACACCCACACTGTCACTGAGCTCACTCCTCACGATCCATTATATTCTCGTCATTTCCAATGCGATGAAGAAATATTGGAAGAGATACAACGCCCGGACTCCCCCTGGGACGCACTACATCATCGTGCACTCTTCCTTCCGCAGGAAGCCCTCATGCCTCCTAGCCTCAATTCCATTTTCATGGTCGAAACCAAAGATTTTATCCCATCAGGGCCTATCGATTGGTTCAACAATCCCATTCCTGCACCTGACGCTTTCGAAGAAGGTAATCTGGCCAAGATTTCCCCCACCATCAAAATCGACATTTCCATTAAACCGAGCATCGTCGAAGAAATCATCATTGGAGCTGCTTGCACTCCTCAGGAAATTGCGGCATATAAAACCCTCTTTCGAGAATATCAGGATATCTTTGCCTGGTCATACACAGAGATGCCTGGCCTAGACCCCTCTATCGTCGAACATCGCATCGACACCTGGCCTGACATCACACCCATTCGCCAGAAACAATGACCGCTACACCCAGTCAAGGCCTTGGCTATCAAAGCCGAAATTGACAAATTGCACACGTCCGGGTTCATTTACCCCATCGCTTACACTTCGTGCGTTTCCAACCCTGTACCCGTCGATAAAAAACAGGGCACCATTCGCGTTTGCACCGACTTTTGCGATCTCAATAACGCCTGTCCCAAGGACAACTTCCCAACGCCTTTCATCGATCAGATTATCGACGACTGCGCTGGCCACGAGGCCCTTTCCTTCATGGACAGATTCTCTGGCTATAACCAAATTCAAATACACCCAGCCGATCAGTACAAAACCGCATTCATTACCCCGTGGGGTACATTCGCATATCGTGTCATGCCCTTCGGCCTCAAAAAAGCCGGCGCAACTTTCTAGCGCGCCATGACTTACATATTTCATGATCTGGCTGCAATCATCTTGGCCTACTTAGACGACCTCACCGCTCGTTCTAAGAAACGCACCCAACACCTCGATGATTTACGAATAATCTTTCAACGGTGTCGCCAGTACAACATTCGCTTGAACCCTCTCAAGTGTGTGTTCTGTGTCACTGCCGGGCGCCTTCTTGGTTTTATCGTTTCACAAAGCGGTATCACCGTGGACCCCCTTAAAGTCAAAGCCATCACCGAAATTCCACCTCCTCGGAATTTACGACAACTTCAGAGTCTACAGGGCAAAGCTAACTTTTTGAGACGCTTTGTTCCTGATTATGCTATACGTGCACATGGTTTCCTTCGCTTATTGCGTCACGACATCCCTTTTCATTGAGACGATTATGCCCAACAGTCGTTTGACGATCTTAAGGTAGCACTTTCAAATGCACCTCTGATTAGTGCACCAGACTATAATCGCGACTACATCCTCTACGTATCAGCATCCGCTGTATCAGTAGCCGGCGTCCTCGTCCAGCTCGGAGATGACAATCGTGAACATGTCATTTACTACGTCAGTAAGAACCTCTCAGGACCACCCCTGAAGTACAAACATGAAGAGAAACTAGCTCTTGCAGTTGTCCTTGCAGTTCAGAAACTGCGCCATTACATTCTGCTCCGCACCACCAAGGTCGTCGCAGATTCCAACCCTATGCAATACTTGCTCAGCCGTCGCCAATTTAACGACAAATTTGCTCGATGGATCGTTATCCTTCAAGAGTACGACCTCGAGTTCTCAACACCTAAGAGTAAGAAGGCCCTCATTCTCGCCGAACTTGTCACGGCCCTTCCCTCTGACACACCCAGTACCCCCGTCAATACTGACTTCCCTGACGCACATCTCTTTTACATCACCTCAAATGATCCTTGGTATGGTGACCTTCTCATCTACCTACGAACTCAAAAGTTTGGGAACCACCTATCCCGAGATGATCGTCGACACATTCGCCATCAGGCCCCCCGCTATCTCCTCATCGGAGACATCTTATATCGGCGAGGCGTTGACACCATCCTTCGTCGGTGCCTGACTATTGACGAGGCCGACATAGTCTTAAATGACTGCCACAGTGGCACCTGTGGGGGCCATCTTTCAGGTATATCCATGGCTCAGAAGATTATCTGGGCCGGTTACTTTTGGCCTACCTTGTTCCACGATTGCATTCATGCCGTGAAACGATGTGAGCAATGTCAGCTCTATGCCAACAAAGCCCACGCTCCCCCTGCTCTTCTTCACCCTGTCATTACTGCAGGCCCCTTTTGTAAATGGGGCATTGACTTTATGACTTGTAATCCCCCCTCCAACAATGGTCACAAATACATTGTTGTCGCTGTTGATTACTTCACCAAATGGGCCGAAGCTATGCCCACCTTCAACAACACCGCTAACATAGCAGCGCGTTTTTTCTTCAACCACGTCATATCCCGGTTCGGAGTACCACTCCAACTAGTTTTCGATCATGGGAAACACTTCGAGAATGAGATCTTCGTCGAAATCTCATCTCGGTTAGGCTTCTCTCACGAATTTGCCTCACCATATTACCCTCAGTCAAACAGACAGGTCGAGGCAGTGAACAAAGTCCTCAAGACCATGTTACAACGCACGGTTAATAAACATAAAACCAATTGGCATCATATGTTATTTTCCATGCTATGGGCTTATCGAATGGCAGTGAAGACCGCCACGGGTTTCACGCCATTTCACTTAGTCCATGGGGTCGAGGCAACTCTTCCCATCGAGTGCGAAATTCCCACCCTTCGCACCGCAATTGAGATTTTACCTGACACTGCTCCACTGGAGCAGCACTTGCTGAACTTGGAGTCTCTGGATGAGGATCGTCGATCCTCATTACAAAACAACGAGGCAGCTAAAAAATGATCCAAGGCTACCTTCGATCGCCATGTCAACCTTCGATCATCTCGCGAAGGCGACCTTGTCCTAGCCTATGATATTGCTCATGATACCTTTGGCCACGGCAAATTCGAGTCACTTTGGCATGGCCCTTACATCATCCAACATTGCCTCACCAAAGGCGCATCTTGGCCTCCCCCGAGGGCCTCATGCTCAAAGAACCTGTCAATGGGTTATACCTCAAGAAATTTTATGCTTAAATGTAGTCATGCTACTTTAGGTTATTTTTCTTTTCTAGCGTTTTTAATCTTTTTTCCCACAACTAACCTATCCTTTGTGCTGTTGACAGATGACTCCTCCACCAGCTTACCACATTGGTTACGCCGACGACGCCAGCTGTTGGACACAAAATCTCGCTTCGGCTGCTTGGGCTCTCTACACCCCCTCACATGAAATGCTGCATTCAAACGACATATGTTTGGGGCCAACCACCAACAACCAAGCTGAATATACTGCTGTCATTGGCCTCCTGGCCAATGCCTAGCGTCATCATATTCGTCACCTTAGCGTCTTCCTCGACTCACAACTAGTCGTTCTCCAACTCAACAATCAATACCGTGTACGCGATCCATGCCTCTTTCGCAAATACCTGCAGGTTAGATTATTATCTCGACATTTTGATTCCATTACATTTACACATATTCCAAGAGAATTGAATCAAACAACCGATGAAATAGCTAACACAGTGTTAGATTGGCACATATCACATCAAGCTACACATACATAAACATCTCATACATCCTGTCACAGCATATAGATAGCATCAACATCATCAACATCAAAACAAAAAACACATGTAAACCATATTTGGATCTCAAAAACATGTATACTCATATATATATATGTAGGCCTCTCAGGCCATCTGAATGTTTACATACACAAAAATACATCGGCCCACAGGCCCGTGCCACATCATGGTACAAAAAATCGGCTCACCAGCCTATATAATAAAAAATGGTATACAAAGTACAATATACAATCAGGGTGCCTCTATCGCACCCCCAGCTGCTCCTCACTCAGGAGGAGGTGGTGGCCCACCCCTACTAGCCCCAGGCGGTGGTGGTGGAGCATCCGCAGGACCCCCCTGCTCAGGCGGCAGGCGCCCACTAGTCATGGCAGCGAGCACAGCTGCTCGTCGCATGATCGACCTCCATGCTGGCGGTAACCCAATGCACTGCTCCAGGAACTCCTCATCCTGGATACGGATCCACATACCCTCAGGCACGTCTCGAAACACCGTCTCAAAACGACGGCGAATATCATCATCATCTACTCCGGCTCCTACCGGAGGAGCATGCGATGGCCCCGCACCAGGGTCATCAAAGCGGCGCCTCTGCGCCGGTCTCTCGGGCCCTGCTGATCGCCCAACAACCTCATCCCTTAGATGCCTCCCTCCACGCGGTGGTCTCTCCCTCTCTCGCTGTACTGGCGCTCTGTATAACTCCACCTCACGCCCGCGAGGTGCCAAATCTGCACATGCACCAAACAAGAAACAATAGATGGTATCAGTGTCTATACATCAAACATGTGCACTGGTATATCAAAATCACAATACATAAATACAAAACATACCTCTGTGGTCAAAAACCTCCCCAGGAGGCAGTACCATATCCGGGTCCCCCCGGAAGTCCACCCCAGCATAGGGGAACTAGAGTATAAACTGCGGCATCTGCCGCCATATCTGCGCTGCCTCCACAGTAAAGTAATGTCCACCTTCACCACCATCGTGGCGAACCAAAATCTGTGCCCACCGCCTCAAGCGCGGCTCTCGTACCCCTGGTGCCTCTAGCAGCACCCTCAGGTGCAACATCGGCACCCTCTCCAAGAAGAAGGCCACCAGGATGGAGCCAAATGCAAACTCCCCAGCGCCTCTAGCTCGACAATGGTCTAGCTGCACAATCATATGCGCATGAAGGGTCAGCCCCCAGGCAAACCGCTCACGGCCCACCACCACCCTCTCCATCAGGAACATCTCGCCACCACTAATCCGGTGGGGCGCTCAGGACCCATACACCCGAACTATCATCGCTGCTACGCAACGATGCAGTAGGGCATCTATCCCACTAATGCGCACTGCTGTCCCAGTCATATAATGCTCGCCTGAGAAGTATCGCCCGACGACATCAGCCAGGTGTGTATCCCTCGGCATTACAGGATCTGCCGGCAACGGTGTTCCCCAGAAGGGGAGTCCAGTCAAGAAGTATATGTCCTCCACCGCAGTGAAGGCGATCTACTCTCCTCGCACGAGGAAGCAATGCTGATCAGGGCTCCACATCTCAATTAGAAACTGGAGCAAATACTCCTGTGCCCGTATCAACGGGCACTCAAAGAACTTTAGCAACCCACTGGTTGCTAAAGCCGCTCGAACCGCTACTCGCACTGCCGATGGTGCATTGGCCACAGTATCTCGTAGCTGCGACCAGTCTCGCTCATGCCACCGCACATCCATGATCACCGCTCGCTACCTGCACACAACACAGAGCCCTATATTAGCTTAGGCAATCATCCAATACATCAAAATAAGCTAATTTTTCACCCCGAAAACCTTGCCTTAAAGGCGCAGTTTTACCACTCACAGGCGCACCTACATGCACACCTGTTCACTACACAGGCGCGCATGTGCACGCACTTGTTTTTCCCACAGGCGCGCTCATAAGCGCGCCTGTTCACAATACAGGCGCGCGCTCGGGCGTGCCTGTCATAGCCACAGGCGTGCTCGAGAGCGCGCCTGTTCGCCCTACAGGCGCGCACTCATGCGCGCGTATTCAGTGTACAGGCGCTCACTCATGCACGCCTTCCACTGAGTCACCCGCGCATGTGGGCCCACCCTCTACCCAAAAACCCCCTAAAACTCCCGTATGACCCCCCATACCTACCCTGCCCAAAAATTGGAAACCTATAGCTATGCAGGATGTTCAGACCACTAACCTGACACTCACACGTCGTCGATCGACTGCCTCGTGCTCCCGGAATCAATCAATCTCCTCTGGATCTGCTCAGAAACTCACTGTAGCAGCAGGTACAAATGAGGTGGCAATGTGGGCCCTACAGCTATATATAGGCCTTTTTGACAAACTTCCACTCACCATTCCGGGAGCCAACGGCGTCCATTTTTCGAACCATCTTCAGCCACGGGATCAACATCTCACCACCTACATCATGGCTGTGCCTGGGCCACTTTTTATCCCGAGCCCCCGGGGTGCCCTTTTTTCATATCATGGCCAGGTACACATGCGCATTGTCACAATTATCTAATACATGATTCATATTTGTTATTCTCTTCAGATATTGTTCACTTTGGGTATTTGGTTGTTTTCTGCACAGGTACTTGATCATACTCTCTCCACATCATTCCTTCAGGTATATACTCAGCACTGGCATGTAGTCTCTCCTGCTGTATTGCATTTACATTTCCAGTCATTCCCTCTGATATTGGCCTTTAGGACACCCTTCTCTGGCTCTGCAGTACTCACACCTCCATTTTTCATCTACGGTACTGGCACCCGGTATCTTTCTTACCCACATGATTTGTCCCATTCATAGCACCTTTTGGCACTTTTTGACACTCATGCTGTTCGTTATTACCCTTTAGGGATGGGAGTCCCAATAGTCTTTCATCATGTTGCATATCAACCACATACTCCGTCTCCTCATTTTTCTAGCTTTCCCACATGGACTCCCAGATCATCGCTTTATGCTTCAGTTCTTTTTACCTGCACATCCGCAGGATCATGAACCCTCCATTTCATCCACCATCAGTTTGCCCATCTACGAACCTCTCTCCATTTCACCTACCTCATACAGAAACTCGCCAATGGGGCCCCCACCCTTCATCCGTTTTCCATGAAATTTTTGCCCTCCCTGGGGCACTCATTTCACACTGGGGCACCCATTTCTGTATTTGTACATCTCTCTCAACATTATTTATTATTTATTGTACAAACACTTTTATTTCCAGTTATTTACCTTTGTCGTCCCCGTTGGCGACCTGCTTTCCTTTTTGGCCCAAGAAACCCATGTCACCCTTGGTTGGAGCATTAGTTTTCATTTACCCCTGTCGACATCGTCTATATCTTCAGAGTACTCCAAAAGTAACTTACCTCTACCCTCTGAATTTGTTCACCTTGTCCTGCCTCTGGCACAACTTATCCTTGGTCTTGGCGTCCCCCTGACACTCGACCTTGTCACACGGTTGCCGCCATTGTTTATTTCATATCTCCTCCAACCAAGGGCAGTCTTGAGTCTTCCCACTTCTTGACTTCGTTCATGTACCTCTGTCACTTCCTCACCCCAGTAGATTCCATAAAGCCCTTTTGCTTCTGGGAGTCGTGTCCTCCTTTTGTCGACATCAGCACACTTTTCCAAAAGGGAGACAGTATCTTGATTCTCATTTCCCATTCAATGAGAGATCTCGGACGGCACAGGGGGAGACACCATTGCTCCCTGATGTCATTGACCCCCATAACATTCGATGCCAACACTCTCTCATGTTGCGGTGGGTCTTACTTTGCGACTATTGTAGTTTTTATCATCCGTTGCCGAAGACCTCTGAACTTGGTAGGGCCATCAATGCCCACCTCACCGTCATTGTTTACTTCCACGACCATTACCGCTGGTTCAGAGTATGTTCCTTTGCAGAATTGTCTTCTGCCTTTATCATTCCGCCCCCGAGGGCGCTGCAGTTGTCTACATCAACCCTTCAGACATTTTTTCTTCTTCAGAGTTACATCACACGAGCATGGGGCATGCCCGCCTCATTTGTACACACTTGTATATTGTTACACACCTTGTGGAAGGTCAGGATCTACAGGTTCCTTTCTTCTCCAACGGATTGATCTACACGGTCCCACTATTGCTCTCCCTTACAACACCATTCTCAGTAAAAGAAACATTGATGGATTTCGGCTATACGTTTGCTCCTAACCTCATCCATCAGGGGGCATCTGTTATCACTGAAATTTCGTCAGCACATGGCGACAAGAACTCCGCATCGTCAAAATAGGAAACAGTCATTCATGGCACAAGATTAATTCCTCAGCATTGCAAAAGGGTCAAAAAACTATACAAATGACCAAAAATTTGAAAGGTTCTTTACATCATCTGGGTGCGTGCGCGTATGCGCGTAACAAAAACATACAAAGCGCGCATATGTGCAAAAGGCGTGGCTGTTGGGAGAAAAATCCGCGCGCCTGCTAAACGACGCATTTATTGAAATTGGTCGGCCTCCCAACCACTAATGGATCAGCTCCCAAGTCGATTTGACACCAAATCCGAGCTCAATCCTCATGGTGGGCTGGTCAAAGACCTAATTGTGCCCTAAAGAG
>ML790006.1:660110-691535 GCA_009831015.1 Picea engelmannii | reverse complement strand
TTGTTTCCGCTGCATTTTTACAGTTTCAGCTTATTTCGTTATTTAATAGAAAACCAGTTTTACTGTATCTCTGTTATTTTTGTGTTAAGCACCTATTAATAATCTGTATTCATTTCGTTCTGCTCATAAAATCCGGATCACCTCGTTGTTACGAACCCAACACAACTTGTTTGGGTTCAAACGGATGTTGGGAGTGAGAGATATCGCGTTCTGTTCAAAATGACAAACAGGCAAAAAAAAGGGATGTTGACTGTACAGTCCATACGGATGCTGGCGTGGCAGGCCGTACGACACGTGGCAGGAAGCTATTGGGACAGTTGGCATGTGACATGGTTTTTTGGCAGCGAATGGGATAGCGACACGTGGCCCAATCAATGGCTGCCACGTGTCACCTGTTTATTGGAATTAAAATCTTTGCACTTGGCAGGAGTCGACCCCGTGACCTCCGGGCAGTGTAAAGCCTTGGGAAAGGCCACCCAATCGACGTGCCCGCACATGTTACTTAACATATATATGCATTGTAATATATTTGAATTTGAAAAATTGTGTATTGGGGCGTGAACCGGGCCGAGGCTAAGCCCCAACCCATGGTTATATATATATATGTGTGTATTGCATACGACCAGTGCTATGGGTGGTTAAACCCACCGTAATATATGTTGTAACCATTTGAAATGCGCGCGGTTTGATATAACATGTGACCAATGTGTATGCGCGCGGGTTTAACCTTACAGTTTTGTAAACGGTTTGAACTTTAGCCCTGTTGGGTATTGCGCGTGGTCATGTGGTGACCATGTGCCCACGAGCCTTGGTAGTTAAAGGTCGGCGCATAACCGTTCGAAAGTTTATACTGGTTGTGTAGTTGAGCTTGGTGCCAAGTTTTTATGCTTTAAAATGCGTGTGGGCTAGCTTGAGCCAACAGGGGGTGCATTTTGTAGATGCAGAGACAACAAGCTTGAAGGGGGGACTTCCAGGAAGCCTATCTTCTTCAATTTTTGGCCAAATGAGGCGCCGAAAAAGCCCAGCTAGGGGTTTTTGGAGGTTCTGAAGCCATTGGAGAAGTCTATTTGGCATTTTGAGCATTGTAAAGCACATTTTTTTAGCACTTTGAGAAAATAATACAAATGATCCATTGGAAGTTGGACCAGGAGATGTAACCCAAGAGAGGGGTGAAGTCCTTTATCATTTGTTGTGTTATGTGTTTACTGTTCTCTGATTTTGTTGTTGTTTATATGCATCTTGAATGAGTAAATCCTATTAAAATTGTGTTGCAAAGTTGATCCATTTGCATTTTAACACATAAAATTAACTTGCAAATATTTTCAAGAATACAAGTCTTCTTCACTTTTAGATCATTGAAGGCAGTTTGGATTAGAAATTTGTATAAGCTACAGGGAAGCACTATTAGTGATGGGTGTAATAGTTCCATTGTTCATGAGATTAGAGTTGAAGAAGAAAAAATCATAGTCTCTGGTAAAAGTATGGTTGAAGGTATGTCTATATGCTCTCTGGATTTTTATTTTTGTGACCATTGTGTATATGTGAAGAAGAATTGGGTAATATTCCCTTCTGGTGCAACGAGGGTAGAGGAAATTTTATAGTTGGTGCACAATGATGTGTTTGGACCTGTGTCGGTTCCATCACTAGGAAAATATGTGTACTATATCTCATTTATAGATGAATTCTTGAGGAATACTTAAATACATTTCCTCAGGAATAAATATTAAGTATTTGACAAGTTTAAAGAGTTTAAGGGTCTTTTTGAGAATCAAATAGAGAAAAGAATTAAGGTGTTGAGGACAAATAATGATGGAGAGTTTTATGGAAATAAACTCGAAGAATTATGTAAGAAGTGAAATATAGAAAGGCATAAGACTAATCCCTATATACCTCAACAAATGGAGTTGTAGAAAGGGTGAATAGGATGTTGATGGAAAAATGTGCATGCTCAATGGTGCCAGGTTAGGACAAGAATTCTAGGTAGAGGCAATGGGTACTGCATGTTACTTGGTCAATCGATCACCCTCATCAACACTGGATGACAAGAATCCACACGAGGTATGGACTGGTAAGAAACCCTCTCTCACACATCTCAGGGTATTTAGCTGCGAGGCCTATGTTCACATTCCAAAGGAAAACATGAGTAAGCTAGATAAAAGGATAAAAAATGTATCTTTATTGGGTATAAATATGGTCTGAAAGGTTATAAGATTTGGAACCCAAAAACTACGAAGGTAATGTACAATTGAGATGTGGTATTTAGAGAAATCAAAGGCGTTTGCAAACAAGAATTCCTACCAAGGAAGGAAGAACCAAAGAAAATAGAGTTTGAGTTGAAGGACTATGAATTAGAATCTACACACGAACATCAATTAAAATTTAGAAGAAGAATATCCTCATACTCGAGTATTGAGGAGATCAGTTTGGTAAAGAAGACAACTGGAAAGGTATATTGCACCTGATTTCTGTTCAAATTTTGCTTTGTCAATTACAGAAGATGATCCTAGAACTGTTAGGGAGGCAGTGGATTCATATGATGGAAAACTCTTGAAAAAGGCCATGGTTGAATAAATATTAGCCTTGGATAAGAATGAGGCTTGGGATCTAGTGGAGTTACTGACTCGAATAAATCCCATTGGAAACAAATGGGTGTTTAAGAAGAAGTTAAATGCAGAAGGAAAAGTGGAGAAATACAAATATCGGTTAGTATCAAAAGGTTATTCCCAGGTTGAGGGAATTGAATTTGGTGATATTTTCTCCTGTTTCCAAGTTAACTTCAATTATTATTTTTTTATTTGTTGTTGTTGCATTTGATTTTTAAGTAGGACATATGGATGTGAAGAAAAAATTCCTACACAGGGATTTGGAAGAAGAAATATATATGAAACAACCATAAGGATTTGCTGTGAAGGGAAAGAAGGAGATGCTATGCAAAATATAAAAGTCCTTGTATGGATTAAAGAAATCACCAAGGATGTGGTATCAAAATTTTGATTCTTATATGTTGGGACTTGGCTTCACAAGGAGAAAAGCGGATAACTTTGTGTATTTCAAATCAATTAGTGATCATATTATTTATTTGGTATCATATGTGGATGATATGTTATTTATAGGAAACAACAAGGAGATTATCTAGCATGTGAAAACTCAGTTGTCCTTTAAATTTGACATGGAGGATCTTGGTGCTGCAAATTTCATTTCCAGCATGGAAATTAAAAGAGATCGGGAAAACAAGAAACTCTGGTTAAATCAAAGGAAATCCGTCGAGACAATATTACAGAGGATTAATATGCAAGAATGCAAATCGTTCAAGTTTCTTATTCTTGTAGGTGTAAATTTATTAGTGGATCAGTGTCCCAAGACACAAGAAGAAGAAGAGTACATGTTCTGTATTCCATATGCAAGTGTGGTTGGCAGTTTGATGTATGCAATGATATGTACTAGACCGAACATTTCACATGCAGTGGGAGTTTTGAGCATGTATATGTCAAAACCAGGGAGGGAACATTGGACATCAATAAAGAGGATTTTCAGGTATTTACGTGGAACTAGTAGTTATGGATTGTGCTACCAAGGAAGACAAAGATTGGACAGAGTGTTGTATATACATCGATTTGTTGATGCAGACTGAGCCGTAGATATGGATCACATAATATCTACAAGTGGGTATGTGTTTAACCTGTTTGGAGGAGAAATTAGTTGGATGAGAAAAACAAAATCTATAGTGGCACTCTCAACTACATAAGTTGAATACATGACAACCACTCATGCAAGCAAGGAAGCGATATGGTTACAAATATTTTGTTCAGGTATTGGGTTGATAAAACAAGTTGTAAGGATATATTGTGACAATCAGAGTGCAATCTTCCTGGAGAAGAACCCAACTTATCATTTAAAGACAAAGTATATTGATGTTCAATATCACTTTGTGAGAGACATAGTTGAAGACGAGAGGGTGTTGTTGATGAAGGTGGAAACTTTGGAGAATGTTGTTGATTCATTAAAAAAAAAATTGAGCA
Source organism: Picea engelmannii (assembly GCA_009831015.1). Classification (NCBI taxonomy): domain Eukaryota; kingdom Viridiplantae; phylum Streptophyta; class Pinopsida; order Pinales; family Pinaceae; genus Picea; species Picea engelmannii. Next base: position 687,516 of record ML790006.1, on the reverse strand, counting down.
TCGAGAATTTATCTTGGTGTAAAGGATATATGGGTATTGTTGAATATATAATCTTGTAACCCCCAGTATGCAAAGAAAACAACAAGTGGGAGAATGTTGGGTATGCGTTATATTCTTTGCAAAATTGACCCTATATACTACACACTGATATGGGAGAAAAGGGGCTTTGTGGGGTTCTTAGAACCCCCCAACTAGGAGGGTTGCGGGGATTTGGGGGTGGGATCCCCCGATAAAAAAAAAATTGGTTTGTTTTTGGCAGTTTTGTGCGTTCGTTTTTTGGTGTTTTTTCGGAACATGGTTTTTGTTGATGGTTTTCTAATTCTGGTTAAGGAATTATGGTTGTTGACTAATTTGGGTCAATGGATTAGGGGTTTGGATGCCACAAGATCCTATATGTATATTTTATTGTAAAAAATGAAGAAAATGAATATATATAGAAGATTAAAGGCGTGGCTCTAAACATGTTGTTGGTTTTCCCAGTTTGGGTTTCTAGGGTAGATATCTTTGTGTAATGTGTGTGTGTTCCTTTGTATCTTTTTTGTTTTATTAAGATTCTATTTGCAGTAATTAATGGTCATGATCAGAGCACCCAGATCATGACATTAATGGTCATGATCAGAGCACCCGGATCATGACATTAATGGTCATGATCAGAGCACCCGGATCAACGACGCACAAGGCGATTCCGGACCCNNGGGGGGGGGGGGGGGGGGGTCTGGAATCAGGCGCGCATCTTCCCAATGGCCGAGATCAAAGCACCCGGATCAATGGCGCTCAGGTGATCCCATCCTTCTCAGCTGCTCTTCTTTTAATCAATGTGGGGCCTTCCCCCCGTCGTGTCACCTCCCGAGCCGCCACGCCCCTGCAGCCTATCTTCCACTTCACCTTATGACGTGTCCCCTCCTCAGTCCGTCGTCCTCCCACCAGCTTCCATGTGTCCCCCTCTTTCCCCGTCACCTGTCCATTCGCCCCTTTTCTCATTTTTTCCTGACACATCATGCCAGGTGTTCTTCCCCTCTTCTCCTAACTCACCTCTCCTCATCCACTCAAACCCCGCGCTCCATGTCTCCTCTGTCCGTTCACCATTTCCCATTATATGCCCCAGCCCTCGCTCTGGCCTCCACCTCTATTCATCAAGCCGTTCAGCCCATCCGGGTGGCAGTGCGAGGAGCCTTCCACGTCCCAAAGATGCTGAGTTGGTTGGACCGTTCCTAATCCCAAGGAAGTATTTATCGCGGCAGTTGGTGGTGGTTAGACATCGTCTCTACCATAAAGGGAAAGTCCGACGATGAATTAAAAGCACGTCGATTCGCCCATGGGACTGTCAGGAGTTCGATTGCATCTGCCATGGGTGCACGATAATTCAAAGACTGCAGGTGCAGATTGTTAGAAGCCATGTAGATGCAATTTTTTTTAATGTAACATCTCGATTTTGTTGATGTTGTTTTTTTTAGTATATGTAGGCGTTTTCACCATTTTTGTAGGGATCGATGGTAGAGCAGAGCTCCCGATTGTAAAGTTTTAGCACATACTCTAGTTCTCTGGTTATGCATCTGTATATGAGATTTCTTGCTTTATGACAGATAGTCTTTCTTACTTCGTCTAATTGTCGTCTCATGCTAAGAGAGTTCATGAACGAATGATTCGTGCAGATCATTGCAATTATGTCATGATAAAGAATTTATTTATGCATTATTGTATTCTCTGGTTTTCTGTGTTTGAGCGCAAGAAGATATTGTGTTTGGATGCCTTATTCTACAGTCTGCTGGAAACCTAATGTTGACAACAGACCTTTGCATCTCTCTGATATAAGCCTTCCCCTTACTCACCCTTACTACACCTCACTGTCTGAAGTTCATGCAAGACCTCACCTGCCCATGCATTCTTGGCCTAGTTTCAGAGTTCAAACGATATCGTCTGAGTTTACTTCCATTCGATCACTTCTTTTTATACCCATTACAAACTATCGTGACATAAAAATGATGGGAATCGGGCTTTGCTCCTGCAAGTAATCCAGGAGTGACTTCTGTTGCCAACATTTATGGCGCCATTGCCGGGGACAAAGTTGAAAATCTTCCTTGGGATTGAACGACATTGAGCTTCTGATTCTGAAGGTGCATTAGGTATCAGAGCCTTTTCGAGATTCCTACTATGCACCTGGCGACTCCATTGTGACGACTCCACTGGGAAGAACCTGCTCTATTAATTGTGGCTTTCAAAGGTAGACACATGCGGTCCCACCCACAGCTGCCTCTAGCTACACCAGAAACTGATCCGGATTTGGTTATCAGGAAAGGAAAGGCCTCTGAAGGAGAAGCTCCTGCCATCGAACCAGGTAATCCACCATCTCCTTCTGTAAGAACTCCATTTTCTTTTCCTCAGTTTCCTAGCAGACCGCTTTTTGAAGTTTCTCGTTTCCTGAATTTCAGGGGTCTTCCTATTGAGGTTTCCCCCCCTAGTCTGGGATTAGAGGGAGAAATCCTTGTCACTCCCATTTCCCCTGAAGTTGCACCTTGGCGTAGACCCAGGACCACAGAAGGTTTTCCCACTCCTGGCCTTATCGCTCCACCTCTTGTTACTTTGGCCGCTTCTGTGCGAAGAGAAACATCCGCCCATTTAAGCTTGCTAGCCTTCTCCTTAAATCCCCTCTTGTTTCCCACTCCACTTCGGGACTCATTCCCAGTAGCCCCTTCGTGAACTCCTTCTCCTCCAATTTCTCCTCCACCTAATATCCCTATGGCAGGAGCAAATCCCCCTATGACCAGAATGGAGGCCATTATAGCCGCTAGGTATGCTCCCATCGTGCTACCGCAGCCTCCCAACGCCCTCCCAATAGATGGTTACCTCAAATAGCTTCCCAAGTTTACTGGTGAGGGGGACATAACTATAGAAGAACACCTAGAAGCCTTTTACAGTTTCACAGATGATAATAACATCATGCATGCGGACGTATGGATGAAGATTTTTGTCCATAGTCTCCAAGGCGAGGCTAGAAAATGGTTTAAGGCCCTGCCTCCTGGATCTATTGATGGGATGGAATATTTGGATAATGCCTTTTTAAGACAGTGGGGAGATAAAAAAGACTTCATGTATTACATGACAGAGTTTGGGTCTTTGAAGAGAAAAGAAGGAGAGTCTGTCTCTGACTTCTCCAAGATATTTAACAAAATGTACAACAAAATCTCTGTTGAGATAAAACCCTCAGAAGCCTCTGCAAAGATCACTTATGCTAGCGCCTTTGATCCCGATTTCTACCTTCTGTTGAGGGAAAGAAGAGCTACAACTTTGGCCCATATGCAGGATGCAACAATGGAGGTAGAATCTAATATATTGGTTGTTGACCGACTTAGGAACACTGCTGGGAGAAACATATCCAGGCAGAGGCCTGAAGCTTCCTCATCCAGTTCCTCTCCCCTACCCCTTCAGACAGATGAAACAACTAGGGTACTAAAGTCACTTTCTGCTAGAATGGAAAGGTGGGAGTTAGAAGGGAAGCCCATGTACAGAAGTCCCCAGAATGCTGATGGTAGAGGTTTCAGGAGAACTAATAACAATGGACCGCAGGCCTTCCCAAGGGAGCAAAGGGAAAAATATAGAAAAGATCAAAGGATCTGAACCCCTCTCCAAAATAACCTGGTTACTCATGAGGGAGGGGAGGAGATAGACAAATTCAACCCCGAAACTCATTGTGTTGAAGAAGCTCCTCCTTTTCCCCATTTGACTCAGTCTGCATATAAAAAATCCCTGATGAACATCCAAATCCATGAGTTAGGTAAGGGAGAAAAGGCCGGTCACACCTCTAACAGATACAACCTTAGGTCAAGAAAGAAAGAAGGAGACTTTGACATCCAAGACCAACCTCTCATAGCATATGGGCCTACTAAATCTGCAGCAGTCACTACTAAAGAAAAGAAAACTCGGAGTGCTTCTCCAGCAGTCAAAGAGCCTGCCACTGAGGTAAGGGAAGCTCTTAAGCCTATCCCATCCTTCAATTTTGAGCATGAGATTCAGAAGATTAGAATTCCTGTACCCTTATCTGAACTCGTAAAAAATGAAGATTTCAAAAAACCCCTCTCCAAGTTGTTGCAATCTGAGTCCCCCCAGCCTCCCTCTGACTCAGTGAACCTTCAAGATGAGAAACCAGTTGTCATCCTAGGCCCCATGGTAGAATACAGAGATGATTCATCCCCTCCCTTCTACACCTCCCTGAACATACATGATAAAGTGTTGCATAATTGCCTCATGGATTCAGGAGCTTCCCATAACCTTATGCCCAAAGTAGTAATGGAAGAGTTGGGGTTGGAGGTGACAAAAGCTTATCATGATTTGTATTCCTTCAACTCAAGGAGAGTGCAGTGTCTGGGAGTCATCAAAGACCTGGTGGTATCTTTGTTTCAGCTTCCCATGAAAAGCGTGGTCATGGATATTGTGTTAGTTGACGTTCCCCCCAAGTTTGGCATGCTGCTGTCAAGGTCTTAGATTAAAAGACTTGGAGGAACGTTATAGATGGATCTCACATACGCCACCATTCCAGTCTTTGGAGGGGAACACAGGAGGGTGTACAGAGAAGCCCAACTAGCCTATATTGTCAGTGATGAAGCAAACCCCACTAACCACCCCATCTTTGCACTTGACACTGACTTAGGGTCTAGTTTGTTACAGATCACTGGAACTCCTAAGGTCCCTTTGCAGATAAGAAAGCAGCCTATCCTTAACCAGTAGATACCGCCTCCAACCACCTCTGTTTGGAAGATGTTCTTTGACGGAGCTTCCTCCAGTATAGGCGTAGGCACTGGAGTGATTTTCATATCGCCTTGTTAAGAGACCATATCCATGTCATACAAGCTGGAATTTGAAACCACCAACAATGTGGAAGAATATGAAGCTCTTGTGTTGGGTATGAGGGCTGCAAAGGAAAGGGGAATAAAGGAGATGGTTGTGTTTGGAGATGCGGAATTGGTCATCCAACATGTCAAGAATGTTTATCAAGCCAAGCATCCTCGGCTTAGAAGCTACAAAAATGAGGTATGGGACCTGATTGATAATTTCTTCTCTTCTTTCAACATTGTTTTTGTCCCAAGGGAAGAGAATACCACAGGCGACTCCCTAGCAGTCTCAACCAGTTTGTTAAGGATCCCTTTGCCACCAAATATTAATGGTGAGGTCGAGGTAAGATACATGCCATCCATCCCGGACAACATAAAGCATTAGAAGGTATTCGAGGACGATCTTGAAATCGAAAAATTTCTTCAGACCGTCGATGAGTTTTCTGTATTGCACATTGATCAGGACCCTGATCTCAAAGGTGACCCCCCCTCTGAGGTATTCCTAAATAAAATTGTTAATCACCAGATCATTCAACTACCTAGCAATCACATCCCGAGGGGACTAGTCCCTTTAGAAAGATTGTTAGACAAAAATGATGTGGCAGTAAAGGGTGGTGTTTCAAATGAAGATGCTGAGACAGCTGAATGCAACATTGGCACACAGGAAGAACCTAAGTTTGTCAAATTATCAAGCAGCCTGACCAATTAACAGAGGGCAGAATATACTGAGTTATTAAAGGAATTCGTTGATGTGTTTGCATGGGCCTATGAAGACCTCAAGACTTATGACACATCTGTCATTCAGCATAAGATCCCACTAAAAGAAGAGGCTAAGCCATTCAGGCAGAAGCTGAGACAGATAAATCCAATGTTGCTACCAGTCATGGAGAAAGAAGTGAAGAAATTACTAGATGCCCAAATCATTGTCCCCTTGAGATATTCCGAATGGGTGGCCAATTTGGTCCCAGTAAGGAAGAAAAGTGGAGAAATCAAACTGTGTGTTGATTTCAGGAACCTGAACAGGAGCTCAAGGAAAGACAATTATCCCCTGCCCAACATGAAACACATATTGCAGAAGGTCACTGGTGCATCTAGAATATCCATGATTGATGGTTTTTCTGGTTATAACCAGATATCAGTCATGCCTGAGGACAGGGAAAAAACGGCCTTCACCACTCCTTGGGGCACGTTCATGTATGCCAAAATGCCTTTTGGATTGATGAATGCAGGAGAAACATTTCAGCGAGCCATGGATATAGCCTTCATTGGGGAGAAAGATCGGTTTGTGGTGATCTATCTGGATGACATCACAGTCTTCTCTAGGACAGACAAAGAACACTGATGTCACCTAAGGAAAGTTTTCTTGAAGTGTCGTAGGTTTGGCCTATCTTTAAACCCCAAGAAATCTTTGTTTGCTATGAAGGAGGGGAAGTTGTTAGGCCATATAGTATCAACAGAGGGAGTGAGGATTGATCCTAGTAGGGTAGAGGAAATTCAGACCCTGTCACCTCCCAGGTCTAAGAAGGAAGTTCAGGCCTTTTTGGGGAAGATTAATTTTTTGAGGAGATTTGTCTCAAATTTTGCTGAGCTGGTGAGGCACATCACAGCCATGCTCAGGAAGGGAAATGAAGTGAAATGGACCGCTGAACCCAGGGAATCTTTTGTCCAAATAAAAAGGGCATTGACTGAGGCACCTGTGTTGATCAGTCCTGACTATTCCAAAGATTTCCTGATTTTTTTTTTTGCTTCTTGTGATACAGTAGCAGTAGTCTTGTTGCAGAAAAATAAGGAAGGGCGGGAGAAACCCATTGCCTTCTTCAGCAAGGCATTGAGAGATGCAGAAGTCTGGTACGAGATCATGGAGAAGCAGGCCTATGCATTGGTGAAAGCTCTCAAAGCTTTCAGAGTCTATATCTTGCACTCAAGGATCACCGCATACGTTCCTTCAGCCTCTGTGAAGGACATTCTCGTACAACCCGACATAGACGGAAGGAGGGGTAAATGGATCGCCAAGATCCTAGAGTTTGATCTGGAGATTAAGCCCACCAAGTTGATAAAGGGGCAGGGTTTGGCCAAGTTGCTGGCCGAATCCAATTGCAAAGCCTTAGGGATTAACTTCATCCATGAGCAAGCTGAGTCATCCAACAAGAATTCTCAGGGTGCCCTATCACTGACATCATGCCCCTAGTACAAGGATATCTTGTACTTTCTGCAATAATTGAGACCTCCGGATGGAATGGGAAAAAACAAGGCGAGAGCTTTAAAGCTCAAGGCGGTCAGGTATTGCCTCATTGACCAAGCATTGTACTGGAAAGATCCTCTAGGAGTATTTTTAAGATGCCTAGACCCACAAGAAGCCCAGAAGGTTATATTTTATTTCCATAACGGCCTTTGCGGGGGGCATCATTTCTGGAAGACCATAGCTCATAAGATCCTCAGGGCTGGGTATTACTGGCCCACTTTATTCCCTAATGTCTGCAGGGAAATCAAAGCTTGCATCAAATGCCAAAAGTTCTCAGGAAAGAGCAACAGCTCAAATCTCTGCCATTAAAGCTTGTAGTAGTTTCAACGCCTTTTTAGTAGTGGGGATTGGACTTCATAGGATAAATTCACCCTCCCTCAAGTGGCCAGCACAGATGGATCCTGACTGCGACAAACTATTTCACCAAGTGGATAGAAGCTGTCCCCACCAGGAGCACTTCTCACAAAGTGATTATCAGCTTTCTGGAGGATATCATAGCTAGATTTGGTTGTCCTAGCAAAAATGTCACTGATAATGCCCCCCCCTTTCGGTCCGAACCTCTGGTCAAGTTCTGTGAACAGTTTGAGATTTCACTGATCCACTCTACTCCCTATTATCCTCAAGGAAATGGACTGGCCGAGTCTTCCAATAAAAGTCTGATCAAGCTCATTAAGAAATTACTAGAAGACAATAAAAGGGCATGGGATTCAAAACTCAAATTTTCTCTATGGGTTGATCGAGTGACAACAAAGAAGTCCCTAGGCATCTCACCTTTCCAACTTGTTTACGGAACAGAGGTCGTTTTCCCTACTCAGCTCGCCTTATCTGTGGCAAAATTCCTCCAGGACCTTGAAGGAGAGCCTGACCATATGGTTAGAAGGATTCATCAGATGGTGGAAGTGTAGCAAATCAGAGAGCAGGTCATGAACAGGGCCTACAATCATCAACAAAAGATCAAGCAAACCTTTGACAAGAAGAGCGTAAAGAAAGATTTCGAGTTGGGTGATCTGGTGCTCAAATGGGATGCACCCAGGCAGGAAAAGGGCAAGCATAGTAAGTTTGATGCCCTCTGGTTTGGGCCTTTCAAGATCTCTGATGTATTTTCAAACAATACTTACAGGTTGCAGGATTTGGAAGGCAAAGAAGTTTTTAATGGCCCAGTAAATGGGCATTTCTTGAAAAAATGTTTTTTGTGAGCCGCAGTCGACTCTTTTGTTTTTGTAAATATTGTTTTTGTTTTCAGCTTAATAAATGACTCCATAGCCCAACAACAAGGCACTGAATCTGCAAAAGGAGTCCTTGGAGCATCACAGGGACGAATCTATCCCCGATGGAGCCTAATGTTAGCGACATTTCTTGTAAAGGGGGGTAAAATGCGAAGGAATGGGTTAAAAACCCACTTGCCCTAAGTTCGGGATGCAAAATGTGCCTGTGTTTAAATGGAAATCAAATCTGGATGGCGAGAATTAAAGCGCCCGGATCAATGGCCCACATTGNCGCACCTCTTCAACGGTCACAATCAGAGCACCCGGATCAATGGTGCACAAGGCGATTACGGACCCCCCCCCCGCCTTTCTACCTTTAAGCGAAGGAGGGGGGTTCGGAATCAGGCGCGCATCTTCCCAACGACCGACATCAAAGCACTCGGATCAACGACGCTTAGGCGATCCCATCCTTCTCAGCTGCTTTGCTTTTAATCAATGTGGGGCCTTCCCCCCGTCGTGTCACCTCCCGAGCCGCCACTCCCTTGTAGCCTATCTTCCACTTCACCTTATGACGTGGCCCCTCCTCAGTCCGTCGTCCTCCCACCAGCTGCCATGTGTCCCCCTCTTTCCCTGTCAGCTGTCCATTCGCCCTCATGGTCCCCTTTTCTCGTTTTTGCCTGACACATCATGCCAGGTGTTCTTCCCCTCTTCTCCTAACTCACCTCTCCTCATCCACTCAAACCCCGCGCTCCATGTCTCCTCTGCCTGTTCACCACTTCCCACTATACGCCCCAGCCCTCGCTCTAGCCTCCACCTCTATTCATCAAGCCATTCAGCCCATCCGGGTGGCAGTGTGAGGAGCCCTCCACGTCCCAAAGATGATGAGTTGGCTGGACCGTTCCTAATCCCAAGGAAGCAGTTATCGCGGCAGTTGGTGGTGGTTAGACATCGTCTCCGCCATAAAGGGAAAGTTCGGCGACGAATTAAAAGCACGTCGATTCGCCCATGGGACTGTCAGGAGTTCGATTGCGTCTGCCATAGGTGCACGATCATTCAAAGACTGCAGGTGCAGATTGTCAGAATCCATGCACACGCAATGTTTTTTAATGTAACGTCTCGATTTTGTTGTTGTTGTTGTTTTGAGTATATGTAGGCGTTTTCGCCATTTTTGTAGGGATCGATGGTAGAGCAGAGCTCCCAATTGTAAAGTTTTAGCACAGACTCTAGTTCTCTGGTTATGCATCTGTATATGAGATTTCTTGCTTTATGACAGACAGTCTTTCTTACTTCATCTAATTGTCGTCTCATGCTAAGAGAGTTTGTGAATGAATGATTTGTGTGGATCATTGCAATTATGTCATGATAAAGGATTTATTTATGCATTATTGTATTCTCTGGTTTTCTATGTTTGAGTGCAAGAAGATCTTGTGTTTGGATGCCTTCTTCTACAGTCTGTTGGAAACCTGATGTTGACAACAGACCTTTGCATCTCTCTGATATAAGCCTTCCCCCTACTCACCCTTACTACACCTCACTGTTTGAAGTTCATGCAAGACCTCACCTGCCCATGCATTCTTGGCCTAGTTTCAGAGTTCAAACGATATCGTCCAAGTTTACTTCCATTCGATCACTTCTTTTTATACCCATTACAAACTATCGTGACATAAAACTGATGGGCATTGGGCTCTGCTCCTGCAAGCAATCCAGGAGTGACTTCTGTCGCCAACAATACGACACCATAGGAGAGAAGCATGTCAAAAGGATATGCCAAATTATAAATATCATTTCACTATTCATTCCAATGGATCTAACAACATTGATGACAATAACAATACTCTCCAAAGATATAATGATTGTATAGATCAAAATATTTTCTCTTGAGATTCAAGTATATGTTGGTTTCTATTAACATGTGAGTAATTTATTGTTGAGTCTCACTTGGTACTAATGAGTAAATGATTTGTAGAAACAATGTGTTCAATGAGTATGTCTACTCATCACTTGGTACTAATGAGTAAATGATTTGTAGAAACAATGTGTTCAATGAGTATGTCTACTCATCTCCTTGAAGTTACGAACCTATGATTCTAGAATTTACTTTCTTTGACATTCTGGCTTGTCTTTGTATCATCTTGAAAACATAAAAACAAGGATTCAGTATACATGGTCCAAACTTTCATAGAGGGTTACAAAACCGTTGTTATGTCAATGGATACATTTAAATAATATCTTTAATAATGATTACTAAGATTTTGGTCACACTTGGTTTTCGATGTTAATCGCCTATTCACATTTTTTATTTTCTTTTATGATCTATTACTTATTACTTTTTACTTATAAAAAGCACTCATTCATATATATATATATATATATGAATGAGTGCTTTTTACATTTAAGTGTTTTTTATTTAATTTCAAGATCTATTACTTTTTACTTTAAAATTTTAAATTTTTTTTTTTTAATATATATATATATATATGAGTGCTTCTTTACATTTAAGTGTTTTTCATTTAATTTTAATATCTTTTTTTTTTTAATTCACAACTTACCAAAAAAATCACATGGTAACAAAATCCCTAAAAATTTAATAGAATATAAAAATACTTGAAGGATGTTGTATTCAAATGACGAACCTCTTTCCTACTTCTCATCCCATGTCATACTTCTCGTAAGGAAAACAAAAGGAACAAAGAGGATTGAAAGGGGTATAAATACATGCGTTATATTCGCACCTTCCCTTTGATCTAGCCTTACAAAGGTGTTGAGATATTGGTTGTGCAATTACCATTTTTGCAATCAACATATTTTAGAGACCATATTGGGGACAATGTTTTCAATTATTTTTACTCACTCTTGAATCCATCTTTTTCATGACATGATAATAGGATATGATAATAGTTTAATATGAGAAAATTATTGAACCAAATATTTTCTAAAAAACTAGGAGAACAACTTGACCTTGACCCATAAAGTCTCTAAGTATTCAAACTACATTGTTATGAAAGATAATTTCCATGGTGACTTGATAGTTTGATAGATATTACAGGTTAATCATCATTTTTTTATCCTCGTAGGCCTCCCCCACACCTTATTAGCTTGTGGGTTAGCATTTTATCAACACTTAATTCCCTTTTCATGCCACAAATAATTCTTTTTGGAATCAAGATACATTTCTAACAAATAATTTTTTGAAATCAAGGTACATTTCTTTATGCGAAATTTCACCACCGTGAAACTTAAAATTTTCCCTTACCCTTTTACATACATAGATACCAATATAGAAAGTGTTTAAATCAAGATCTGTTTCTTCGGAATTTTTTTACCGATAGTGAACTTACAATTTCCCCTCACCCATGTAGATATATAAATAAGAATAAAAAATATTTTTTTCTTGTTCTTTATGTTGAAAATTGTTTTTTTATTTTTTCTTTTCTTTTCCTTTTAATATTTAAAATATTTTTTTCGGGTTCTTTATGTTGAAAATTGTCTTTTTATTTTTTCTTTTCTTTTCCTTTTAATATTTAGTCCCTTGATTTTCTTATTTTTTTTGTTTTAAATTTTTTTGCCTCCTAGTAAATTAGATTTATAGTGCACCTTATTTAGTGTTGTGTGGTTTCTAAGGTGAATTTTGGAGGGTACACCAATAATTTTCACATTTTTTTTTTATCAAATGTGCTTTGTTAGTTAATTGTGTAAATGTTGCAAGTGTAGTAGGTGATGGACATAAGAAGTCATTGCTTAGTTTTAGTTATATTGTAATTGCTTAGGAGTAAAATTTATTTGAATTTTAATTAATTTTTAAAAAAATTTTGTTATCAATAAAGTTTTTAGAATTTTTTTATATATATTTATAATAAATTAAAATTTTGAAATATTAAAAATTATTTTTTATTAATTTTGATTGAGTTATATTTTTTATTAAATTTTTATAAACTATTTTTTTTATATTATTTATATATATTTTAATTTTTTTTATCACTATCAAAATATTTATGATAAATAATTTAGTTGTGAAAGTTTTGTTTTGAAGTTATGATTCATCTATTCATATTTATGATAAATAATTTGGTTATGAAAGTTTTGTTTTGAAGTTATGATTTATCTATTCATATTTTTTAAGTTAAAAATATTTGATTAATTGGAAAAATGCCAAAATTTATAGGCAAACTTTTGATGTGTGCGTTTTTAAGTTTGATTGAATAGAAAAATGCCAAAATTTATAGGTGTACTTTTGATTTGATTGATATGTTAATTTTTTTAAGTTTCAAAAATTTAGATCAATTGGAAAGTCGTGAAAAGTTAGAGATAAAGTTTTTATTAAACAAAACTACAATTCTAAAAAACAAATTAAATAAAATATTAAAATTAAAATTAGTTTCCTAATTTTTTAAAGTTTTCATTATTTATATGATTTAATAATTTTGATTGATTGGATGAGAGATAAAACCATAAACTTCTTCCATATCAAATTTTCATCCATATTTTAACTAATTTTTTTTCCATCATAATATATATTATCTTTTTTTTTATAAGTAAGTATTTATATAAAAATCCTTTCAACACCAAAAATTACAGTATTGCCATGTCTGCCTGAGGACTGTAGTTACTAAATTTTCCCTGGGGGAAACCAATTCAGCCAGCCTCCCAAGTCAAAATCCATCGGTTCAAATAACCATTCAGATAACACAATTGACCAACTGGAGCAGAATCGCCCCATGGGGAAACTGATTCGCCCAGGCTTCTAGACCCTCTAGGACCGACATAGGACAATCAAAACATAACTTAACCAAAAAGACAGGTGGAAAAATATAAACAAAACAACAAACAGGCCATGCAGTCTGACACATGTGCAGCAATCACAACTCATGTAGTGGATGTGTTGCATGCCACAGTATCCAAGGTGGGTTCCTGGAGAGCTGAAGCTAAGCTTGGAGCTGCATTGTCCATTGGAGATAGTTGCAGAGCTAGAACCAATATCAACTCTGAGTCCGCTAGTGCAGTTGGTGCATGTTTTGTGGGCTGGCGAGAGCCATGCAGAGAGGAGTGCAGCTGCAATATTTGTGAACCCTTCTTGTCTAGGACTTCCAGGAGAAAACGCAGCTCGTCCACTTCCTTGCAAACTTCGAACACCAGGTCTTGCAGAATTGCAAGTCTGTCTTGGAATTTTTCACAGGTAGCGTAGTTTGAGCAAGAGTAGGGTTGTTTTGGAGGCTTCTCCCGATGGACAGAGGTATCCGTGTGTGAAGGATGGACTGGTGGTGAGTGCACTGGCGGTGGCACAAAAGCTGAGGTCTCGGGCAAATTGGGAGGGACGAGCAAGGCGGGTTGCAAGGAGGAGGCCAAGTCCAGTAATGGCCCTGGGGAAAATCCCAGTGAATTCCCTAGGAGGTCGAACCACTCCACTTTGCAAGCCCATGGCGAGGAAAGAGGTGGGAGACCACTGTGGCTCTGAGCGAAATGACCAAAAGAGGAGGGCGAGGAGGGTGACGAGCTATGCGAGGGTGCGGGAGTAGGCTGAGGTCGAATTTCCATGTGCGACCGGTTTTGGTACCAAGTCGAGTCGCGCTTGGTTTTTCCTTGTAGTCTAGGCATGGTCGGAGCAGGGCGGAGGTGAGCAAGCACAAGGAAATGGAAAAAGTGGCAGGTGAGCACCAGAGGAGGGCACAGACCGCAGGATGGCTCTGATGAGAAGGGATAAGGATGAAGAAAACGTCGGTGAGCTCCATGGTATGAATATCGCTGGAGAGGGAGGATGCACACGTGCATAGGTGATCAAAGTAATGGCGGTTCCATTGATCGGACAAGAGGGCAGAGAAGAGCGCACTTGGAGCGTTAATGGCGCTCTGGTAAGAGTGAAGTGGTTTTAAGTTCATGGTGTGGGAGGAGGGGAGGGGTGTGTGCCAGTCATGTGGTTGGTACCGCGCTGGCAGGCGTCGTCCCCTTCGTGACACATGTCCCTCACTAACACCCCATCCAAGGGGATGTCTATAGCAAGATCCCTATCCACACATCTCTAGAGGGTTGGATGCACCTAGTGGGTGGAGGCCAGGAAAAGAAGGTCAAATCCTTCCAAGGAAACTCCAGTGTTTGATAAATCTTCTGCAATCTGATTGGATTTCCATCTCACATGTGAAGGGATGAGAGCTTGGTGAGGCCGTATGCGAGTCACAATGTTCCTAAGCCCGTGAGAGAGATGCCACTAGGGAGAGATTTTGTCTGGGTCCACTCCATTCAAAATTTTCCCAAAGAGGTTAAGAATAACTTGGGAATCCCCTTCCACAATCATTTTATGGTATCCCTGATCTAGAACGATTTGAATACCTTTTGTAAGACTCCATAGCTCTGTCACGTTGTTTGTGGTATGACCCATGCTTCCCGTTGAGATGAGAAAAATGTTCCCCTGCTTTTTGCAGGAGACCACTCCAAAGCCTGCTGCCCCTGGATTTCCTTTTGATGCACCATCAAAATTCATCTTGATGAAACCTTCAGGCAGAGGGGACCAAAGAGAGGGGCTATCCTTGCGTTTGGAACGCTAGGGTGAAATGGAGGATGACATTTTTAAAGCGACATTCCAGCTGTCCATGATGCCCTATTCTCGTGCTGGACAAATCAAATCCGCTTCTATCCACTGTTGCAAACTGATGGTTTCTTTGATGTTGTTGCAGATTTGGGTCCAGATAAGTTGCCAATCCCTCTGAGTAGTTCAAAATATTCTCTTGTTTCTCTCTTTCCATAGTTTCCATAGGATGAATCCGGGGAGTAGCTGCCAGATGCGGTTTAGAATGGGTGATTAGAAAGATACATCCTGCCATTCTTCAATGATTGTCTTTAGGCCTTCTCACTTGTGATATGAAGTGTGCATGAATGTAGTGCATTGATCCCAAACTTGGGAGCTATAGGAGCATATATTGAGCAAGTGATTTTGTGTTTCCGCTTCCTTCAAGCAAAGCGGACATATGGAAGGCCCCATGAATCCTCGCTTCATAAGATTGTCCCAAGTGAGAATGCTGCCATGAACCACCAACCAGAGGAAGCTACTAACTTTGGGCCAATGCTTGTTTGACCAGATTTTTGTCCAAACCTTCTCATGTGGATTGTGATTGTGGTTCGCCTTGATGGCGTAATATTCTTGGATGTTGAAGGTGCCCCATGAAGAATTTCCCCATTATAGGATGTCCTCTTACTGTAATATTTGAATTTTCCTGGCACTGGTCGGATTGTACCAGGGATTTCCAGCTTCGCCAAGTGGCACCAGGGGTATGCTCTTTCTAGTAGTGTTCTACTATTGTCAGTCCCGATTGGGTGGACGAGACAAGGAAGGTGTCAGCTAGGGAGTCTTGTGCCAGAGAAGGAATCTACTGCCATGAGTCATTCCAGAAGGAAGTTGTTCTTCCATTTTGGATTTCCCAAAAGGCATGATTGACCACTAAGAGTCGATTCTTCTTGGTTGTCATCCAAATCAAGGACCCTGGAGTGTCCTCATTCCATCTGATTAGGTTCTTTTCAGCGATGATGGGCGTATATTTTCTCCCCCATAACTTGGCCCAAATATCTTGAGGTCTCTTGAGCCATATCCACCAAATTTTGGCGCTCAATACTTTATTCAGAGTTGTCAGATCTCTTAGACCTAAGCCACCTTGAGATTTGGGTTTGTAGAGCTTTTCCTAGCTGATCAACACCAGTTTTTTTCTGGTCTTTTCCCCTTGCCTTAGAAAATTTCTTTGTAGGGTTCTGGTAGCATTGAGAACGAAGCTTGGAGCAGCCAAGGTCGAGAAGGTGTAGATAGGCAGGGATTGCAGGACAAACTTGAGGAGGATAAGGCCTGGGGAGGTTGAGTGCACGAAAGGTCCAAGAGGCTAACCTTTTCATGAAAGAGGTGAGAAGGATTTCCCAGGCGCTGTTTCTCAGGGCCTTGTCGAGGAGGGGAATACCTAGATATTTGGACGGAAGGGAGCTTTGCGTGAAACCCAAGATCATTGTAATTTGGAGTTGGACCAGAATCGGGGTGTTAAAGAAGAAGATCTGGGATTTGTCCTTGTTAATATCCATTCCTGAGGAGTTGCGGAAGGTTTGAAGAATAGAGAGGATTTTTTGGGCCTATTGGACCATGGGGGATCCCATCATTAAGGTATCATCAACAAATTGATTGTGAGAGACCGGAGAATCAATGCCATGCAAGGGTAATCTACTCAAGGTATGGTTTGCAATTGAAGATTGAATAAAGCGACTTAGGACTTCTGCCATGATTATGAATAGGGAAAGTGACAGGGGATCCCCTTGCCGAATCCCTCGGGTGGGTGAAAAAGGATGAGAGGGAACTCCGTTGATGAGGATAGAAAAGAAGGCAGAGGAGGTGATATTTAAAATCCAGTCAACCCAGGAGAAGTCAAAACCAAAGGCCAAGAGAACATACTTCATGTAATCCCATCTTAGTTTGTCAAAAGATTTGGAAAGATCTAATTTTAACATCATACTTGGAGTTTGGGTCTTTTGAAGAGAATGGATGACTTTGTGTGCTAGAATAATGTTGTCCAAGATTTTACTTCCTTCCATGTATCCTAACTTCTCGTGCGAAATAATGAAGGGAAGGAAAGGTTTGAGGCACCGAGCAATCACCTTTGTTAGCATCTTATAGATTGCATTATGGAGAGATATTGACATGAATTGTTTTGGGTGATTGATTTTCTCT
Source organism: Picea engelmannii (assembly GCA_009831015.1). Classification (NCBI taxonomy): domain Eukaryota; kingdom Viridiplantae; phylum Streptophyta; class Pinopsida; order Pinales; family Pinaceae; genus Picea; species Picea engelmannii. The sequence continues at coordinate 670,554 of ML790006.1, read as the reverse complement.
TCTTTGGGAATGAGGGTGAGGAAGGTGGCATTGAGGACCAAAAGGAAGCGACCCGAAGCCCTAGAGTATTCAATAATCTCCCACTCTTCCTCCCTTACCATTGGCCAACAATGGTGGAAAAAGTCCGAAGTGAAACCATCCGACCCAAGAGATTTTCCTTTTGGAGTGTCGTGAAGTGCCAGATCCACTTCCTCAATCGTTATAGGCCTCATCAATGCTTCATATTGTTCTGTCATGATTGTTGAAGGTATGTGCTAAATTATTTGAGCTATGGCTTGAGATCTATCCCCCGGAGGCTTGGACAATAGATCTTGGTAGTAGGAGACCAACTCTGCTTCCAGGTCCTCGTGAGAGTGGAGAGTGTGCCCTTCTTCTGTGACTAGATGCAAGATACGGTGGACATGTGTTCGTTGAGTGGTAGACCTATGGAAGAATTTGGTATTTCTGTCTCCCTCCTTTATCCATTGGACTATGGATTTTTGTCTCCATAGGATCTCCTCTTGGGCTCTCCTTTCTTCTAACTTTTGACTTATCATTGCTTCTTGTGTCCTGATCTCCTCAGTGATGCCATTATCTCTGATTTGGACCTGTAGGATCCTCATTTGTTCATTCAGATGTTGTTGGGCCTCGAAGATATTTCTGAGGGTTTGTTTGTTCCATATTTTGAGGCCCTGCTTGAAGTTTTTAAGTTTCTGCTAGAATATTTACATCTTGGAGTCATGCTGAATGGACGACTCCCTCCACCAAGTGTGGGCCCTTCTTTGAAAATCTGAGTGGTTGAGCCAAAACCTCTCAAATCTGAAGGGTTTGCATCCTGGAGAGGATGGAATGTCTAGCCACAGTTGGATGGGCCAGTGATCCGATTTGGGGGCGTCAAGGATGCAAGCTTACATAACTGTGCCATCCATTAAGAGGGAGTCTGAGATGAGGAAGTGATCCAGGAGGCAGGCTACCTATTGGGATCCTGATCTTTGGTCCATCCATGTATAGAGTCCATTTAGTGTTTCCATGTCGATTAGGCCTAACTTGTCGATTAGGGATTGAAAGTGCATTGACTCTGCCTCAAGTATATGTGTTTCTCCTCGTTTCTCATCCAGATTGCAGATCATATTGAAATCGCCTCCAAGAACCCATCGACTTCCTGAGGTAAGAGTGGCAAGTCTTTCCAGGTTTCTTATGAAGGCAATTTTGTCTCGTGGTGTGGTCGGTCCATAAACATTTGTGAGGTATCCATGCTTATTGGATCCAATAAGCCGATAAGTCACTAAGATTGACCACCTGGTGGTGAAGAATTTTTCCAGGATCACTGAACTTGGGTTCCACAAAATTTCCATACCTTCGGTCGAGCCCATTGCATGAGTGTAGATTACTTTCCCTTGCTTCTAGCAGCAAGAGAGAACACGATCCATTTCCTCCGTTGCGCATTTTGTTTCTTGTAGCAACATGATGTCTGTTTGTTCCGCTATAATACGCTCTCATAATATCCTTTGCTTACTACGACCGTTAAGTCCCCTAATATTCCAATAGATGAGCTTCATGATGAGGATGGGGAGGGGAGAGGGGAAAAGCTATCAGAAATGATGAATCTGACCTGAGTTAACCATGAAGTGTCCAATCTCTTATATGAGCTTCTGAGTGGATTTCATTCCCCTTTTCTTTTCGTCTTTCTGAGTTTTGCGTTGCTCTTTCAGTATATTTCCTTGTATACCTAGGCCAGAGCTAGATCTAGCGATGGAGCCTATCGTAGAGTTGAGGAAGACTTTGTGGACTTTGCATAACTGGTCTGGAGGGATGGTGTATAATTTTTGGTGTCGATAGGTTTGTTCCATATGTTCCAAGTCTACTCAGGCTAGATCCTTCTCATCTAGGTCCATTTCTGCATCTCCATATTCTGTATCTAAGGGTTCTACCTCCATCGCATTGGAGGTTTTGATGGAATAGGTTTTCTCCATGACAGGGGTATCCATCGCTTTCCCTTTGTCTTGGCTTTGTTGAGCCTCCGTCGTGGAAGGGATCTATGGAGCATCTATGTTCTCTAGAATCTGTTGTAGGGCATCGAAAGGGTTGTTGGAGGGTGATTCCCTATTGGTTGTAGCGACCGTTCTCCTAGCCCCTTGTATGCGTCTACCTTCTACTGGAATGAAGTCGTCCTTTCTTTTGCTTGTTTCCAGATTTTCTTCCTTGCTTATCATGTTGAGGGGGAATTTTCTGAAGAGGTGCCCATGTTCATGACATTTCCTGCAGCGTAACGATGTGTGCTCATAATCAATGGTTTGTGACCAATCCTCATCATGGTATTCCAAAGCAATGGAGCCTAGTAGCATCTTAGATATTTCCAGGTACACGCAAATGCATGCATATAAGGTGTACCTCCACTGCCTTTTTGCCTCTAAATATTTGACGTATACTCCAATGGTGTTTCCAATGCCCTCTAGCACCTCTTCAAGCCAGAACTCTTGTGGCAGGGAATAAATTCGTATCAATACTAGGGCATGCGCAAAATCCTCTATTTCAGGGATAAAATTCTCCATCCAGAACCGCAAGAAGAGACCAGCTGAGTTGAAAAAATAAGGTCCTCCATCAAAGATGTGGTTCCTCTCCTCCAGATTGTGCAGTATTATTGTGAAGAACCCTTTGGAACCCAACTGTAGATCATTATGGCCTTTAGGCTTCCACCATTAGTGAATCCACTTTACCATCTTGCGTTTGAAGGGCCATAACCCTAGAAATTTCCCGACCATGGCGTAATATTTCATGTATTTATTTCATGTATTTCTTCTGTTCTTCTATTCTGGGTGTGCTTATGACATATTTTGGTGCTTGCAGCACCCGAGGAATACACTTTCCAGGTACCCAAGGTCGTGCTTCTCTTTTCGGAGTGTTCCTTGAATCGATTTCCATTTCCTTTTCTTTGAATGTGCCTTAAAAAAGAAGCTGGGAGCATAGATCAGGTGGTGGTTCAAAGGTCGTCGACCTGGAAACCCCCGCATGTGTTTCCTTGCGCCGTCGCATGACTGTAGGAGGCACCTCGCGGCCCTCCCTCGCTTGAGATCATTTTTTTCTCCACCAGGGGTGTCCAAGTGCACCAGGGATGAGTGCAACCCTAACCCTAGCGCGCCTTACTCAAAGCTCTCCCATATTTTAACTAAATTTCAATAAATAAAAAATTGCCATTAATTAAAAAACTAGTCAAAAATATAAATCGTTGAGAAACCCTTATCCTATGGTTCTCATGGAGAGCTTCAAATTAATCTCATAATCATATGACAAGTTACATTATTTTTTCATAGTTATAGTCGCTCCAATTTCAAACTCACTGAAATAAGTGAGAGGGTAAAACTGAATGCCAAATAATTCTTATCATCATTTTGTGTGACCGGAAATACGTGATGCTTGTCTTCTCACATCTTTGTCACTCTGTCATCTTAGTGATTTCACAATATCTCCATGGATGAAAACCATTCTATCATTAGTTTCAATCCCATGCTATGAATTATGGGGATTCATACCTAATAGGGTAACCATATCTAAAGAAAAGACATTGGAAGAAAACATTGAAAAGGACTCTATGACACTATTGTCAAGATCAGAAAGTTTATTTGCATAATCCACTTTGGACTATGTACCATCTCTTCTTCCACTTCGAACATCATAACATGGCCCATTGTCCTACACATACTAAAGCGTATCAAATAATCACAAATACAAACATATTAAAAATACCTCATTGTTATTCTACCATAAATTAAAAAGCCTTCATAAATGATATCAAGTGATAAATGTTAGTATATTTCTAAAGTTTATAAACAATATTTGACCATGAGACTAAATGTAATTACCAAGGGCACAACATCTCTTGTAGACAGAGCAATAATTTTGACACAAGAGGTTGTGTTGGGACATACGGTTTCCAAAACCTTCTTCATCTCGTCAATGAAATCAAATCCACAATTTTATTGGGTAATGAAAGAAAATTCATAGTTTCATTGGATCTTGCCTCCTTCTCTTCTTGGTTTCCAGGATTGGAACATACCAACAGGAATGTGTCACACCCCTAGAACAAGTTCACAAGAACATAACAAAATCCTGAAAAAGAGCCTATTGTGAATGCTTAAATATATATCATGGATGAAGCAAATTGTAGGAATTTGTCACACCCCTGGAACAAGTTCACAAACACAAAACAAAATCCTGAAAAAGAGCCTATTGTGAATGCTTAAATATATATCATGGATGAAGAAAATTGTTTATCAGGAATGAAGGAATAACATCAACTTAATTTAATTATTCTTACTCTATTTCGTCAAAATGCATTTGAAGAATCACATGAACAATGGTATTATTAGTGTTGAATTTTCTCTGTACCCTCACCTGCACATGTATCTCTACGCTTGGGAAATCCTTTCTATATAATCCCACTATAATTCCTTGTGTATTGAATGACACCAACTCACATAATATTTCCATGACCACCATGAACCCCAAAGCTATTTTTCCAGTTCATTTGAGAGAGAGTCGGAGATAAATAAATGTTATGAAAAAGAAACATGCAAGCGAACTTTGAGAGAGAGTCTAAGAAAAATAAACATGTTCAAGAAGAAACATGAAAGTGACATTTGAGCGAGAGTTGAAGCAACAGAAACGTGATGAAAAAGAAACGTGCAAGCGGCCTCGTATTGAGCGGTAGAAGTTTAGAGTTGACACAGGAGAAGACATGTGCAAAGAGAAGATTGTTCGATCACTAATTAACATATGGCAACTTCTTATAGGGTTTGGAGAGATGACAAAGGCCTCTAGATAAACCTCAGGGAAAAAAAAGACCCTGCTCTTTTCAGACAAAAGACTAGACTTGGATATCAATGAAGCATTCTCAATTTATAGTATCCATATTCCTTGTACCAAGGTTTAGAGCATATTGTTTTTTCCATTTAATGTCTCTTTGTATGTCAAACATCCAAAATCAATATCTAGAATTCATAGAATTCATGAGAGAGGACAACATATCATAATCAAATGGTGGCTTTGATCATAGTAAAAACAAAAACTATAAAGGTAGCACAAAGGATGAACATCTTTGGGATTGATTGTCAATAGGGGGGTGCCTCTACATTATTAAAAGTGGTTGATATACGTTGATCAACATCACTTAATTCTCCATTTTCTTAAATTTATATGTTAAACTAAGTATATCAACCACTTTTAATAATTTATGTTCAATTAACATTTATGATTAAAAAAAATTAAAAGAGATAAATACAAATATTAAAAAGTAAACTTAAACATGATTTTAAATATCAACTTTATAAATATCCTCTTAAATAAAAAAAAATTATTAAATAAAAATCTTTTTAATGATAAAAAAATATGTACTTAAGGGAAGTTAAACGATTTTAACAACATGCAAAATTGAATATGATTTTTTTTTTTTTTAATCTTTTAAGGAGTTCGTATACGTAATAACTATATGCATTTTTAGAAAGAAATTCAAAGGAGGATGTTTTTGGCTTACATCTTGTCGAAATATGTGCAGATTTATTATTCGATCTTTGGTTCGACTCTCGAACCCTCGGGTAGAAGATGAGAAGATGACTTGTGTTTAATTTGGCCATAGGATAAATTGAGAGTATTACGAACCTTTCCCACTTGACAAATGGGGAGCATTTCAACATCATATCTATTTATGAGAGTTCCACATGCTTCATGAAGTCGAGAGGCATGTTGGAGGAATGACCTTAGTCAATATTGCTAGATTTGTATTGAATGGGCTAGGCCAATATTGTCAGATGTAGGATAAATATGGACCTTGTAAAGTAATCATTTTCCATCCAAAAACAAGATAACCACCCCAATTCACTTTGGTGTATCCCATTGGTGTGGTTACATTGTTTAAAGATCCAGGTTCCAAGGATTTGTGAAGCTAAAAATTAAGAGATTCATTATAAAAAAAAATTGGCTTGTAAGGAATCTACAAGTTACTATAATTGATATAAATTTAATTTATTGAAGCTAAAAATTATGATATTCTTTAATAAAAATATTGGTTTGTAAGGGATTTACAGGTTCACTTCTCACGGTTTACATAAGAAAAACACAGGTGATGTTACAACTGCTAATTAAGTTTCAGATCATAGTTAGATTATTGTGAATTGTAATAGTATATTCTGACTAGAATAGTGCCCCTTTACATTGACAAACCCTAAAACAATTTCATATCCAATAATTACATAAAAATGTTGAAAGGGAAAAACGTGGATGACATTTATCCAATACATATAGAGTCCCCATGTTTCCAAAAAAAATTGGATGTTTCAGAGGAAGCATTTATATCATATCAATTTTTTAACTTCACATTTTGCATATTCTATTTTCCTTGCTCATATTAACAGTCCATTTGCCTATTGATGTGTTGGGCCTTCCACTGAGATGACATTGATGTGGCCTTCAAATGAGTAGTTGATGTTGGAGCAACTATTGTTGAGGATATTTCTGAGTGGCCTTGGATTCAACGCTATGGGAAGGTGAAGGATACCTATGGCTTTGTGTGGAGTTTCACTAATCCCATTAATAAATCTGCCATTGCTGAGGACCACGTGTAAGCTTAGGCTCAAAATTAGGTTTGTGTTTTTTTTTCTAAACTATTTTATTTTACTCTTTCCAATCTCGTAATCTTTCCAAGCTCGTAATTTGAAGTTGGAATCCAAGAATAGAAAAATATTGAGAAGTCAGGAAAGCATATTGGTTACTCAGGAAGAGCCCAGGAAAGCATAGCACAGGTCGCAATTATGCACCAAGAAAATGATCTCGTTTACCAAAACCAAGGAACTGCATCCATTGCCGAATTATTTTCCTCCTCGTACTCTGCTGTAATGTACAGTATATGTATGTTATTCTCACAACGTTTTAGCTTTTCTAGACCCATTTCAAAACCCCATTGTAGATCATGCCTTGGGTTGGCAGGGTTACTCGGGCACTCCCACTAATGCTTCCATGAACCAGAAGGATATACACAATATCACGGTGAACACCATTTTTATTTTCGTTTTTGGAGGATTTTATTTTCCCTTTTATGATGAATATATACAATGGATATAAACCTGATTGTGTGTTCTTGATCCCAATGGAAATGACCTTCTAAGCCAAACTTTGTGGGGGTTGCCTTCACACTCGCCCGTAAGCACCGAAATCCATAATTGGATTGGGGAATGTTGTCCCATTTGGAGGCCGTGTGAGTTTGGCATGGTTGACATTCCACAACAGGACGAATATGAACGTGTGATTTTTTTTCTTCAATGGTGCAGATCATTTTTGTGAAAGAGCATTCTGAGGTTATACTGTTATGTTCATTTATCATAGTATTATAACAACATACTCAATGTTGAGGTCGTCTCCAATTCAAAGTTTGAAGATAAACTCATTATTCACACATGTTCTTTTTGTCAAAGCACTTCCATCTAATTATTTTTAGAGTTGTTGCCTATAGATTTTGGTATAGTGTGAACTCATCCTATGTTTGGCCCTGAAATGGGCAAGTTAGGTTGAGTGGGCTTTCTTTTGTTTATGAAAAGGTTAGGGTTGGTAAAGGAGTGAGAAAATAAAGTTGTTACTAGTTTTTTAATATATTTAAATTGGAAGGTTGTAGGATCATTGAGATAATATGTGCTGAATGTGACTACCATGCTATCAATTTATTATTTGCACTGTGGGGAGGATGTTAGCAAATGTAAACTTGGAATCTACTCTGATTAATAAAATTTTTTTATGAAACATTGCTTAGAATTGTTGAGAACATGATTACCATGCTGTTGAAAGTCAATTTATTACTCACACTATGGGGTATGTTAGCAAAGGTAAACTTGGAATTTACTCCAATTAATAAAAAAATGTTGTGAAATATTGCTTATAATTGTTGAGAACACTTGTGGAGACGGTTTTGATTTACTATGGTTTATTAATGTACAATAACAATGCAACCAATAGAGTAGTTGGTGTTGGATTACTGAGAGGGGGGGTGAATCAATAATTCAACAATTTAATCATTTTTAACCATATAATCCAAGTGTTATATCAATTTAGCATTATCATCCAATAACTGCAGAGTAAATAAGCAACGAACAAATGAACAATCATACACATACAAAGTACACCAGTGTTTTACGTGGAAACCCAAAGTAGGAGAAAACCACATAATGTTTTTTCTTATATGTCTTGAAGAGTTACATTCATTGGAAGCACCAACTTCCTTTGTATTCTAGCTACAACTGGAAGGAGGATCCAACCCCCTAGTTTCTCAGGCTACAACCTGAGGGAAGCTCCAACTCCCTAATTCTCTGGCTACAACCAGAAGGAGGCTACAACACCCTATGTTCTCCGACTACAACCGGAAGGTGGATACAACCACTTTTCTTTGCCCCGTCCAACTGTCCTGACATATAAGTAGAATGATGGAACCACTGTCACACTATCACTGTGAGATATACTGCTGTAAACCTGTACCAATCAACCTGTACCATAAACAAGTGCATCAACCATGCACCAACCTGTACCTCAACCTGGAATCAACCTGTACCATAAACAAGTGCATCAAATATGCACCAACCTGTACCATAAACAAATGCATCAACCATGCACCAACCTGTACAAAACCTGTACCATGAACAAGTGCATCAACCATGCACCAAACCTGTACAAATAACCTGTCCAAACAACCTATCACAACAATTTGTCTCATCAATCTTATCAACCAAATCAGATCTACTCACCAAGATCAATCACCAAGACAAATCTCAGATATGTGCATCAACCAAACATAACACAACAACTCATAATCATCACCAAGATCAATATGTTCTTCTAATAATATACCAATACAAGTATGCTACATCATCCATAAACCATGTGTCAACAAAAGTACTAACAAGTGCCTCCAACCATGTACCAAGTATGTACCAATCATGTATCAACTACTCATCAACTATGACTCATAAAGATGTACCAACATCATCAAATATACACCTCATGTATGTGCCAACTCATCAACTACTTGTCTCAACCATGTACCCAACATGTACCTCAACCAAAATCCCTCATCAATTTCATCATCCAAATATAATTTGCAACTCTGTAATAGAGCTGGTGTAGATGATCACATACTTGCAAACCTTCCTTAACTTTAACAATAAGAGACTATCTATTTCATCAAACTTTACTTTAGTCTCACATGACTTGTTTTGGATTAGTCAACAACCCTAACTTGAAATAATCATAACTATGTACCTGTAATGAATAAATATATGAAAATAGTACACAATGTTCTTCAATGTGTTTTATACAATTCCTCTAGGTGTCACTATGTGGAACCTCTCAGAAAAGGAGTTATATAAACAATGGCATACCTTGATGAATTTTGTCTTATTCTAGAGATCGACCTTGTAGAGCATGCCCCACACAGAATATTTGTTGAATAGATCTGAAAATGTTACACATAATATTACATAATGTACTATAACCAAAACATTTGGTCTTACTGAATTTGGATCTGTTGTGAATAATTTATGACGTTTTTACCCGAAACACCTGTTTTAGACTAGTTTTAGGACTAGCCACAAACCCTGTTTTCCACAGAGTGTAACTCCAAACATACAACGACCCACAAGATGAAATGTTTACCATAGATACTTGGATATGTTTCCTCAATGGCCTATCAATTTCACGGTCTGAATCATTGTAGAAAAAAGTTATTGCGAAAAATGGTGAGATGACTTGTAAATAACATACCTTAGAAAGCATCATCAAAAGAATTTATCCTCCCTTGAATTTCAGCCTTCTTTTCTTCACCTTCCCTCTGAAATTTGGCTTATATATGCTTTGGTTACCTCAATCACCTATATATCTTCAATATTCTCAAGTGTGATATAAAATGAGAGAGCCTTGCCTCTTATTTATACTCTCCAAATATCTTCCTTAGAAGCATCTTCTAGGTCACTTAACCCATTTCTAGGTCACTTAACCTATTTTCCTCATTTTTAGGGTTATCCACTTTCCATAATTAGAAAGTTCTCCATTACTTTATCATTTAAATATTCTTCTTTGATTTTGTCACTTCACTTTATTATTTAAATAATCCTTCTTGAATTTTTCACTTTACTTTATCATTTAAATAATAATTTTTTCTTTGCAAGCTCTTTGACTTCTTTGACCTTTTGGGGTTTCAAGCCAACATATGAGGGTCCTCCAACTTCTTAAGGCCATAACTGTCAAACCGTGAGGAGTTATGTGACGTTCCACATACCACCAGAAATGACATGACATGTAATATCCATCTAGAATAGTCTTACCTACAAATATATCAAAACTCATACCATTATCCATCAAACAAACTTGGGTCCATTACCCAAACCTGGGTTCTCCAACTTCTCATGGCCATAACTCTCTAACCGTGAGGAGT
>ML790006.1:618795-660060 GCA_009831015.1 Picea engelmannii | reverse complement strand
AAACTCATACCATTATCCATCAAACAAACTTGGGTCCATTACCCAAACCTGGGTTCTCCAACTTCTCATGGCCATAACTCTCTAACCGTGAGGAGTTATGTGACATTCCACATACCACTGGAAATGGAATGACATGTAATATCTATATAGAATAGTATTACCTTCAAATATATTAAAACTCATACCATTATACATGAAACAACCTTGGGTCCACTACCCAAACCTTTGTGCTACCGAAATTCACTACCAGACTTTCTTCAAGGGTTGATATCAATCACTAAGGGTTGACAACAATCTACAATATCACTCTCCAAGGGTTGAAATCAATGACAACCAACAATCCATACCAACTATCCATCAACCTAAGCCAATTGTCTGACAATCTCCCCCCTTGGCATTGATGGAAAAACCAACATTGATGGCAACACTTAGTCATGATAACATTCATGCTTATACTTTTCATCAATGTTTCTGTCTCTCCCCCTTTGACATCAATGGAAAAGGGTATCTCCCTTTTGGGTTGCTCCCCCTGACTGAACTCTCCTTAGGGATGCTCCCCCTGTCTACGTTTCTTTGATTTTTCTTTGTGTTTATAAGCCTATGATTACTCTCTTTCCCTTCACATGAATAATATATCCCCCTTTGAAAAAGGGTATCACTTTGAAGTCATATCGCTCATTCTTCGCTTGTGACAATCGATCCCCTTGGAAACATGCCTCTATGCTCTCCCTCCTAGCATTTACCTTTGCATTCGATAAATATATCCCCCTTTGTCCTATTTATGGTGCTTCCTTGTGTAAATCTAAGACATATAAGATAAGCATTCAAAAGCATTCATTTTGGAGTAGAAATTACTCCTAGTCTCTAGTGAAGATACTCAAGGGCTTCCCGTGGAAGCGGTTTTGTAAATATGTATGCTACTTGTTATTTTGTTCCCACATATTCAACTCTGATGTTCTTCTCTGCAACATGTTCCCGTAGAAAGTGATACTTGATTGGAATGTGCTTCGTCTTGGAGTGCATCACCATGTTTTTTGAGATATTGATGGTGCTTGTATTATCGCAATAGATTGGAATGGGCTCATCATACTCAAATTGTATATCTGTCAAAGTTTGTTTCATCCATAGAAATTGTGTACAACATGTTATTGCTGCAATATACTCTACCTCGGCTGTAGATAAGGATATTGATGATTGTTTCTTGCTTAGCCAAGATACTAAACACTCGCCCAAGTAGAACATTGCTCCACTAGTGATTTGTCGGTCATCAATGCAACCTGCCCAATCTGCATCAGGTAGGCAATAAGTGATAGATACTTTCCTTTTGGATACCATAATCCAAACTCTTTTGTTCCTTTGAGATATCTAAAAATCCTCTTCACTGCTAATACATTTGATTCCTTTGGTGATGCTTAAAATCATTCCACCTGTCCAACTACCTGCATTACATTTGGTCTGGATGTTGTCACATATAGTAAGCTACCAATCATTGACTGGTATTGCCTCTGTTCTATAGACTTTGAATCATCATCTTTTCTCAACTTGCAACTGGTTTGCATAGGAGTGGTAACTGGTTTGCAATATTCCATTCCGAACCTCTTTAGCATTTCTCTAATATACTTAGTTTGAGAAATAAAAATTCCTTGGTTTATTTGACATATCTGAAGACCCAAAAAGAAGGACAGTTCTCCAAGTAATGACATTTCAAATTCATTCTACATATCCTTTGCAAATTTCTGGCTTAACCTGTCATTAATACTTCCAAAACAATATCATCAACATAAATTTCAATTAATAAAATATTACCTTGAGTTACCTTGATGTAGAGGTTGTTGTCTGTGCTTCTTTTCCATAGTTCGTAGGGAGTTTTGTCATTGTTGTTTCTGAGAATTACTCTGTTTTGAATGTGAACTGATGTATACACTTCATGTGTCCAAAAAATATCTGTCAATTTGGATTCCATTAGCATTGTTCAAGCCATTTCCTGTGTAATTATCATCCATTATGATAATGTTCCTTTGTCTTTGAACCACTTTCTGAACCAATCTATGAATCCATGATCTCGTCCACTATCATATAACTTTCCAAACCTACTAAGTGTTCTTACGAATCCATCTTTGTCCATACTGTCCAAGACTCTATTTGCGCAAATGTCCATAATGTTGACCCATTTATCACTATACTATCATGAAGTCTTGATTAATCTATCAAACTGTACTTCTACTAACTAATTACTCTGAATCTATCTTCTCAAAATCTGCAAGCTGCTCAAAGGATGATTCTTTGGTCTGTCACAACTATCGCATAGACTCCCCCTGTCTAATATTCATATTACTTGGGAGTCTCTAAGTCGGATGGCTCAGAACAATTCCTGCTCTGATGTGTATTAATCATTATCTTCATTAGTAGATTCATCATCTCTCTGAGCTTTGAATTATTTCTTTCTTTCTATGGATTCATCTTTCACTACAATGCTTGAAAGTACAATCTCTTGAACATGCTCCTTATTTACCTATCATTCTTTTCTTATCCATGCTTTCTTACATCTGATATCAGTGTTCTCTTTCATGGAAGTATCAATCATGCTTATATAATCACTAGCTATGTGTCCATAGTTATGAAATTTGTAACATTCAATGTTACGTGGGGCCACATAGACATTTATTTCTTGAAAAATTCTTTTATAATCCCTGCAATCTACAACCTTATGTCTAAAGTTAGTACAATAAAAACAATGACCATAAAATAAATTTGCATAACTGGGAGTGAATGAACTTCTTTGTGGCGTAGTCCTTCTGAATTTTTGCCTTGACTGATCATGATCGTTATTGAAGCTTCTTTGTGGCTTGAACATGGATGGTCTTCTTGAAGATGTATCTTCAATAGTTTTCTTAGATTCTGGTTGACCATGATTCCTTCCTTTGAGTACTTTTGCATAACTCTTTCTATTTTCTTCATTCTTCTTTTCTAGCAACCTAGAGTGATTATGTTCATTCTCTATAACCGATGTAGATGTTTTTGTCTCTTCAACATTCTTGTTGAGCTTGACGATTTTACTTCTCAATGTGACAAATTCTTCTTTAAGCTTCTCAACCTCTTCTTCTTTCTTCATTATCTGAGACTTCATGACCTCTTATGTTCTCTTTGCTTCTTCAAGTTGGATTTTCAATGTAATTATTTTTTCTTCCAGTCTTCTCTCTTCTTGACCAAACTCTTCCTCAAGTTGGTTTAAGTCATTGGTTCTTTCCTTGAGATGATCCATCACTATCTTTTCTCTCTTTTTTGCTTCTTCCTTTTGTGCTGCTATGTTGGATTCTAAACATTTCTTTTGATATTATAGAGTTTTTCAATTCTTTCGGCCTCTTCTAGTTGAGCTCTTAAATTCTTGATGACTTGTTGATCCTTTTTAGAACCTTGAACACTTTTCTTTTGGTTCATCAATTCTTTCTTGGATGACTTGTTTTCTTCTCTTTCTTTCTTTAGATATTTAATTGCACCGATCAATTTTTCTCTGTAATCAACTTCTAGTTCTTCATACTCTTCCTCTTATGAATCTGTCTGACATGATGAGAATCTTTCTTCTTGTTCTGTATCTGCATCTTCTTTGGCATTTTATGAATCTGCGATGGGTGAAGAATATATGTCATGTAACTTATCCCAAAGTTATTTTTTTGATGAACATTTACCAACCTTTTCTCTTACCAGATTAGGTAATCCTTCCCAGATGAAATCTATTGCTATTTTGTTATTCTTCCTCAATTCCTTCTTGGCTGCAGTCTTTGCCCTTTTTGAATGATCATATCCTGTAACAACTGATAGCCAAATATAATGTCCCTGTGCCTGTAAATATATTTCCTTCCTTATGCTTCACATATCATACTTAAAACCATTATGATCATTAAACATTTGTACTCCATTCTCAGAATAATCCATGATCTCCTTCCAGTGGTTAAACCATTTCCTGAAGGAACCGAATCTGATATCAATTATTGGATTACTGAGAGGGGGGTGAATCAATAATAGATCAATTTAATGCTTTTTAACCATATAATCCAAGTATTATATCAATTTAGCATTATCATCTATTAACTGCAGAGTAAATAAGCAATGAACAAATGAACAATTATACACATACACTGTACACCAATGTTTTACGTGGAAACCTAAAGCGAGGGAAAACCACATAATTCTTTTTCTTATATGTCTTGAAGAATTACATTTATTGGAAGCACCAACTTCCTTTGTTTTCAAGCTGCAACTGGAAGGAGGCTCCAACCCCCTAGTTTCTCAGGCTACAACCTGACGGAAGCTCCAACTCCCCAATTCTCTGGCTACAACCAGAAGGAGACTACAACCCCCTATGTTCTCCAGCTACAACCGGAAGGTGTATACAACCACCTGTCCTTGCCCCATCCAACTGCCCTGACGTATAAGTAGAATGATGGAACCACTATCACACTATCACTGTGAGATATATTGTTGTAAACTTGTACCAATCAAACTGTAATCAACTAGTACCATAAACAAGTGCATCAACCATGCACCAACCTGTACCTCAACTAGTACCATAAACAAGTGCATCAACCATGCACCAACTTGTACCTCAACCTGTAATCAACCTGTACCATAAACAAGTGCATCAACCATGCACCAACCTGTACCTCAACCTATAATCAACTTGTACCATAAACAAGTGAATCAACCATGCACCAACCTGTACACAACTTGTACCATGAACAAGTGCATCAACCATGCACCAAACCTATACAAATAACCTGCCACAACAACATGTCCAAACAACCTATCACAACAACCTGCCTCATCAATCTTATCAACCAAATCATATCTACTCAACAAGATCAATCACCAAGACAACTCTCAAAGATGTAGATCAACCAAACATAACACAACAACTCATAATCATCACCAAGATCAATATGTTCTTCTAATAATATACCAATACAAGTATGCTACATCATCGATAAACCATGTGTCAACAGAAGTACTAACAAGTGCCTCCAACCATGTACCAATCATGTATCAACTACTCATCAACTATGACTCATCAATATGTACCAACATTATCAATTATACACCTCATGTATGTGCCAACTCATCAACTACTTGTCTCAACCATGTACCCAACATGTACCTCAACCAAATATCTCATCTATTTCATCATCCAAATATGATTTACAACTCTGTAATAGACCTGGTGTATATGATCACATACCTGCAAACCTTCCTTAACTTTAACAACAATAGACTAGCATTTTCATCAAACTTTCCTTTAGTCTCACATGACTAGTTTTGGATTAGTCAACAACCCTAACTTGAAATAATCATAACTATGTACCTGTAATGAATAAAGATTTGAAAATAGTACACAATGTTCTTCAGTGTGTTTTATGCAATTCCTCCAGGTATCACTACTTGGAACCTCTTAGAAAAGGAGTTATAGCAAAAGTGGCATACCTTGTTTAATTCTATCTTATTATAGAGAGCGACCTTGTAGAGCATGCCCCACACAGAATATTTGTTGAATGGATTTGAAAATGTTAGACATAATACTAAAGGTTGTACTCTAACCAAAACATTTGGTCTTACTGAATTTGGATATTTTATGAATAAGTTATGAAGCTTTTATTTGAAACACTTGTTTTAGACTAGTTTCAGGACTAGCCAAAAACCCTATTTTCCACGGAGTGTAACTCCAAACATACAACGACCCACAAGATGAAATTTTTACCAAAGATACTTGGATATGTTTTCTCAATGGCCTATCAATTTCACGGTATGAATCATTCTAGAAAAAAATTATTGCGAAAATGGTGAGATGACCTGTAAATAACATACTTTAGAAAACATCATCAAAAGAATTTATCCTCCCTTGAATTCCGACCTTCTTTTCTTCATCTTTCCTTTGAAATTCAGCTTAGATATCCTTTGGTTACCTCAATCACCTATAGATATTCAATATGCTCAAGTGTGATATAAAATGAGAGATCCTTGCCTCTTATTTATACTCTCCAAATATCTTCCTTAGAAGCATCTTCTAGGTCACTTAACCCATTTCTAGGTCACTTAAACCATTTCTAGGCCACTTAACCTATTTTCCTCATTTTTAGGGTTAACCACTTTCCATAATTAGAAGGTTCTCCATTACTTTATCATTTAAATATTCTTCTTTGATTTTGTCACTTCACTTTATTCTTTAAATAATCCTTCTTGACTTTGTCACTTTACTTTATCATTTAAATGATAATTTCTTCTTTGCAATCTCTTTGACTTCTTTGACCTTTTGGGGCTTCAAGCCAACATATGAGGGTCCTCCAACTTCGTAAGGCCATAACTATCAAACCGTGAGGAGTTATGTGGCGTTCCACATACCACACGAAATGGAATGACATGTACTATCCAACTAGAATAGTCTTACCTACAAATATATCAAAACTCATACCATTATCCATCAAACAAACTTGGTCCATTATCCAAACCTGGGTTCTCCAACTTCTCATGGTCATAACTCTCTAACCATGAGGAGTTATGTGACATTACACATACCACCGAAAGTGGAATGACATGTACTATCCATATAGAATAGTATTACCTTGAAATATATTAAAACCCATACTATTATACATTAAACAACCTTGGGTCCATTACCCAAACCTTTTTGCTACCGGAATTTGCTACCAGACTTTCTTTAAGGGTTGACATCAATCTACACTATCACTCTCCAAGGGTTGACATCAATGAAAACCAAATATCCATCAACCTAATCCAATTTTCTGACAGTTGGAGATGGCTTTTGATTCTCTAAAGAAACAACTTGTAGGGAACTTGCATCAAATAGTTAGAAAACAATTATTTGAAGGGGATAGTTGTGGGAAAGCTTCTCAACAAATTTCAACATTTGTTTACATGAAATTTTTTTAACCTTTAGGCAAATTTTTTCACTAACATAAAATAGGGTCAGTGATATATGCAAAATTGGATTAATGAAAGTTCTATTGTGTTTTTGGATGGAAGAAAAAAAAATTGGTTGTTGAAACAATAAGTTTAATACCACTTGTTATTTATTATTTATTTAATATTCACAATATTTTAGAATAATTGTCACTGCTATTATCATAGATCCATAAATTATAATATTCATGTGCCTGAGAGAAGTCATCCTTCTTTTCATGAACATAGTAGATCCATAAGACATAACTAAGAATCCATAACTATTTAAATAATTCACCAACCCTCTCTATTCAAATCATAAATGTAATTATCCCTTGATATCTTATCCTTGTATATTATAGTGATATCTATGTCATGTGGGATATCTCCCTTCCCCTTCAAGTCACATGGGAGGGTTCATATGTAGGTTTGGAACATGTACCGTTATTCAATGCTATACTTGGAGGAAGTGTTTATTAAGAAGCAAATTCCGATCTTAGATATAAATATTTTGCAATATATACATTATGCATTCTCTAGAAGGTGTTCGCATTTCCATTTTACTCATTCAAGTTTATAGAATTTGCCATTCTTTTTGACAAAATCAACACATTTTACAATATCAACTATTTTTTCAATAATATTTCTCCATTCAGACGGAAGAAAACTCATGACTGACATCTACTCAGGTTATAGAATTTCGGATTATATAATGGATTTTTCAGAGTTTTTGTTGTTTATTAGTTACATGCAAAGATCTAACCATAAAATAGAGTAAGTTTATAAAATATATATGTTAGGTAACTTCATTTAATGGAAATATCAAGAAATTCTCATGGTCATTAAAGTAGGTTTGAACTCATAATAAAGAGTCAGTTGTATTTTATTTTGTAAGAAAAATGGAAAGGCTTGTGATTGTGAATGGATAAATTTCATAGAGGTATCTTTCATAGAGGTATCTTTTATATATATATATATATATATATATATATATATATATATATATATATATATATATATATATATATATATACTAAACAAGTACATAGTATTTTATTATCCAAAAACAAAATCCTAGGGTCTTTAAACAATGTAACTACCCCAATTCACTTCAGTGTTTCCTTTCCCCTGCGAATGGGAATGTCGAAGTAATGGTTGATTTTTATATTAATGATATTTGATATAAAAGATGTGGAAGAAAGAAGAAAACAAATGAGCATTAAAGGAATGTGTACAAATTTCGAGCTTAACCTTAATGTTATGTTATGTGTTTTTCATCTTAAATCAATGCAAAAAAAGTATATGAAGGATATTGTGGTATGTGAAGAAATGTACGAAATAGGAAAAGTGAGTTGAAAATTTTTAAGGAATCAAAAAGAACATGAAAATGTGTGCTAAATATGTTAAGAAACAAGAAGCATCCATGACATATGAAGGACAAAGAGATGGAGTAAATTTAGTCATATGAGAAGAGTAAGAATGGGTTACAACGTGAAACCATATAAGCACTAAGTGCAGTATTTGAAAATGCATTATAAGAAACCATATGAATCCATGAGGATATGAAGGAAAAAGAGATGAAGTACATATCATATAGTTATGGGTTATAATAACAAAGCATGTAAGTGTGCTTTTTTTTTTTTTTTCTCATTGCAACAAATGTCCTATCTTGCATTTTTGCATAATGGTCAAAAGAGAGGAAGGGGGAGATGCGCAAACTTGCTAATGATTTGATGTGTGATATTGCAGTGAAGGTTAAGCCTTGTCATTCAACCTTTCCAATGTCTATAGTTGCCTTGGAGAGTGTTAATCCTTGGGATTTATGTATAGTCAAATCCCATGCCATTTTGAGTGGGATTTGATTTTTATTGCCACGTTTAATGGGTGGAATTGGTATTTTGTTGGGGTTGACATACCAAGATATGTATCAAACTCCACAACGACATATGTTGGAAATATTGGAGGGTTGAATCCTTCTGTGTAGGCAATTTGAGTGACCAAGCCTAGTGATCCATTAACCAATCTTGTTTGGATCCATAAATTGCAGGTCAACATAACACATTGGCCAATGCATAACATGATTTCTTGTTCTAATTGATGGTAATCATCTTCCTTAGAGATAGAATAACAAAGGCGGTCTACAATGCAGCGTGCCATTGGCTTATTCAAGGATTGAATCATTTTTTTATTATGTTGGTACAACAAGATGGTACACCAAAGTATTTGTTGTAAATAGGTGTATGGCCACATCAAAGTCTTTGCATTTCGTTGTAGAAAAATATGTATTTGTATGGGATTGAAGGATCTCCCAATATTCTTGTAGTGGAGTTTCATTTCAGATGTTTGTCAATAGGTGACGAAATTGGACTTGTTGTATATCCTTCCCTTGTTGGCAGAATCTTGTTTGCAAGGTTACAATAGTGGTGAAGGAGTTCCAAAAATACCTTCCTGGTATTGCACATGTATACAAAGGTTTATCCATAACAGGCGGGAGCTGACCTAGATCACCAACAAGAATTATAGAGCAATGAGCGAATGGAAAATTTATGGTTTCTGGAAAGGCTTCACGTAGACGAATTTCAATCTGCACAAATAGTTTAGGCCCAATGAATCTCATCTCATCAATGACGACATACCATATATGTTTCATCACTTCCTGGAACACTGCCAATGTTTGTGTTTGCAAAGGTTGGAAATTTTTTATTGGAATCTTAAGTGTTGAATGTATAGTGGTTGCTTGTATGTTGAAAGATGCAACTCTAGTGGGAGAAAGAAGTAGTATTGAACTATGTCCATATGGATATTGTCGATTCAAAGAATCTTTAATGCAATTGATCAGATAAGATTTTTCAGTGCCAGTAGTTCCTTGGATGATCATCATTAGTGGTGATTTTTTTTCTTTTTGTTGTTAATGATGTAATACTATATTGAATGTCTGATATTGTTTGTGTGACAATGTATTATCCCCTATATTGATAGGTTCATTCCTTTGTATCACATCCATACAAGGTCGATTGGTTTCAATGAACTGTGTTGCATAAGTAAGAACTGCTTCTGGAATGTTTGGGATGTTCCAACAATAGTTGGTGTCAAAGTCACAATGTCCAAGAATGTCAAGCTCGTTGAAGTCTATATTGGCAGAAAGAATCAACCTTGATAATAATTCCCACTCATTTATCTCCATGTCAGAATGCATATTTGTATCATTTTCTTCAACTTCATCTAGTGGTGGTTCTTCAACATTTGCAAGGGAACGGTCTACATTCCATGCATGGTAAGTTCCTTTTATGTTCTGCCAATTGTGTATGATAGTATCTCTTGAGAGGACTATGTCAATTGCAAACTTACTGAATGGTTTGTATAGTAGCAACTCACTCCAACATAATTCTTCAAAGGATTTGGAATCTGGTGTTGGAATGATTGTGAAGCATGGCCAAATAAGGACAATTACTGGAGATCCCCTTCATCGCCAAGGGTTAATTTTTCGATGGCGACTATATGACCAATATTTTGCAATTTCAATGAGAGGGACGGGTTCAAGGCAAGGAGGTTGAGTGACATAGGCATCAATGAAGGTAGATCCAGATAAAAAAATCAGATGGATCTTTGGAGACTCAATGAAAGATATGGTGACCAACATTTAGTGTCATGAAAAGACTTTTACATGTGACAAGGGGGAGTTTTTGCAGCATATGACAGGTTTCTTGAGCACCTATATCTTGGTCGACTATAGCTTCTGTGTGAAAACATATATAGGCAAATGAAGCGGGATCTATTGGAATCAATGTATTTGTGATTCTAGTCAACATATGATGATAACTCTCTGATCGACCCTCTGCTTTAGAAGAATATTTGGAAATATATTTCATAACTGCATGACAGGAGATGATAGGTTGACAATCCATATTTTCTCGCCATACTGTTAGTATGTCAGGGTTATGGATGTTTAGACGATCATCATTTGTGGAAGGTTCATATTTTTTTTACCAGAAGCATCAATGAAGAGAGAAGAATTAGACTATAAGGTCCATGGGCAATTATATCTGCATTGGAGCTTGGAGGCTTTCATACAGAGACATGTTGTCTTTGTGCACTTAGTATGGAATTGTACCTCATTGAGGAGATCTGTGTAGTCCTTAAATGGATGCGAAGTAAGGAGGGTTGTTGTATCTTTTAAACAAGGGTCATCCTCAATGCATCGGTGCATGTGAAGATTTTTAGTATGTTCACTTCAAGGATTCCAAGATGTTACATATTTGTCAAAGAAACCCTTAGCATAACTTATTTGTATGGGGTCTTCCCAATCCAAATTTTCCATTTATGGAGCACCTTGTAACAATAAGAAACCATGAATATGTGCGGAGCCTTGGTGTTGCCATTCATACCTGCATGAAAACCAATAATAGAATGTTAGAGAGATGTACAAGCTGTATGTTTTACCTAGAATGAGTGGGGATAAAAGTAAGATGTGATATACTTGTACCAAAAGTCTTGAGTATGGAAGTATTTTTGAAGCATTTCTTGATGAAATATTTCAAACCTTTTATGCATGTACAAAGCAACAGTGTGGGGTCGTTGAATGACATTGCAGGTCCTCCATTGTTGATGTAGAAGTGGATTTGAAGGTGGAGAGGTACCCATTACAGCATGCAAGTTTGGCCATTTTGTGTCTGCTACGTTGAGTGTGAAAAATAATGTGGGGCACCCTAGTTGTGTGATCATTTCTATCAATTCTCTTCTACGAGAATTCCAGTGTGCTTTAGTCCCTCGAAGCTATGCACCAAATTACATAACATGCTCTGGTAGTTTATTGGCAGGTAAAGTTTGTAGGTGGGAGTGGAGGGACTCAATAGTGGTTGGAATGTTGTTCTCTTGGATCTTCTTTACAAACATTGATGCACTTGATTTACTGTGATGGCGCATGATGAGGTTGTATAGGAAGTAGCAAAATCTTGGGTGGCTACCAAATCTATTTTCATGATAGTGCATCAAGTGGAGTGCATATTGGTCAATGTGAATGTTTTTTTGTTGTGGTTGGCTATGGAATGCATGGCCAGTTGGGAATAGAGAAGGAAATTCCATATCAAATAATCCTTCGATAGTATATTCATTCGCTGGTGTTGCACCTATTTGTGGCCATTCAAGTAGATTTAATGGGGGGCGATTCATTTTGGATAAAATGATTGATTTATGTCAATTCTCGATGCATATTAGGCAGGTGGAAGGCAAATAAAGTTTGGTTTTCAACAAAGTTTGGAGCATCTTGAGTTGTATCTGAAATATCAGAAGAAATGGTGCAGAGTAGAGAAGAGATGTTTGTAGGTAAAATAGCAAGTGAAGCAATTGAGGTGTGGTTGAGTTGGACATCTTTGTAATATCTATCATTTTGTATCTTGTAGAGAAGTGCATTCATGATATGAGATTTGGTCACATAACAATCATATGATTTTCCCTCGATGCCATGTCTTCTAACTATTAAGATGTCCAAATCTTCAAGGTGGTGTGGGAGGTAATTAACAATTGTATTAATGTTTTGTGGGAAACTAATAGTGTGACCACTATATTTGTATTGGCCACCGTGAGCATGGCTAACTTGCAATAGCGGGCTCACTTGAGCGATGAGCATTTCTTCTACTTGGGTGAGAATTGATAGGACAAGGGGTTGTTCTCTAGGATCCATATTATTCCATTTAGAGAAGAGGTGGCCATTAGGTTCCTTGTGGCAGTGAGAACAAATAAAACCATCGAGTGATATGGTTGTACGAATCCCACGGTAAGATTCCATACAAGTATTGCAAGTATGTATTTTCGACAAGGCATCAATACGAGTATGAAATGTTTGAGTAATATGGGAAAGGGATTGGTGTTGAGTAGGTTCAAATGGGAAATCCATTAAAAGGTGCTTTCCCTTGGATCTTGCAACTCGTCTACACTTATTTAGTTCATCTTTGTGATTTAAATATTGTTTGCGATGTTTTTCATTTGCTAGGGTATTTAGTGTAGATGGAATACAATTGAGTTGGTTGGTGAGATTGAAGTTGAGGTTAGAGGAGGTATGGAAGGTATTGAGTAAAGGGATGTTGTGAGTAGTTGAGGGCATAAATGGTAATGATGGGTTTGTTTTTGAAGTTGATAGAAAAGTTTTTGGTTGCATAATGGTTTGTGCAAGTGGAAGATGAATTTCATTTGGATGAGGTAAAAATGGTGGTAGTATAGTTTGCATTTGGGTGAGTCCATGAACTTGTTTCCTAACTGTTGAAGATGTGTAGAATGGTGTAGTAGTATGGGTAAGTGCTTGGTGTTGAATAGGATCAACTGTAAATTCCATGGAAAGATACTTTTGCTTGGATCTTGTGAGTTGTCTATGTTTATTTAATTCATCTTTGTGACATGCATATTGTTTGTGGAGCCTCTCTTGTTTTAGGGCGGCTGGGGTAGATGCAAGACTATTGTGTTGGTTGGTTACATTGAATGTAAGGTTGGAAAATGTATGGGAGTTCTTGGAGAAAGGGAGGGTATCATCATTTTTTTCTTGTAGAGATGGTAAACATGGAGTTTTTGTTGAAGTTGATGGAATGGTGTGTGGTTTAATAATGATGTTTGCTGGTTGAAATTGGAATTGTTTTAGATGAGGTAAAAATGCAGGGAACATATTTTGTAATGGAATGAGTTGATGGCTATGTTGGCCAATTGGTGCAAATTCTTCGAGGTGGCCACTATGGAGCTTATGATATTTATCCAAATGAAGTTATGTATCTTTGAGTTGTTCGATACTTTGAATTGTGAGTTGATCATGTTTATGTACAAACATAACCATTGATTTATAATACATATCAACATTTCTTTGAAAGGTATATTGAATATTTGAAAAAGCATATATTAAGATAAATAAATTTATAAGTAGAATATATATTAACAAAACAAATAGTATAATGAGTTAAGTGAAAGTACAAATGATAAATGTAACATAAAAAAATGAATATAGATACATGAATTAAAGAAACAAAAGAGGTGTATACAAACATAATATATAATAATATTAGTATACAGTGATAGGAATAGTAATTTACAATTTTAAGAAAGTGTAAGAATAATATGTAACCCTTGATTATTGAAAACAAAATCATAGTATATAGCAATGAGAATATACTTTAGAAACCAATTTTAAGAACATACTATAACTATTCATGTTCATGAAATTGTTATGATTTTTAATAGAAGACAATTTATAATTTCCACTCATAAAATTTGTTGAAACACAATATATATATCTATGAAAGATATGGGTTACAAACGTTGATGTCGCACATGGACTGTATACAGTAAAGTAAGGTAGTATTGCAAGTATTGTCAGAATGAAAAACATGTGTACAAAATATATACAATATAGAGAGTGGTGACATACATATGTTGTATCAAAAAAAGAAAGGTACTATGTTAAGTCGTTGCAGGAATAAATACATAATAACATAGTTTACTTTGTATGAAGAGTTATAGCTAGTTGCATTTTTTCTTCCCCTCTAGTTTGGTCTCGACTTTGTCCAATGCAATAACAATGGAATGTACTTGTTTCTCATTTCCAAATGTGTCTTCATGTATCAACAATTTGAAGATGTATTTATTACAGAACAAGTTGCCAAAAAGCTATGTAGTTTCAATATTGTTCTCCTCCTCTGTGAGTGCATATAGTTGCCTAGCAGGGATTCCAATAAGCGTTTATGTTGCTTCTTGGAATGCAATAACATTGGTTGTTCCTGTATGGTCCTCTATTGTGAAGTGGAACATGTACCTTTAATCACATTCAGAAATAGTTTGGTTGCATCTCTGACAATGCCACTGTCCCTCTTCAATTGTAGTAACGTTTTTGTTGCATTGGTGATTATTAAAAAGGAGAGGGAAAGAAGTGTACCAACAATCATATATTTTTATAGAAGTGATACTCGCCTCGACCAAAATGTAATCTAGATGTTGATGATCTCGACCAAGCCCTTCCTTTTCAATGTCAACGACTATCTTCTAAACATAGGGGTGACCACCAGAGGCACCATGTGTAGATAAGGAGTGAGATTTAAGGGTTGTGCCTTCTTTCTCAAACCAAGTTTTTAAATCATGAGATTCTTTGATGTCAGGATTGATGGAAAGCTGGGATGTGAAAGTTGTACTAATCGATCTCCTATTGAAATCACTTATTCTTCCAGCCTTTATAGAAATCATTGGAAATAAATTGGAAGTTGAATTTTGTTGGAGGCCATCTTTATTACAAAACACTCCCCATAATGTAAGGTCAACACTACAAGATAACATGTCCTTCAATTCAAGGGTTCTCTTTTGGGTCTCAGTGCCATTCTTCCTTAATATGGTGGTTACTTGACTAATAGATATAGCAAGACCACGGATATCAACAACAAAGTTAGTAGGTAAAGTTGATAGCTCATTGATAGGAGCAAACTTAAAGTTGTGGTTTGCAATTAAATGGTCATCCTCATTGGAGGGCTCTATAACTAAGGTATTATATAGAGTGATTTCCCATTCGTTTTCTAAATGCTTGTATTCTTTGTTTATAGGTTTGATCAACCCTCTAGAGATTATGTAAACTTTACCAATTTGTATTGAAGGGTGGAAATGCAATGCCTGTGTATTAAAGCAAGTAATGCGGATCTCGGTATTTTCATTGTTAAGTACATCAAAGCTAAATACTTGACTAGCTCCCTTGGAATTTGTGAAAGTACGTATATCACGCTTCAAAATTATTCTAGCTTTGATGGTCCATGAATGCATGTATGCATTCAAAGAGTTGATAGGGATTATGTTTTGAGGCATGACATTTGTTTGTAATGTCAGCATGGTAGAATGGCGTACATTTGTGTGTTGCTGTGGGTCGCCAAGGATGTAATCTTTTAGAGATAGAACCAAAATATCAGTAACTATAACCACCCTGCAAAATGGAAGAAATTATGGTAGGTATCAATAAGGTATTGCAAAAACATTAATTAATGAAAAGCATGTAAAAAGATTGTATGTGATAATTCATACTTGTTGTGTTGGGTAGATCTACAAGTGAAGTTGTTAAGTTGAACCAATGAGCCATTTTCAATTTTTCCTGATGTGAAATAATCCACAAGGCTTGAAGAAAATATGCTTTGTACAATATCACTTCCATCAGAGAGGAGTACAATATATCTTTCTGTTGCACTTTTTTTGAAGTCTAGAACCTCTAGGATAAGAATGAATTATTCTTTACCATTTTGGATTTTTGTTACAACCTTGTTTGTTAAGATAAAAGACATTGTCTTGGAATGTGTTTTTTTCGGAAGAGGTATATGATAAAAATATATACTTTCCTACAAAGAACATGTCCAAATGAATATAGTAGTACAATTAGATATATGGATATGAATGTGAGCTATGAAAGGAATATATTGTATCTATGATTATCATTATACAACACATGGAATAAAAGGTGCCCACATAGAAAATTTCCACATGAATTTATTAGTACAATTAGATACATGGATATGAATGTGATCTATGAAAGGAATATATTGTATCTATGATTGTCATTATACAACATGTGGAATAAAATGTACATCTATGAGCTTTGGTAATTTATAAAGTAGCTTGATGGTGTAAATATATGAATGTCATAACTTAGAAATTTTTTAGTTTGTGAATGACATATATCATAAATTGGTTTATTGTATGTTTAATATATAAGTAAGATTTTAATAGACATCCACATTAATAAATTTGTTGGAAATTGTATTTGTGTGTTTGTATTAAAATGATTTTTTTTGTTTGTTTTTAAAATGTTGTGAGTTAATAGTTTGTAATAGTATGAGAGTGCAATATTTATTGAATTATTGTATTATATTCTAGGAGAGTAGTTATACTAAAACCAAAATGCATATTTCACAAATTTTCATTAAGTATAATGTATTTAAATATGAAGGTAGCACATATAAAATAATATTGGTTTAAATTAAATATGAAGGTAGCACATTAAAATACATATTAGTTTAAAAAGAATAAAGAATGGAAGAAGTGAAGAAGTGCTTAACATGTTAAAGTAATAAAAAAAGTATACCCCTATGTATGAAAATAGTCTAAAGAAAGTAGGATAGGGAAATAAAAATATTTCATATTTAATACTACCATGATATACATATCTTCGAGAAAACTATACAAATAGAAAAAGATGAGTAACTAGATAGTTCATATTTGATACTACCATGATATACATATTAGTCTAAAGAAAGCATGGTAGGGAAAGAAAAATATTTTATATTTGATACTACCATGATATACATATCTTGGAGAAAACTATACAAATAGAAAAAGATGAGTAGCTAGATATTTCATATTTGATACTACCATGATATACATATCTTGGAGAAAACTGTACAAATAGAAAAAGATGAGTAGCTAGTTGTGTTTCTTAAGCCCACGGATTTTTTTAGCTCTAGTTTTGCACTCTTTGATATTCTTGTCATGACAAGCTTTAAGACCATTTTGAGCTAAACGTTGTTTTGATTCATGTTTCAATGCATTCATTACGCTGTCATAGATTAGTCCAAAACTTGTAGAGAATGGACCGTTTGTTGTGAATGTGTTTTTGTCTTGGAATGTATTTTTGTCGGAAGAGGTATATGATGAAAATATATACTTTCCTACATAGAACATGTCCAAATGAATATATTAGTACAATTAGATATATGGATATGAATGTGAGCTATGAAAGGAATATATTGTATCTATGATTGTCATTATACAACACGTGGAATAAAAGGTGCCTACAAAGAACATGTCCACATGAATTTATTAGTACAATTAGATACATGGATATGAATGTGATCTATGAAATGAATATATTGTATCTATGATTGTCATTATACAACATGTGGAATAAAAGGTACATCTATAAGCTTTGGTAATTTATAAAGTAGCTTGGTGGTGTAAATATATGAATGACATAGCTTAGAAATTGTTTAGTTTGTGAATGACATATATCATAATTTGGTTTAATGTTTAATATGTAAGTAAGATTTCAATAGGCATCCACATTAATAAATTTGTTGGAAATTGTATTTGTGTGTTTGTATTAAAATGATTTTTTTTGTTTGTTTGAGTTAATAGTTTGTAATAGTATGAGAGTGCAAAATTTATTGAATTATTTTATTATATATTAGGAGAGTAGTTATACTAAAACGAAAAATGCATATTTCACAATTTTTCATTAAGTAGAATGTATTTAAATATGAAAGTAGCACATATAAAATACATATTAGTTTAAAAATAATAAAGAATGGTACAAGTGAAGAAGTGCTTAACATGTTAAAGTAATAAAAAAAGTATACCCCCATGTATGAAAATAGTCTAAAGAAAGCATGGTAGGGAAAGAAAAATATTTCATATTTGATACTACCATGATATACATATCTTGGAGAAAACTATACATATAGAAAAAGATGAGTAGCTAGATATTTCATATTTGATACTACCATGATATACATATTAGTCTAAATAAAGCATGGTAGGGAAAGAAAAATATTTCATATTTGATACTACCATGATATACATATCTTGGAGAAAATTATACAAATAGAAAAAGATGAGTAGTTAGATATTTCATATTTGATACTACCATGATATACATATCTTGGAGAAAACTATAAAAATAGAAAAAGATGAGTAGCTAGTGTTTCTTAAGCCCGTTGATTTTTTTAGCTCTAGTTTTGCACTCTTTGATATTCTTGTCATGATAAGATTTAAGACCATTTTGAGCTAAACGTTGTTTTGATTCATGTTTCAATGCATCTATTACGTTGTCATAGATTAGTCCAAAACCTATAGAGAATGGACCATTTGTTGTGAAGCCAAAGATGAATACTTTTCGTCTATCTGAAATATTGTATTTGTGTGTGAGTTCCTCTTTTATTTTTGGTCTGGAAATATTATTGCTTCCAGGATGGATAACTTTGATTTGGAATTGTCTTTTATGTAGATGCAAGTCATCCAAAAAATGGCGTGTGCAAATTGTATAGCATTTATTTGGGTCCAGACGTGTTGTAATTTTTTAGAATAAGAAGGAAAAATAACAATATAAAAAAATAATACATAAGAAAAAAGTGCATATGTATATGTATGTGTGTGTATATAAGGGTGAGCAACCAAATTTGATTAGTACAATTAGTTTAAATACATGTAATATGTAAAATAAATTGCTAGAAGTAAATGAACAATAAAAATTGTTTAAAGTAAAGCAATAATACAAACAAAATGGATAAAATGTAGAAGTATATAGGGTGAGTAATTTCATAAATTAGTTTAAATACATGTAATATGTAAAATAAATTGCTATAAGTAAATGAGCAATAAAAATTGTTTAAAGTAAAGCAATAACACAAACAAAATGGATAAAATGTAGAAGTATATAGGGTGAGTAATTTCATAAATAGATAAAATGTTGAAGTAAAAATGGTGAGTGATTTTGGAAATGGATAAAATGTTGAAGTAGAAATGGCTAGTAATTTCATAACGCATTGTTGTATATAGTTGTCCAAGTATAAAGGTCTAGTAATTATCAAATGTATTGGTGTATATAATTGATGGTGGGTCCCTCGTTAAATGGGGTCAAAGAAATGTCCATTTTCAGTCTACCATCTAACTTGGGATGTGTAAGGGGGGTTTCATAAATCCACACAACCCTTACTCCTGACATAAGATAACATTTCTCACCCATCAGATCTTGATATTGAATAGTAGTTCCAAGTGCTAATCTGTAATGTGTCCATCAATCTAGCAATAACGAGTAATATAAGAACTATTTAATTTCCCTATTGCATGAAGATTTGAAAATGATAAAATCTAATCTTATAGGTATAGCATTTAAAGTTAAATATAAATAGAATGGAATTAATATAAGTAAAATATAATTGTTGAATGAATTAAAGTAAACTGAAATCAATATATGAGTATATAGTAAGAAGAAAACATATTATGTTGGATATAAACATATTCAAGCCAAGTGTAATGAAAAGAAGGACTACAAGATGTTTATATTGTGATGTGTATATATTAAGTATAAAATAAATGACATTGAATATAAAATAAATGAAAAACAATAAAGTTATTAAAAACAATGTAAATCAATTAACAAGCATTAGACGAGTATATATTAATTATACAAGATATGAATTAGGAAAGATAACGAATGAAATTAAAGAAATTGTTTGGAAAATTATAACTAATCTATAAGACATAGTTTTTAATAAAATTGCATAATACTAACATAAGTACCAGTCGGCGTTGATTGTTTAATACTCGTAAAGTTGAAAGAGACAGAAAGTGACAATCATTAAGATCGGTAAGGAACTCGTAAAACATTTGTCTAGTAGGTCTATTGGTTGAGATGCAATCAATTTTCAGTTCTTCATGCAGTTGTCCTTGCTTCAAAAAATCCAAAAGCCTATACATTTTGGTCAAGAAGCAACGATTGAAAATCGGAAAGTTCAATAACAAAAGTAATATACTTAAAGTAGAAACTTTTCCATTTCGTATGAAGTCTAATTATGAAACCAGGAAATTCACAAATAAAACACAAAAGTTGCCACAACGTAATGAAATGCAAAAGCAACAAACAAGAAATGCTTACAAAATGGATGAAAATGAAAATTATATAAAGGTAAAATACTTACAAAATATATGAAATGAAAAAGCAACCGGAAAACCAACTAAGATTTAACATATAAAACAAAGAGAGAAGAAAGGAACAATAACAAGACTCAAATTGTTCAGACACTGTACGAGCAACTCGAAAGCAACATAAAAAGCGACTCAAACTTTTTAATTAATACATGAAAAAGTGCAAGAAATGGAAAAATAATTGGAGCACTATGCCTGATATGCAAAACAAGAAAAAAAGAAGGAAACTAGGTCAAATTTTACCGGTCAAGAAATGTAAAAATGCTCTAGACAGAAGCCGAAATCTGCAACAAGCTACTGCTAAATGAAAATACTGAGCCTACATTTTCGAGTTGGTAAATTTTCTCTCCGTTATAGCTCTTTCAGTAGCGAATCCACTGCATCTTTTAGGTCAAGAAAGTGTCATTGAAGCTCTGTTATACAACATCTGCCAAAGATTTCTTGGAATTCCCAATTAGCAAAGGAAAAACACTAAATCTACATTGAACAGACTGAGTAATCTCCTAACTAGAAATAAGAGAGGTTTGGAATCCATGAAGAGCAAAGGAAGCATGGTAATAGTTAGCGGACTTTGTTGGTTGGGGTCCGTATTTATTAGATGAAACAAAAACAATGTTGGAGTCAATGTAGACGGTGGTTAGTTGGTGATTCGAAGGTTAAACCACATGCATCAAGTGGTCAATTATGTGGGCGAGGATTGATAAGATTTTTCCATTTTCTAAAAGAAGTAATAAAAACCTATACAAATCCACTATGTAAATTATATATTAATATCAAAGATTGATAAGATTTCATGAAATGTCTTATGTTTTCATTTTATTTGGAATTCTATGTATTTTTATTCTTCATTTTTAAGGTTCCAATCTCCACCAAATATTTACAACACTTTATTGAGAGATACTTTTTATTCTTCATTTTTAAGGTTCCAATCTCCACCAAATATTTACAACACTTTATTGAGAGATACTTAAAATTGCTTAGTTCTCCAATTGAACTTGGCAATGATTTCAAATTTGTATCAGACAAATCTAGTGTTTCCAAAAACCTTTGATTCACTATTTGGGGAGGTAAAACTTCAATTTTGGAACAGTTGGAAAGTCGAAGGTATTCAAGCGCTCTTATATTTCTAAGTGTTTCGGTGGACATGGTAAAGTTATGACAACCAAGCAGATCAAGAAATTGAAGCCTAACTAAATTCCCGAAGGAATTCGTAAGCTTCTCCAAACTCTCAAATGAATGCAGATGGATGTGTTCGAGGTTTGTTAAATCCCTGAAGGATTATGGAAATGATTCCATTTTTGTGAAACCCGTTAACACCAAGCTCTTCAACGACCACAGATGACATAACTGATCTGGGAATTTTAACATTACCATTGACAATCATTGATCATAATTAATATTACTCGGTTTTGTACAATACACAACCATAGTTTCAATGTGCTCGAGCTTTCCTATCGACTTCGGAATATTTGACAGGGGCTCCAATGATATTTTGGGGGAGCCCAACAAAACCAGGACCAAATGATATTTCAGGGGAGCTCAAGCTATGTGAGTGTTTTTCCTATTTCAAATGGATACATAATCTGGCATAAATGGTATGAATATGTAATTAAAGAGATAAATAGTAGGAACAAAGCAAGAAAAGGTAAGAAATTTACTTGTAATGAAGAAAACAATTGATTTACACCTGTGTCAGAGTTGAGAAGACCATAATTGATTTAGAATTGTGCCAAAGTATTGATTCAGACCATCCATGCAACCATTTTCGCATACAGGAAAGTAAACAAAATTCCATGTTCATGAAAACAAAGAAAGAAGTCCATGAGAGTGCATTAAATCCATGGAAAGGGAAGGTTGTCGCGTGATACACTCAACCCCCATCTTAGCTACCCCATCTCGTAATTGTCCAATGCATTCAAAAGCCTCCAACTGGTTATTAGGATTTAATGCGGAGCTAGAACGAGTAAATTTGTCATCTGATGCACTCAACCTCCATTTTCATCCATCTGTACTACTTAGGATCTTTTTTCTTTAGGATAATAACATGCATTTGTCGACATTCTGTAACTTCTCTGCAAGTTTGCAACAACTACCGGAGGAGAGTTACTATGGAAACACATAAACATCATTATTTGTTACGTTGTTGACATAAGTTTGTGGATGATGGGGGCGTACATCAATGCCTACTTAAATACACATTAAATTTTGCTCGATAGATGATAAAATTTTGGGAAACGGAATGCAGGCCATTCAAAGCAAGTGGAATGCAGGCCATTCAATATCGTGTCATGCGAGAACGTGGGTTCACTTTGGATGCAAATGGAGGAATGGTGATTTGTTCAACTTCCAAGGTAGCGAGGGGTTAACCGACGAAAACAAGGATTTGGATTTGGTAGGTAGGTTGTTTTATGTTTTTTGTTCTTAGCGTCCTCCTATCCTTATATATATTTCCCAACCCATTTCGCATTCACTTGATTAGTTTATGGACCGACATAAATTTTCTGTACTTTTCATGTCTCGTTAGGTGGTTGATATATTTGTTCTTATCGTCCACACCCATCTAAATCGAAGTTTACAAGTATGATGGAGCATTAGAAAGTAAGTATAGAGGATGGGGCCTACGTACAGGTTGGATTGTTTCGCTTGGAATGACATCAGAGCATAAGTTGTGAGTTATTGAAGTGGCATTATTCCTATTTGCATTATTGTAATAATCACGACGATAAGTTGTTTGAAGATAAGAGAAATGTGTTGGATGACTTATGGAAAATTAATAGAGGATCCATTGAATAGGCTCCATGAATAATGTATTAAAATGATCGCGCAAAGAGTTAAGAATTGTTATATTTGATTTCTAAATGTATACATAAGACTTTTCAAGGAGAAACAAGGTTCTTGTTTCCAAGTAATATTAATTAAAAGTTAAACACAAACAATATTCATGTGTCAGTTGTTCTCTTGAGAGAATATGGTTGAGATCTTGGTGTGGGGATGACTTTGAAATGTACATATGAACATAAAGGATATTACACATAGCGATGGATTGTTGTATTAAGAGTAAAGAGATATTAAGAGTAAAGAGACACTGATGATACCTTGTTAAGAACATCAATGAATATTGGTGTTTACAAAATATGTGATGTCTATGTTGTTTCCATGTAGGTCTACCATGTGAAGTCCATGTTACCTCCTAGCAATAAATGTATATGAAACGTCTGTGGACCAGAAAGAACCTATCTAGAACTCTCGATTGCTCTCACATCAATATTTTTCTTAATCCTATTACTACTCTAATAATCTTTCTTACTTATGTGGACAATTACTATGTTACTTAACCTATAACCTATAGAAGAAAAATTGGGAAAGGTTGAGTTTAAACTTGTTGTAAGATGGCATGAGATCATACATCAAAACTATGGTGATTTAGGAATGCTTATCTTAATTCTTTTTGAAGATAAGAAACAAATTCTAAAGCAAATCAAGTAATTGCTTAGATTTTTTGAGGTAGAACAAACCAAATTTGGTCTCTGTGAATGTTAACCACCATCATTATCATTAATTTACATGTTGATGACTATAACATTTATTATTATTATCTTAAGTAAATATATTATTTTTTTAAAGTTTAGATTTTCTTGTTAAGTTAATAATATCAAAATATTAATTTATAAGGAATAGATGATTGGTTGGCACTAAAGGTCTTATGCCACCTACCTCAGTTCTAATCATGGTGAATCTTTTATATATATGAGAGAAATATCATAAATTTTTTAAATTTTTTAAAAAATAAAATCATTTAATTGAAAAAATAATTTATATATTATTTTAAATATTTTAAAAAAATAGACCTGTTCAAGTCATCTTAGAAATATGCAATATAATCAACAGAAATGTTAAAAAATATGCAACAGAAATGTTAAAAATGTCGGGTCATAAGTAAAAGTAATTACTAATGGAAATTATAGTATACTTTTTATTTCAGTGATTTAAGAAAACCTAAGCCAAAAACAATTGGTCTCCTTAGACTGTGGTCAAAAGAAAAAAAAAATTAAATGGCCTCGAGAGAATTTGCTAGTGTGGTATGATTCCCACCAAAGTTGAAATTGCAACCATCATTGGGCAACTGTTGCATTACTCTTTCTAAGAAATACCCACCTTATTAGATCCTTCCGGAGGAATATCACTAATCAATAGAGATTCTTTTACGTTATTTTTAAATAGTCTAACGATGTAATACATTTTTGTTAAAAGTTTATATGAAAGATGATATAGAGATTCTTTCATAAATAAGTATTTTATAAAATGAATAAAAAAATTTATCATGTTATTTTTAGATTGTTATAAAATGAATAAGAATTTTTATCATGTTATTTTTAGATGGTTATAAAATGAATAAGAATTGTTATCATGTTATTTTTAGATTGTTTAACAATGCAATATATTTTTGTTTAATGTTTATATATAAATGAGAGAATTTTTTTATGCTATTTTTAGATAGTTTAACAATGCAATACATTTTTGTTCAATGTTTATATATCAATAAGAGGATTTTGGTAGGAAAGATAAATGCTGATTAAAAATAAAAACAAAAATAATTTATTTATTTATTTTATATTAAATAAAAAATAAGAATAATGAAAATTTCATTTTGAATAAAATTAGTTGTTTATCTAATATGCATTTATTTATTCATATAAATATGAATTACATGTTTTCAAGTGTTAAATTTAACTATGTTTAAATTTCATAGTTTTTATTTAAATATGAATTTGATCAACATGAGGTAGACTTAGTTTTCATAAGGAAATAACAAATGGTAGTGTTAATGGAATTCTATAATGTGAAAATGTGTTGTTGGACTATTCACAAGTTGATGTTATATTTAAATATGTTTAAATTCCATAATTATATATTATAAAAAAATTCCCTTAAAAAATAAAATTAAGTTTTATGACTTGACATACCTTAGTTTAGAAGCATTTAGAGATTATTTATTATGAATGTAGCAACAATGTTGGATATCTAGCATGTGAAATGTGTTGTCCATAGCTAGGCTTTGAGATTAAAATTATTAATTGACTTGACAATCTAAATTATTCCGCCAATATCATTAAAATGTTATAATGATGTTGCATCTACATTGAGCTATTTACATGTCAAAGCATACTACAAGAATGAATTACATCTATGGACAATGCACAATCATGGCTACCATGTTGATGATAAAATTGTTGAAGCAATGGTTTTTGCATTCATAACATTTCTTATTTCTCATGTCTATTTGACTCTATGAATTGGGTACAAAGGACATGCCTTATTTACAATTATTACATCATTGTAGATTGAAATATTTTCATAATCTTGAGAAAATTTATGTGACATGTTCAACACCCAAATAATTAAAATACATATTCAACCATATGTGCCCTCCACTATCTATGTAATTTGTATTATATACTTTGTTGTTTGATTATATTATTTTTGGATTTATTTTTTAACTTTTCTTTAATTTTGTTATTGTGGGAGACTTTTTTTTATCATGTAACTTTAGAATGTAGACGTCTTCTTTGCAAAGGTTGTGATTGTGTTGATACTTGTATCTCTACAGATGAAGGAACCAATACTTTAAAATCTTTTGCAAAGTGTCCCATGTGTAAAAAAAAAGTATTATATCAATAGTTTTCTCTACAATAAAGTTGCCCCAACTTCATTAGTCTAAACTCCACCTCTCTGTGCCTCGAAAGGTAGGATCATTGTATACACTATCTTTCTTATAGATATTTGTGCACATATAGGCTATCCATGGAGCCTTAGGGATAGCCTTAAGATGTCAAAACTTAAGACAATGAAAACAACACTAGAGAAATAAACAATGTTGAGTAACACTATCTTTGACATAGATATTTGTGCACATATAAGCTATCCATGGAGCCTTCGGGATAGACTTAATATGTCAAATACTCAAAACAATGAAAATAACACTAGAGAGGTAAACAATGTTGAGTGTTGATGCATAATGTACTTAAACTCCAAACCCTATGTCCAAATTAACTAGGGTTTTGTTTACAAGGTGTTCATATTACATGGAAAATATGAAGTTAGGAAAAAATCATATAGGAAATTTGACTAAGATAAATGTCGACCAATTTGCTAGGTTTTTATGATAGGAGAATGCCTTGTGTTTTGAGCCTCTTTTGAAAACTATTTTGATGTGTTTTGAGTCTAAATTGAAATGGGCTCATGAATAGGATTTAGTATGAATGTTGATATATTAGGTATAAAAAAAATTGATAGAGGGATATGCAAGAGAGTACATTGAGAACCTTGACAAACACAACCCCCGATGCTTGCAACATTGTCTAATGGATGAACACATTATGTTTCTTTTTCCAAATATGTAAAATGAGTATATTATAGTTTAATGAATACATTTTCCTATTATTATATATGGTTTTATACTTTATCAAAAAATTCAACAAGACTTTACAAGGTTGTATAATTCTGTGCAAGATTGGCTAAGATTTTACAAGATTTTATAGTTCACTTAAAGATTTGCCAAGATTTTACAAGATTATATAATTGACTAAAATATTTGCCAACAAATTATATACATATTATATTATTGATAAAATAGATCATTTTTCCTATGTATCATGGGGATTTGCCCATTTATTATGCATATAAATTTAGGTGGGGGGGGGGGTGTGGGTGGGGGTTAAAAATCACCCCTGCTTTTTTCATTTGCATGACAAGATTTCTTATATTTTTTCTTTCGAAAAGGTCAGGTTCCTTAGTGTGAAAAGATTTCCTGTGTTTTTTCTTTGGAAAGGTCGGGATTGATTTGCATGCCACGTCTTTTTACTAAATTCTTTAACAATACCTTTTCTTTATGATACATATGTTCAGAAATATTTCCTAAATTTTGATACTTTTGAATGGATCTATTTCGGAACAAAACCTAAAAATAATAATAATAATAATAATAATAATAATAATGCATATTTTTTTCTAAAAATAAAAAAAAAAATGTTAATATTGCATATATATATTTTTAGAGTTGTTGTCGCATATTTTAAAGAGTGATTGTGGAGATGTTAAACTATTGAATATTGTGAGAAGTGTGTTATTTATGTTGATATATCTGTGAAAAAAATATTTTTAAGGTTTAAAGGTGTGTGTTTTATGAAGGTTTAGTTTTAGGTTGATTTGAGAATAACTTTAAAATGTCATTAATGTTGAATAATTTATAATTTACATAATCTAAATTACAAAAAATCATCAACATCTAAACTTTATTTACACTCTATAAACCTCATACTTTATAAAAGAGTTTTAGGATTAGAAATTTGAGAATGTAGAAAACATTGCAAATATCAGATGCTCTTTTGGTCCACGAACATAACCATCTCAATTCACTTTGGCATTTCCCTTCCCATTGAAAAAAAATGATATTTTGTGTAGAAGAATACAAAAATATTTTGTGCAAAAGAATACTGACAACTTGACACTATTCAAATAGGCTAACTCTTTGTGCATCATCAAAAGGTATAACTTGAGAAGCAATCCATTTCCAGCTGTAGCCCAATAATACTAGGGATTTTTTTTCACATAATAATGCTCCCCCATCAATGTAATTGTGTATTTGTTAGTTGTTTACCAGCACCACCCATATTTAAAGGACCCTGCAATACAGATTGATACAAATCGGTGAGGTTATCCAAGCAAGGATGTTAGCCCAAACCATATCTAAGAATAAGTATGTAAGACACAAGATTGGAAAAGAGATTGTTTTGCCATTTCATTTAAAAGGTCATTTGTCGAGAACCATCATAGTAGGGAGGAATATTATGAATGAAAGCTAAGTAATGATCTATATGGATGGGTTGCACATTCTAAGATTACAATTATGGAAGCTCCATCTTTGTTCAAAGGGTGATCTTAAAACAATCGGTCAAGGCTGATCTTAAAACAATTGGTCAAATAGATAGTGGAGAACTAAGAAAAAACAAGCAACTTGAAGACCCCCGCCATAGTACTATTTGAGACAAGAGTAAATATTTGGAAACATTGAAGGTTCAACTTTCAAATTCATAATATCTTATTACGTTACTAGAATATTCCTATTAGAAATAAGCTAAAGAAAAACTCTTAAAAATGTTTATGGAGAATGTTATAAAAAAAAAAAATTGAATTCATATTTTTCATTTTGTTTACTTCATTTTTAAAATTTGTTTTAAAAGAGATGTTCCATTTTTAGAATTTTATGGAGTTTAATATGGTAAGATGATTGTGTCCGAAAGGATCTGATTACATAAAAATATTATGGTAGATGATTGTGTCATAAGATCTGATTACATAAAATGTGATCTTAAAATAGGCTCAACTAAATAACCAAGACCAAAAAAAAAAAAAGGACAATCTTGTTTAAGAACTCCATAATACTATTCAAGAGAAGAATACGTATTGGGAAACATCAAAGTGACAACTTTGAAAATTAATTGTGTTGGGAATTGCTAAGTGTTGAAGATAATTAATATATATGTGAGGGTATGCTCATAGATTAAAAACCATGTTGGGAATTGCTAAATGGTTATAGACAACCAAATAAAGGTCATGTATTGGGCACTGCTAAAAGTTTATAGAGAACCATGCAAAGGTGTTTTGTCATTTGCCTCGTTAAGAGAAATTTGTTCTCTAGAAAAGTAACCGACTCCGTCTAAATAAAATATGTTATTGGAATTTTCAATGCAATGTAGAC
Source organism: Picea engelmannii (assembly GCA_009831015.1). NCBI lineage: Eukaryota > Viridiplantae > Streptophyta > Pinopsida > Pinales > Pinaceae > Picea > Picea engelmannii. The sequence continues at coordinate 630,653 of ML790006.1, read as the reverse complement.
AAAATCCTACAATAACATACAAAAAGGTTATAAACTTGTAAAATGATTATACACAATCAGGAAAAACAGTGCTTTGTGCTTTACCTTGGTTAAGAGAAATGTTATCTCCAGAAAAATAGCTTTTGCCTTGGTTGAGAGAAATATTATCTCTAAAAAAGTAGCTTACTCTCTGAAAACGAAATGTGTCTTTGGAATGTTCAATGTTCAATGCAATGTAGACAAAATTGCAATCCTTACAATAGCATATAAAAAACACCATATATATATATATGTATGGTGTTTTTTATATGTTAAAATATTTACAATTTTATATTTTTATAATATATATTTCACTTATACACACATTTATTATTTAATCTATATACATATTTATTACTCTGTTTGCACACTAATAAATGTACATAAAAATATATCATTAAACAAATGTTTTGGTACACACTAATAAATGTATATATAATTATAATTTATAAATATTAAAATATTTATAATTATTTAAAGATAATTTATAAAATGATATACATACAACGTAGAGTGCATTCATAAATATAGTGGTAGCTACATATTCATTGTACCTTCCATCTTGGCCTTTTAATCAACCCTAATTTTCTCTCGTGCATTTATGTATTCTTCTAATAACTTGATGTGGCATGTCCATCATCACAACCTTTCACAATGTACTTGCATTTTTGTCTATTAATTAATATTATTAGTTTTAGGTGGGCTTTCTAGGAGTTGGTTCTAAGTCCACTTTACATGTAAATGAAAAAGTCATCTTTGTTGGTGTCAAATGGAATAACATATCTATATTATTAAATATACAAATTATTATTATTATTATTATTAAAGTCATATATTTCTTATTTTATTGTGATTTAAATATTTTTTTTTGTTCGAATAAATAATGGTTTCTTAATTCACTTTGATGTTTTATTTCTTCTATTTCACGGGTATGCTATTTAATTGCTTACCTACCCAGGGAGTCCAAGGAGTCAGTGTTTAGTTTTGTATATATGAAATCATATATATTGCTTAAGGAGCCCTATGTATTTGAAAAGACCCTTAGCTCATTGTTGAAATGATTATGTTAGCACTAGAAGTCACCTCCGGATTGCGTCGAAGGTAAGCCCAGTACCCATCAGAGTTTCATGTCACGGGTTGGTTTTTAAAGAGGTCAAATGGGCATAGACTCAGGATGATATCGTTTTAACTCAGAAAACTAGACTAACATGTGTAAGCAATTGAGGTCTGGAATCAACTTCAATCAGTAAGTTGGAGTAAGGGTGAGTATAGGGGAGACTTTGATGAGGAGAGTGTAGAGATTTGTCACGGACATAAGGTCTTTCAGCAGCCCAAAGAGGAAAAAATTAAACATGAGATCTTCTTGAATTCGAATCTCAAAGAATCTGAAAGGAATTATAACAACACTATGATCAAACATTCATCATAATACAATCACAATACTTCATTTCAATCAGTAACTCGTGAGCTCTTTCAGTATCAGAGGGAAACAAAAGGGAGCAATAAAGATGACTGTCATTGAACAAGAAATCTCAGACTACAACGCATAACCAGAGAACCAAAAGCTTTATTTAAAACTTTACAATACGAGAGCTTTGCTCTACCATCGACCATAACAAAATATCAAAACTAAGTATTTATACTCAGAATAGTTGCCACCACCAGGAATGTGACCTGGCCACTACAATCAAAGCTTTGCATCTGCATATTCTTCTGTCAATATGCACTTGCATTCTTATGTCAGACGCGATCTCAGATCAATATGGGCTTTGCAGGAGAATCCATTGACAGGGAAAATTTCAGCTGACAGTCTGCCTCCACAACCAGTTCTTCCATGCTTTCCATTTATGGGGTGAGACGTAGGTTTCAACAACCTCCCCCATTTCCATTAACTACTTTCATTGGGATTGGGATGGAGCCTCACATCCATGAATTCTTAAGGAGACGTTCACGACATCATTTAAGTCAATCTCAACGCCTTGAGACCATGTAGATCTTCCCCTATGAAAATACGGGTGCCCTCGGCTTCTAGAGTAGCTCCTCTCCATCACTTCATGTGGCATCAGGTCATGACCTGGGGCTTCTTTTTGTGAAATTTTGGGACTTTGCATTTTGGGAATCTTCACTCCACTTGATTCCAAATATCTCGATACTTGATCTTGCGAAATGGCCCATCCAGATCGACGGTCGGACCTACTTCAAATTTGACAGCCATGATCGTCTCCCCAAATAAGCTTAGTCTCCATCTGCCCAATAGGTGCATTCCCTTCTTTATAGCCTCGCTTTCCATATGATTGTGGGTAGTGACCACGGGCCCAATTCCCAGGCGCTTCGCAACTTCGTGTCATGCTCCATGCTCAAATCTCAGAGTCGTGAAATCGTGATCGCTCGGATTGAGTGACATGCGTCCCTGCTGGATCGAACGACCCATATGAATGTCGACATTTTGGGACCTCGACATTTCGGGACTAGGGAAATCTGCACACTCCTTACTTTGATTTTCTTGAAATGACTTTCTCCGTGGTTCGGATCTTGTGCCACATGTCCTACTGGATCAGACGGCTCTTGCTAATTTCGGGTTTCAGGGATTCATATATTTTACAAATAACTTTGAAAACATTCCGAACTCCCGATTCCCTTGCTTATAATTTGTCATTAATCTTCGAACCTCAAGATGAAATTTCCTCCACCAAATTGAACTTGCTCACTCGCTCAATTCAAGTCCATATCAGACCGCTCTAAGTGTTGCACTTGTGCTTATGGTTGCAGTCTCTGTAATAGAAACAAGGAGAGAGAAGTGATAGACCTCAATGGAAACATAAAGGCTTAGGGTCGACACCTCTCAGGCAAGCAAAAGAAGGAAAACTATAAGATGAAAGGAAAAAACCTTACGATTGGGTCTGTAAAAGGAGGAAAGACAGGTAAAAATACAGACTTAGTCAAAAACTCCAAATTCACAAGACTCTGACAAGTTTATGTGATAACATTTGGCTCCACAGGGGATGGCATGCTCCCTGCGAGCTGCCAAGAAAAAGTAGTTCCAGTGCCTTAGCTTTGGGCTATGGATTATCCTATTAAAAAACAAATAAACATAAAACAAGAATGGTATTTACAAAGGTGGGATGTCGGTTACGGATTTAAACAACAAAAAAATTTCAGGAAGTGCCCATTTACAGGGCCACTAAAAACTCTATTACCCTCCAAATTTTGCAACCTATAAGTATTATTTGAAAGTGTCTCAAAAATTTTGAAGGGTCCAATCCAAAGGGCTTAAAATTTACCATGCTTTCCCTTGTCCTGTCTGGGTGCATCCCATTTGAGTACTAGATCCCCCAACTGGAAATCATCCTTACTTCTTTTCCTGTCAAAAGCCTGCTTGATTTTCTGCCGACAGTCATGCGCTCTATCCATCACCCGCTCTCTAGTATGTTGGACTTCTACCAGCTGATGAGTTCTTCTGATCATATCACCAGGTTCTCTGTGGAAATCTTGGAAGAATTTCACCACATGCAGGGCAAGCTGAGAAGGAAAAACTACTTCAGTCCCATGTACAAGTTGGAAAGGAGAGATGCCCATGGATCTCTTTGTTGTCACTCTATCAGCCCACAGAGCAAATTTGAGTTTTGAATCCCATGCTTTCTTATTGTCCTCTAGCAGTCTTTTGATGATCTTTATCAGGCTTTTGTTAGAGGACTCTACTAACCCATTGCCTTGGGGATAGTAGGGGGTAGAGTGAATTAATGCAATTCCGAACTGCTCACAAAACTTGATCAATGGTTCAGCCTTGAAGTATTCAACATTATCAGTGATGATTCTATTCGGACAACCAAACCTTGCCATAATATCTTCAAGAAAACCAATGATCACCTTGTGAGAGGCACTCTTTGTGGGGATAGATTCTATCCATTTGGTGAAAGAATCTGTTGCAATTAAGATCCACATGTGCTGACCACTTGAAGGAGGGTGAATCTCCCTAATAAATTCCAAGCCCCATTGTTGAAAAGGTCCTGAAGCTACTACAGGCTTCAATGGAAGATACTTGAGTTGTTGCTTCCTAAAGAATTTTTGACATTTGATGCAAGTCGTGATCGTTGCACATACATCGATGAATAGAGTAGGCCAATAGTACCTAGCCCTGAGAATTTTATAGGGTGTGGTCCTCCAGAAATGATTTCCCCCACACGGGCTATCATGAAAATCAAATATAATCTTTTGGGCCTCCTATGGGTCCAAACATATTATAAGCACTCCTAGAGGGTCTTTCCAATACAAGACCTGGTCAATAAGGCAATATCTAACTACTTTGAGCTTTAAATCTCTTGCCTTGCTTTTTCCCATACCATCAGGGGGCTTTACCTCTTGCAAGAAAGATATAATGTCTTTGTACCAGGCACATTCTACCAATGGAGGACTGTCTTGAGGGATTTTATCAGACACTTTAGCCTGTTCATTTTTTGAGCAAGCATTGATGAAGTTAACCTCCAAAGATTTACAATTAGATTCAACCAACATTTTGGCTAAACCTCGGCCTTTAACTATCTTGGTGGGTATTATTTCCAGATCAAATTCAAGGTTCCTAGAAATCCACTTACTCTTCCTCCCATCTATGTCGGGTTGGATGAGGATGTCCTTCACAGAAGCTGAAGGCACATATGCAATGAGTTTTGAATGCAAAACATAGACTCTGAAAGCTTTGAGGGATTTCACCAAAGCATAGTCCTGCTTCTCCATGATGTCATATATGACCTCTATGTCTCTCAGTGCTCTGCTGAAAAAAGAAATAGGTTGCTCCAACCCTACATCATTCTTTCGTAGTAAAACAACTACCACTATATCAAATGAAGGAAAGGAAAAAATCAGAAAATCCTTGGAATAATTAGGACTGATCAGCACAGGTGCCTCATTCAATGCCTTCTTAATTTGGTTGAATGATTCTCTGGGCTCGAAAGTCCATTTTACTTCGTTCCCTTTCCTGAGCATGGTTGTGATATGCTTCACCAATTCAACAAAATTTGAAACAAACCTTCTCAGAAAAATGATTTTTCCCAGGAAGGACTGAACTTCTTTCTTGGATCTGGGAAGTGATAAGGCTTGAATAGCTTCTACCCTGCTTGAATGAATCCTGACCCCCTGAGTTGATACAATGTGTCCCAACAATTTTCCTTCCTGCATGGAAAATAAAGACTTCTTGGGATTTAGGGAGAGACCAAACCTTCTACATGTCGAGAATACCTTTCTTAGATGTTGAAAATGTTCTTTATCAGATTTGGAGAATACTTTTATGTCATCCAGATAGATGACCACAAATTTGTCTCTTTCTCCAATGAAGGTGATGTCCATGGCTCGTTGGAAGGTTTCTCTTGTGTTCATCAATCCAAAGGGAATTTTGGCATACATGAATGTGCCCCAAGGAGTGGTGAAGGTTGTCTTTTCTCTATCTTCGGGCAGGACAAAGATCTGATTATAGCCAGAAAAGCCATCAATCATGGAGATCATGGATGCACCTATCACCCTCTACAATATGTGTTCCATCTTCGACAAAGGGTAATTGTCCTTCTCAGAGCTTCTGTTCAGATTCCTGAAATCAACATAGAGTCTGATTTCTCCACTCTTTTTCCTTACTGGAACCAAGTTGACCACCGATTCATAATATCTCTTAGGGACAATGATTTGGGCATCAAGCAACTTCTTTACCTCCCTTTCCATAATAGGCAACATCATAGGATTTATTTGTCTTAATTTTTTCCTAAATGGTTTGGCCTCCTCTTTCAATGGGATCTTATGCTCAATGACAGTTGTGTCGTATGTTCCGAGGTCTTCATAGTTCCAAGAAAACACATCAAAAAATTCTTTTAATAACTCAGTATACTTGGCTCTCTGCTCTCTTGACAGGTTGCTTGATAACTTGACAAACTTTGGATCCTCCTCTGTACCAATATTGCACTTAGCTACCTCAACATCCTTAGTTGGGCCTTTAAACTTTATTGTTACATCGTTCCCATCGAACAATCTTTCTAAAGGAACTGGTCCCTTGGGAATGTGGTTGTTAGGCAGTTGAACAATATGGTGATTAGAAATTTTATTTAAAAAAACATCAGCGTGAAGGTCACCTTCGGGATCATGATCCTGATCAATGTGTAATGCAGAGAACTCATCAACAGACTCAAGAAATTTTATGATTTCACGATCATCCTCAAACACCTTCCAATGCTTGATATTGTCAGGTATAGAGGGCCTATATCTTACCTCAACATCATACCTGAGCTTAGGTGGCAGTAGGATTTTGAAATGTCTCGCTGAGACAACCAAAGAATCAGCCATAGTATTCTCCTCTCTTGGAATAAATGAATTGTTGAAAGCTAAGAAGAAATTGTCAATTAGGTCCCACACCTCATTTCTATAAGTCTTAAGCCTAGGGTGCTTGGCTTGATAAATATTTTTGACCTGATGAACAATTAGTTCAACATCTCCAAATACTGCTAGCTCTTCAATCCCCATGTCTTTCGCATCCCTTAAACCCAAAACAAGAGCCTCATACTCTGCCACATTGTTGGTAGCTTCAAATTCTAGTTTATAGGACAAGGGTATATCCTCTTGACAAGGTGACACAAAAACCACTCCAGCACCAGCCCTTTCCTTAGAAGAGGCTCTGTTGAGAACATCTTCCACACAGAAGTAGTTGGGGGAGGTATCTCACGAAAAGAAATGGGTTAATTTTTTTATTTCAAGAGGAGCTTCAGAATCATCTACGAGCTGCAACATGCTGGATCCTAAGTCAGTTTCCAAAGCAAAAATAGGATGGTTGATAGGGTTTTTTTCATCACTAATGATGTACGCGAGTTGCGCTTCCCTGTAAAGTCTCCTTTGTTCACCCCTGAACACAAGAATGGTGTCATATGAAAGGTCCATTTGCAAGGTTCCCCCCAGTCTCTTTATCCAAGATCTAGATAGGAGCATTCTGAACTTAGGGGGAACATCATTCACTATGATATCCACGACTACGCTCTTCATCAATAGCTGGAACAAGGACACAACCATGTATTTGATAACCCCGAGGCACTTCACCTTACTGGAATCATAAGAATAAAGGTCGTGGTAAGTTATTGTGACTTCGAACCCAAGTTCCTCCATGACAATCTTAGGCATAAGATTGTGGGATGATTCTGAATCCATCAAGAAGTTATGCCACACCTTATCATGGATGTTCAATGAAGTGTAGAAGGGAGGGGATGAATCATCTCTATATTCTACCAAAGGTCCTAATATGACATATGTCTTTTCGTCTTTCAAATTCACTGATTATGTGGAATTAGACATAGGTTCAGACTGCAATAGTGTAGAGAGGCTCTTTTTGAAATCTTCAAGCTTGACCAATTCAGAAAGAGGTATAGGAATTCTAAACCTTTGCATTTCATGGTCAAAATTGAAAAAGGGAGAGTGCTTCAGAATTTCCTTCACTTTTGGGACGAGACCTTTGACCACTGGTGGGGGTTTTTGTACCTCCTTTTATTTGCTTCTATACACCACTTCTTTAGCAGGCTTCTCTTCTCTGGTAGGCTGATTAGGAACATTGGGCTTTCCTTCTTTCTTCGTAGACCCGAGGTTATACATGTTTGGGTTGTTGCTGGTCTTTTCCCCTGTGCTCAACTCATTTAATTGACTATCCATGAGAGACTCTTCATATGCAGTTTGGGTTAAATGAGGAAATGAGGAGGTGTCCCCAAGACAATGAATTTCAGGGTAAATCTCTTCCTCCTCTCCTTCTTCGTCAGTAACAAGGTTATTTTGGAAAGGAGCCAGAACTTTATGGTCATCTCTATCTTTGTTTCTTTGATCTCTTTGGATGGTCTGAGGGGCATTAGTAGGTCTCCTAAAGTTACCTCTGTTATCAGTATTTGGGGGATTCCTATAGCTCTGCTTTCCTTCCAGTTCGACCCTTTCCATTCTAGCAAAAAGAGACTTTAGTAGTTTGGTTACTTCATCCATTTGAGGTGGGGTAGCAAAAGAACTAGAAGTTGAACCTTCAGACTTACCTTTTCTTTTGTCCCTATCAGCCTTACTCTTAAGCTTATCAACTGCCAATATATTAGATTCTACTTCAATGGTTGTGTCTTGCATATGAGTCAAGGAGGTATCTCTTCTTTCTCTCAACAGGAGGCAAAAATAAGGGTCGAAAGCACTAGCATAAGTCATTTTGGCAGAGGTTTCTGTGGGTTTAAGTTCAGTGGGAATATTTTTATACATCTTATTAAATCTCTTCGAGAAGTCTGAAATAGATTCCCCTTCTTCTCTTTTAAGTTCACCAAATTTTGTAATGTAATAAAGGAGATCTTTTTTATTCCCCCAATTTCTTAAGAATGAATCATCTAGAGCGGAAATATCATCAATAAATCTAGGAGGAATGTCCTTAAACCAATCCCTAGCATCACCATCTAGGCTCTGTACAAAAACTCTCATCCACACATCTTGATTTTTGATGGCCCGAATTTCAGCAAATTTATAAAAGGATGCAAGGTGCTCTTATGCAGTCATGTCTCCCTCTCTTTTGAACTGGGGCATGCGCTTAAGGTAGTCCGTGGTTGGGAGAGCATTCATAGGTTGAGGTAAAACCAGAGAGGTGTATCTAGTAGCCAATATCTTATCCATCTTGTTCCTAGGAGGATTAGCACCTGCCATTTGGACGTGAGATGGAGGAGAAACATGTGGAGATGGAGCTCAGGCAGGGGATATTGGAGGTGCGCTTCTAGGAACAAAGGGAAACAACTGAGGATCTGGAGAAAAGGCCTCAGGGCTCGAGGGAACAGAGGTTTCCCTCCCTGTAAAAGTAGCAACTATAATAGGAGGAGGAGTAGTGAAATTGGGAGAGGGGAAATTAGCAGGAAAGCTCCCAAAATTTAAAGTTCTAGAAGCTCCAATAGATGGTGTTATAGAAAAATGAGAAATAGCTACTGGAGTTGCTATAAGAGGATAGTGAAAATCATCAGAAATACCTGGTTCAGCAACAGAAGTGCCTTCCTGAAGGGTCGGTCATCTTCTGATAATTTTCTCTAGGTCAGCTTCAGGTGTTGCTAAAGGCAGTGGTGGAGTAGACCTCGTGTGCCTGCCTCTGGAATCCACAACTGAAACCATGGAGTTGTAATAGTGGATTCACCAGGTGCGCAGTTGCAATCTTCAATGTTTTGAGTTATGATGCACCTTCAAAACTAGTAAGATTTTTCGTTCAATCCTAGGGAAAATCTTCAATTCGTCCTCGACAACGACGCCATAAATGTTAGCACTAGAATTCACCTTTGGATTGTGTCGAAGGTAAGCCCAGTACCCATCATATTTTTATGTCACAGGTTGGTTTTTAAAGAGGTCAAATGGGCTCAGACTCGGGATGATATCGTTTTAACTCAAAAAACTGGACTAGCATGCGTAAGCAATTGAGGTCTGGAATCAACTTCAGTCAGTAAGTTGGAGTAAGGGTGAGTAAAGGGAAGACTTTGATGAGGAGAGTGTAGAGATTTTCCACGGACATCAGGTCTTCTAGCAGTCCAAAGAAGAAAAACTTAAACACAAGATCTTCTTGAATTCAAATCTCAAAGAAACTAAAAGGAATTATAACAACACTATGATCAAACATTCATCATAATACAATCACAATAATTCATGTGAATCAATCACTCATGAACTCTTTCAGTATTAGAGGTAAATAAGAGGGAGAAAGAAAGTTGAGTGCCATTGAACAAGAAATCTCAGACTACAACGCATAACCAGAGAACCAGAAGCTTCATTTAAAACTTTACAATATAGGAGCTTTTCTCTACCATCGACCATAACAAAATATCAAAACTGAGTATTTATACTCAGAACAATTGCCACCACCAGGAATGTGACCTGGCCACTACAATCAAAGCTTTGCCTCTGCATGTTCTTTTGTCAGTCTGCACTTGCATTCTTCTATCAGACACGATCTCAAATCAGTATGGACTTTGCAGGAGAATCCATTGACAAGGGAACTTTTCGCTGATAGTCTGCCTCCACGACCAGTTCTTCCATGCTTTCGATTTATGGGGTGAGACGTAGGTTTCAAAAACCTCCCCCATTTCCATTAACTACTTTCATTGGGATCTAGATGGAGCCTGACACCCATGAATGCTTCAGGAGATGTTCATGACATCCTTCAAGTCAATCTCGACGCCTTGAGACCACGTAGATCTTCCCCTGTGAAAATACGAGCACCCTCGGCTTTTGGAGTAGCTCCTCTCCATCGCTTCATGTGGCCTCGGGTCATGACCTGGGGCTTCTTTTTGTGGAATTTCGAGACTTCGCATTTCGAGAATTTTCACTCCACTCGATTCCAAATATCCTGATACTTGATCTTGTGAAATGGCCCATCTAGATCAACGGTCGGACCTACTTCGAATTTGACGACCATGATCATCTCCCCAAATAACCTTAGTCGCTAGCCGCCCAATAGGTGCATGCCCTTCTTTATAGCCCCGCTTTCCATATGACTGTGGTCAGTGACCACAGGCCTAATTCCCAGGAGCTTCATGATTTCGCGTTTCGCGACTTCGTGTCATGCTCCATGCTCAAATCTCCGAGTCGTAAAATTGCGATTGCTCGGATCGGGTGACATGTGTCCCCGTTGGATCGGACAACCCAAATGAATATCGATATTTCAGGACCTCGACATTTCGGGACTCGGGAAATATGCACACTCCTTACTTTGGTTTTCCTGAAATGACTTTCTCCATGGTTCGGATCTGGTGCCATGCATCTTGCTGGATCGGACGATTCCTGCTGATTTCGGGTTTCGAGGATTCAGATATTTTACAAATAACTTAGACAACGTTCCGAACTCCCGATTCCCGCGCTTATAATTTGTCATTAATCTCTGAACCTCGAGATGAAATTTCCTCTGCCAAACTGAACTTGCTCGCTCGCTCGATTCAATTCCATATCAGACCGCTCTAAGTGTTGCACTTGTGCTTATGGTTGCGGCCTCTATAAACAAATACTTGGATGACTGGCTGAGGGCTAGGGAGAGAAAAAGGATTAGTGACAGAGACAAGGAGAGAGAAGTGATCGACCTCAAAGAAAACAAAAAGGCTTAGGGCCGACACATCTCAGGCAGGCAAAAGAAGAAAAACTATAAGCCGAAAGGAAAAAACCTTACGATTGGGTCTGTAAAAGGAGGAAAGACAGATAAAACTACATACTTAGGCAAAAACCCCAAATTCACAAGACTCTGACAAGTTTACGTGATAACAGATTCTTAACTACTTTACAAATGAAATATCCATGCTTTTAATAAAAAATATATCTTCTCATTCCATTTCATAAATATAATTAAAAATAAAATAAAATATCTATGTTTTTAATAAAAAAATAAATTATTCTCATTCAATTTTACAAATATAAATAAAAAATCATAAAAAAACATTTAAATTTTTATATTTATTTAATATTTGTAAATATTAATTATTAAATTATATATATATATATATATATATATATATATATATATATATATATATATATATATATAACAATAATTTTAGCAATTTTAACATAAAATTAAATAATATTTTAAAAATGATTTAAAGTTTACGGAATTTGTACATTTGAGTGACATTTGATGTCAGCAAACCTTTACTTTTATGTAAAAGAGTTTGTTAGTCTAAAACTAACTTGTTACATCAAAATTCTAGGGTAAGTATTTATTACCAACTCTTTGTTTGTTAAAGTATCTAACAACAATACATTACATAATAAATAATATTTTATATATCAAAATTTTAGGGTTGGTACTTATGAGAGTTGGTCTAATGTTTAGGGTTTGTTAGGAGTCT
>ML790006.1:588959-618744 GCA_009831015.1 Picea engelmannii | reverse complement strand
ATTAATGTACAATATATGAAAATATTTTTTAAAAAAAACTTCATTTATGAAACTATAAAGTTAAGTTCATTGTGGTGTAAGGAAATTCCTCCAATATGAAAAAATGTAAAGGTTAATGTAGTTAGATCATAATTTTTTTTATCTAGGGCAAAATCTCTAGAATCTTTAGGGCACTCAACAAGAGCTCAAGAATCATTTCTCTCAACCACCTGAGCTAAACTTTCACAAGTTGATATTGTATATATGCATGTTCTCATAGACTTACAACTCAAATCTGAATAAGGCAAATGAGGTTTTCTTGATAACTGTTAAGATAATCAAAATGTGTGCATACAGAACAATTTAAACAAAAGGATAATAAGCATCCACAACCTGAGTAAGTTTCCTAGAACCTTAAGACTAAAGTTTGTCACGATTAATTTTCATGATCAATGGGGGTGGCCTACTTAACACACAATTTTCCTTGAAAACTTTGTGGTTTCTCATTTTGAGAATATATAGTCCTTTTCATTACATTTATCAATTACATTCATTGCATTACATGCATTGTAAAATCTCTAATAATATTCCTTCAACTTCTATTTATTATAAATTGTGGTAATTAACTTTGGCTGACCTACTTCAATTTTATTTCAATTTTATTTAGATTTAATTAGGAAAAATTGGAATTAAGTCTATCGAGTCAGTATTAAACCTATGCAATTATTTTGGTTGTGGAATTCACTCCTGAATCAAGGCGTGTACTGTAACTGTCTTTTGAGGAAGTTGTACGACTTGACCGCATGAACGTACAGGGCAGTTCTAATCAGTTGGCTGATTTGTAAGTCACCGTCGATTCGCTGAGGGCCAAGAAATTTGTGGTTTTCCACTGAAGGAGCCGAGCCGATCCCGTTGAAGAAATAGTTTCCAACTCAATGAAGGAGCTAGTGCATGCATATATTCTATTCCATGCAATTGAAGGTGAAGCACCCAAGGAAAATAAGCCACAAGTCGCCAAGGGTATTTTAATTAAAAGTATTTATTTTGATTAAAAATAGGCCCCTAAGACTTTTCATTAATTTAATTAAAAATTCATTTTTTTAATTTTTAAAGGAAGTATGTGAGATTTTTTATTATTTTAATTTTTAAAAGAGATTGGTAAGATATTTCTTTTGCATCTGAAAAGAAAAATAAAAATAAAAAGTGTTTTGAGGGGTTTCTTAAGTTTTCATAGGTTTCTTCATACAAATCCCACTACAAGTTACAAAAACTCCATTGCTTTTGTTTAGAAGTTGAAAAAACAAATATGGCTTTAAGGATTAGTTTTGCACAACCACATATTCTAGTTTTTACAGGGAAAAATTATGAAGTTTAGTCAATCAAGATGAGGATGTTATTATGTTATGGATGTTTTGGATCTTGTAGTTCATGGATATATAGAACCAATTGATCAGGTAACCAAGCGATCTTTGACTAATGTTCAAAAGGATCAACTCAGAGATAACATGAAGAAGGATGCAAAAGCACTCTATCTCATCCAAAACGGCTTGGATGAAAGCATATTTCCCAAGATTTCAACTGTGAGATTCTCAAAGAAAGCGTGGGACAACTTAGAGACCAACTATCAGGGCATTGCCAAGGTAAATACGGTCAAGTTGCAAACATTACCAATGAATTTTGAAAATATGAAGATGAAGGAGTTAGAGTTAGTAGACCAGTACATGACCCAAGTCATGAACACAGTGAATCAGTTAAGGATGAACAATGAAGAGATTCCAGATCAGAGAGTGGTAGAGAAGGTTCTTAAAACATTACCTAAGAAGTTCGATGCAGTGGTTATAGCCATTGAAGAGTCTATGGACTTGACGTAGCTATCAGTGGATGAGTTGTTGGGATCCTTGTTATCCCATGAATCTAGGATAAACATGTATGAATATTCCTTGGAAAATGCATATTCATATCTCAAGTTTCAATCTCAAGAGGCAAAGGAGGATCAAAGTCAAGAGGCAAATGAGAGAGAAATAAAAGCAATAACAAAAGGGATAGTTCAGAACAAGAAAGGAAACTAGATCAAAATCCTCATAGCTTAAGGGGGAGCAACAACAACAGAAACTCAGAGCCAAATCAGAGGTATGAAAAATCCAAATTTAAATGTTTTTATTGTAACAAGTTGGGTCATTATGCGGATGAATGTAGGAAGAAGAAGGATGACCTTAGAAGACATGATGCAAATTATTCTAACACCATTGAGAACTATGACGACTCATTATTCCTTACTTGTAATGTTGCTCAAGAGACTTCTAATGATATTTGGTTGTTAGATAGTGGATGTAGCAATCATATGACATGAGACAAAAGCTTAATTTCATATCTGGATGATTCAGTGAGGACTAGAGTCAAGTTGGGGTCAAACAATATTCTAAAAGTCAAGGGAAAAAGAATGGTCAACATCCAGACCAAATGAGGTAAGAAAAGACACATACCAGATGTTTATTATTCCCTAGGTTTGAAACATAATCTTATTAGTGTTGGTCAACTTACTAAAAAAGGGCATGATGTAATATTTAAGGGAAATGATTGTTTCATGTATGATAAACCTCCCAGTAAGATGTTGATTGCTAGGGTGAAGATGAAAAATAATAGAATGTATCCTCTTTCCATGAATTGTGATAGACATGATGTCTCCCTTTCCCAAAAGGAAACATATTTAGAAGATTTTTGTTTGTGGCATCTAAGATTTGGTCATGTACATTTTGGTGGTCTAAAACTATTACAACAGAAGAAGATGGTTGAATGTTTGCCTCCCATTCAAGATCCAACTAGTTGACGTGAGAGTTTCATTATGGAAAAGCAGCATATGGATAGTTTTCCTAAAGAGGTGTCTTATAGAGAAAAGGCATCATTGGAGTTGGTTCATACAGATCTATGTGGTCCAATGCAAACCCAATCACTAGGAAGAGGTTACTACTTCCTAACCTTCATATATGATTACAACAAAAATACTTGGGTGTACTTTATGGCAAAGAAATCATAAATTTTGAAAAGTTCATAGAATTCAAGGCATTGGTGGAGAAGCAAAGTGGTCACCATATTAAAGTGTTAATATTAGATAGAGGAGGTAAATATGATTCACATGTTTTTCATGATTTCTGCAAGCAACATGGGATCAAAAGACAATTTATAATAAGGCATACACCTCAGCAAAATGGTGTAGCTGAAAGAAAAAACAAAACCATTATGAATATGGCTAGAAGCATGTTGAAGGAAAAACAATTTTCAAATGACTTTTGGGGAGAATCAATAGCTTGCTCTGTTTATGTTTTGAAAATATCTCCTACTAAAAGTGTGAAGAACAAAATTCCACAAGAAGCATGGACAAGTGTGAGTTGTAGTGTAGCACACTTCAGAGTATTTGGTTGTGTGGTATATGCTCATGTGCCTAAAGAGTTGAGGAAGAAGTTAGATGACATAAGTGAAAAATGCATCTTTCTTGGGTACAATGATTAGTCCAAGGCATATAAATTGTATAATCCAATGACAAAGAAGGTGATAATTAGTAGGGATGTTGAATTCAAAGAAGATGAAGCATGGAATGGAAGCATAGATAACACTATATTTGTCGGAGCAGTAATACCTAAAGTAGAAGATGAATTAGAGGAGAAGATTACAGAAGGTGGATAGCAAGGTTTCAAAGCTCAATCACCAATCAGAGATACTCTGACAAGAACTCCAAGAAATTTTGTTCAAGGTGAGTCATCTAGCCCAACATCCTAGCCTACTTCTACTTCTCAGTCAAGCAGTGTATCTGATTCTACAAATTCCTCCATAATGTCTAGAAAGACTAGAAGTTTAAGAGAAATATATGAAGACCTAGATGTGCATTCAAATTTTGCATTGTTTGCTTGTCAACCCACATGTTTTGAAGAAGAAATCACAAAAGAAAATTGGTTCCAAGCAATGGACGAATAAATTGATTCCATAGAAAAGAATGATACATGGGATCTTGTAGTATTGCCAAAAGATAAAGATTGCATTAGTGTAAAATGGGTTTACAAAACGAAGTTTAATGATAAAGGAGAATTTGAAAATCACAAGGAAAGAATGGTAGAAAAAGGTTTTTAACAAAAACATGGAGTATATTATGGCGAGACCTTTTCACCAGTTGCAAGGTTAGATACAATGAGAGTTGTGTTATCCATAACAATTCAAAATAGGTGGAAAGTTTATCAAATGGATGTGAAGACAACATTCTTGAATGGTATTTTGGAAGAAGAAGTATTTGTGGAGCAACCACCAGGATATGTGATTGAAGGACATGAAGATAAATTCTATATATTGAAGAAAACACTCTATAGGATTAAGAAAACTCCCATAGCTTGGTACAACAGGATATGGTACATTATATTCTAGCACTAGTAATGATTTATTGATTGGATATACTGACAATGATTTTGAAGGTAGTATTGATGACATGAAGAGTACTTCATGATATGTCTTCCGTATTGGTTCAAGTGTGATTTCATGGGCATCCAAGAAGCAACCCATTGTGATGATTTCATTAGCCGAACCTGAGTATGTAGCAGCGGCAACAACATCTTGTCAAGTAGTTTGGTTATATGTAGAGTATTGGGTGATCTTCTACAAGGACAAGAAGGACCAACTCCATTGTATTGTGACAATAGCTCAACAATAGCTCTGTCAAAGAACCATGATTTCCATCAGAAAAACAAGCATATTGATACTAGATATCATTTTATTAGACAACTTGTAAACAATGGAGAAATCTACTTGGAATATTGTAGATCAAAAGACCAATTGGATAACGTATTTACAAAACCATTGGAAAACGATGTGTTTGAGTTTCATAGACAAAATTTAGGTGTTGTAAATGCTAAAGCATTTAGTGGTAGTAATTAAGTGGGAGTGTTAGAAAATAATTACTCCCATTAGTTATTTTTGAAAAGTGTTAATTGTAAACTCTATAATAGTTTCAGTTGTGCATTAGTTATTTTTGTGAGTTCTATTATTAGCAATTTTTGTGTATTTAACTGTCTTCAGAAGCAATGAATGAATGAAAAATTTTAGAGCTGCAACTCTTGGGTCTTGTGTTCTGGTGTTTGTGTGTTTATGCAAGAGTTCTAAAACTGTAGCTATAAGAAATTCAACCCTTCCTCCTTCAAAATTTGTTGCATAGATCATTGGATATCAAATTATTTAATTGCATAGATAGTTGGATATCATATTCCCTAATTGTTGCATATCAAATATGGTTCATTGTTGAACCCTAGATCGTTGTATCACTGGATCATTGAACATTGAATCTCTCTATATTTGGATCATTGCTAGATTGTTGAACCCTGGTTCATCTTATATAGGTGGATCGCTCATGAACTCTAGATTATTCTATCTTTGGATCGCTGTAAAATTCTTCTCGAGGTGTATGGTAAGCCCTTTCTCCACAATATTAGTTGATAAATTTGTTTAATTGGAGAAGAGTTAATAAATAAAAATTGTAGAGAAGAGATAATAAATAGAAAATGTAGTTGGAGAAGAGTTGATACTCATTAATCACGATTCACCTATATGTATATGGATAACTAAATATTTATTATTAACAAGTACTCGAACAAATGCAATCCTTAACACTAAACCATGAGATATATAGTGGATGCATATTTTATTAAAGGTTTCAGGCTAAGAAATTACTTTATTTAATTGTGAAGTACCTGTTGATTTGTAATCATAGCATTGAACATGGGGGAGTTGGTGTAACATCCCCCTCCGTCGCGACATAAAGTAGGTAAGTAAATCCAGTGGTATTTTTTTTTAACAACAACAATTAGAACAAGTGATACATGACAAATACATACGTCTACTTTACACATTAATTTTCTCATCCATATCACTTTACAACAAGAATCGAACAACATCAAGTTACTAAAAGATCAACATAATAATAAGTAGTGCAACAATAATGTCTCTCCGCCCAACCTACCTTGCAGGGTTAGGACCTCCAAGACACATAATCAATGCTCAAGTCCATAATTCATCCGATTGATTTTGACCATTTAAGGTCTCAGGACTGGCGATTTTTCTGAAGAAAAAGGAGGTATATATTCCCATAACCAATCATTTCTAGACTCATGACTGAAGTAACAGTAAGGTACTTGGTTATAACACAATTTAAAACATTCAATTACTCATTATACTAGACAAGGTTTCCTTCTTTTAAAGATCAAATTGACAATAATTACTCTTTGTCTAGATAATATACCTTCTCTTATGAATACCATCATATATTTATTTTCATCATTTACAAAAACTTCTTCCCTAGATGTAACATTAATTATTCAATACTACACAATGAACCAACTCTATAAGAATACAATATAATTATTTATTAAAACCTAGACAAAATTTACCTACTCTCTAACATTGCTACAATAATTCTTACTCAACATTAACGAGCTTTCTTTCCTTTAGGAACACACGTAGCTATAAATATTTTCACTATACAAACAAATGTACCACAAGAATATATATGAATATCCTATAAGGACTTGGAATGTAAAATATAGAAATTAATCTAATCGCTAACTCAAGTATTAATAAAAAACATTTCAAAACAAGGAGCCTTGAACTAAATCATGAATTTATTTCCTATAGTAAAGATAAATAAAAATACTCAACATAATTTCGTTTTCTCTTAACAAAAGAATTATTAATATGACTATTAGGTCCAAGACATATATGTAATATCAACTATTTGATAGTCATAAGACATCGAATTACCTACAGTAATTGAGATATCAAATAAGACTAGTCAACTAAAGTTTGCTACATTAATACCACTCTGATCCAGGTGGATATTGGTGACCACCCACCTGTTCCAAATTCCATCTAGCTCATCTGGATAGTTTTCAGTTCAACATGTTTCTCTGTAATTGGGAAATTTCTTTGTAATTGTGGGTTCTGCACTTACATGGCTGTCCTGAAGCCCTACAAAGCATCCAGGTGGATATTGGTGGCCTCCCACCTATTCCAACTAGCGTATTTTGAAAATTTTCATGTCAATACAACCTTTTGTACTTCCAGGGCTGTTTTGGGGCTCTAAACAGTGTTTTCTTAGCTTGCCAAAGTCAAACTATGGACGAAGTCACAATTTGATGACATAATGTGTAGTTATTGAAAATACCTTTCCAACGGGATATCACATGCCTAAAACAAAGATCATATTCAAAAGTTATGACCTGGGAAGTTAATGTACTAACTTACCCCAACAAGGCCCACATGAATTTTGGCGCTTCATCTCATAGGGTTAGGTTTTTGGATGTCTAGGGTTTTGGCATTCATGTTTATCATAACAATGCCTTTATAGCCTCATTGTAATCATATTCTTTCGAATGAGTGTAGCCTTCACATCTCTTCTCAGAGATAAAGATGCCCCCATTCTACGGAGTCTTGCACTCTGTATTTTTATAGTCTTTGTACATTTCTGCCATTAATAGAAATCATGTATATCTATATTTCTTTGTTTCTGACAATATTTATGAGTATTTCATTGTAATATCTATGCTTTCATTTTGTTCCGAAAATAATCTGGATTAGTAGTATCAGAGCATGCTTCTCTTGATCGGTTTTTCAGTGCATGTCCCGACAAGGTATGAGTATAGCAAGTTGGGTATCGAGCTTGTCTCTCTTGAGGACAATGTTTCTCGCATGTCCAAGAAGCCCTCAATGGTGGCAGAAAAGAAAAATGACGGAGAAAAATATTCTATTAACCTATTGCTTGAGAAAGCTCTCGCATGACAGAGGGACTAAATGATGGATAATTTTTCCCACATCCTTCAATGCCTGACGATAGCAACATACACATCTTCATCAAGTGGCCACTTTGGAGGAACCTCTCCCTTCAAGGTACAAGTTAATTTTGATATTCCCATATTTGAAGGTCAAATAAATGCAGATGGCTTAGAAAAATGGTTAAGTATGCTATAAGGTTATTTCTTTGTTCACAATTTTTTCAACGGGGAAAAGATCACCTTCGCACTCCTCAAGGATCTCCCTCATGTCAAGCATCAGTGGGAAACTTACTGGGAGAAAAATTCTGCAGAGGAATCTGGAATATATGGGTCCAAGCCCACTTGGGATTTTTTTGTGGATGTGGTCAAGGAACAATACTACCCTGTTGATAACTATGAAGACCAATACATGATATGGACCACATTGCGGCAAGAGAAGAGCCAAACAATGAAGGAGTTCACAAATACTTTCCATACCGTGCACACCAAGATGGGTATCAAAGACTTCGAGCAACATCTGGTTCTAAAATATTGTGGGGCTCTGCATAGGTACATCCAAACTGAAATGGATTTCCTAAACATCTCATCATTAGGAGTTTCTTATCGATATGTTGTCAAAATTGAGTAGAAATTTAGGCACCAGAACAAATGGGAGTTCAGGTGTGCAAATCTGAAACAACCAAAACATGGTAAATATGGCCCTAACCAATAGCCTCCCAACAACCATTCCAAGAAACAAGAAAAAAAGGGTAAAGGAAAGACGAATAATGACACTGGGAAGTGGTGCAACTTCCACAAAATCTCCTCGTACAACACCGATGAATGTCACTCGAAAAAATCATTGGTGGTCGAGGTCAAATACAATGAGTCGAACCCTGATTTAGAATGTGATCCAGAAAATATTGAAAATATACAAATCATCAATGCAGGCCCCACTACTACTATCGTGACTCCAATAATTCAAATAGAATAACTAGTAGATCCCTAAGAGGGGGAGCATCTCTTCCATTCACAGATGTGAGTGAAGGGGACCCTGTTACATTTCATTATTGATAGTGGCAGCTAGAAGAACCTCATCTCAGCTGAGGTCATCAAACAATTGGGGTTGTCGACAACACCACACTCGCAACCATACAACATTGGGTGGCTTCACCATGGATGAGATCTCCGTGTTAGCCAACAGTGTCACCTATCCTATGGCATCCAACCCTTCAAGGATGAGGTAGTGTGCGATGTTTCATAATAGAAATAATGTATTGTTATATTTCTCTGTTGCTAGCAATATTTATGTGTATTTCATTTTAATATCTCTACTTTAATTTCATTCCAAAAATAATCCAGATCAAACTCTTTATCTAAGACTCGTGTTCTCTAAACAAGTCCTTTTCTAAAATAACTTAAACAATTGGATTTCTACAGTGGAAGGATAATCCAAATATCTAGATGAGAACTAGATAATCATGACTCTTAAACAAATGTGAACTTGGCAAAGGAAAAATAAGGTCACCTCCAATAGTCTTTCCCTGGAGGAACTTACTCAACCGACTGTGAACTAACAGTGATTTTGAGTTATACCACTGAGATCTATGCCCAACCATTCAAGGTACGATGGTGCATAAGTAACATTACCCAATATTTAATATTTCAAATCCAAAACGTAGGTAGAATTTGGGTTCACTACAATTAATAACAAGGACAGTGTTGATTATTAATTAAACACAGAGCTACGAGCAAGGATATGGGATGGATCCAAGAATTACCTCATGCAATTTCACTTTCTCACGGTTCAAAAGTCCACCAGTGTAGAGAGTAAAACAATTGTCCAGTTGGAACTAGATTCATGCTACCACGTCACTATAGGTTGAAATTTCATAAAGTAAGATCATCAACAATGATCATAACGAAATCCCTCTCGGGATTCGAATTAGATACACAACAAAGGTGTGTTTAAGAATTGGATTTAATAAAAATAGTCTCCTCTTGCAGCAACTCCAAACCCTTGATTCAAGCCGAGAAACATATTATATATGGAACAAAATATTCAAAAATGTGAATGCAATAAACCTTGACAATGATATTAATATGGAAATCCACCAGGCATTCAACGAACATTTTAAATTCAGATCCATGATTAATTTAGACAGAGACCCAATCGATACATTAAATTCGAATATATAAACAAATGCAAACAAAGACCCAACGATACACAAATCGGATTTAATATATCATACAAACAGTGACCCAACCATACGATTAGATTCAAATTATAATCAATTCAAATGATACCCAACAATACGATTAGTTTTGTATTATAATCAATTCAACTCATATCCAACAATACGATTAGTTTCAGATTATAATCAACTCAAACAAATATCCAAAAATACTATTAGATTCAGATTATATTCAAATTCAAACAGGTATCCCACGATCCGAAAAATAGGATTTATAATAAAACTCAACAGAGTCTCAACACTACTAATAAATTCAGTTTTTTAATAAAATTCTAACAGAGAATCCACGATGTAAAATTTCGGATTTAAACAAAATTCAACGAAGATCAACATTACAAATAAAATTGAATTATTATAAAATTCAACAAAGAATCCATGAAACAAAATTTTGGATTTAAATAAACTTCAACAGAGATCCCACATTAAGAATAGAATTCGAATTTATAATGAAATTCAACAGAGTACCCATGATACAATTTTGGATTTAGAATAAAATTCAATAGAGTCTCAACGCTACTAATAAATTCAGATTTATAATTAAATTCTAACAGAGAATTCACGATGTAAAATTTTGGATCTAGAATCTAATTCAACAGAGATCCCACAATAGGAATTGATTTAGAATTTATAATGAAATTCAACATAGAATGATACAAATTTCAGAATTAATTCCTTAGTTTACCAGCGAACAATACACTATTAAATTTCTTTAAAAACAATCTCAACTAAAAGTTGTGATCGTACGAACTTCAAATATGAATTAAAAATAAAAATTGTAAAACATAGACCATACAAAAACAAAATTTTGAGTTTTACAATGAGGGTCAAGCCACTCAAATTTAGAGTCTGGAATCACTCGAAATTACGACGACAATTTTAAAATTGTAAGCATCATAAATTTTATTCGTTTGGCAACAATTGTAACAATTTGGCATTAATAATTTCTATTGATTCTACAATGGACATACCAAATCTAACATACTAATATACTCATACTACAAAATAAATTTAGAATATAAAAATACCGGGACCAATGAAGGTTGTGAGATGAATATGCCCTTCAAAGTCTTGTGCTCCTTTTGTTCTCTTTCTTGTTAATCAACAAAACTTCACTGGTACCTCCCATCCAATGATAGGGATACTCTTCTTCCCCATGAGGCCCTGAGCCGCAAAGGGTCCACACACAAGAAACCAACAAACAATAGCTCCAAGACTTGCCTCACAAGGAAGAGCTTCCACTCTTTTCACAAGCTTGGTATCCCAACTCTCACAAGTAAAACACAGTCCACAAAATTTTGGCAGCATATCATTACCAAGAATAAGCGACATACATTTCCCTCCTACCACATTTGTTTTATAGAAAAATCCCAATGACACATGTCCTCATGCACAATTAATTATCTTTTTAATTAATTTAATTAAGATTATTTACCCACACACTTGTCACACTCTCCCCAAGTTGCACAAGTAATTACCATTTTTATTTTATTAAAAAACTCAATTTCTCGCACATTCCCCAATGTGTTCCTATTTTCGCTCTTAGTTGTCCCTTTGTTCCCCAAATTATCATTTAATAAGTGTCTCCTAACTAGATCGTAGTTAGATTTGGATTAGGAGCTTTCTTCTAGTTAGACTAGAGGTAGTTTGAATCAAGATTCTATTCTATGTACACATATTCTCTCAAGTTATTATTTATTTCTATTTAAAAATCCCCTTTTATTAATTTCATGCACACATGTGTATTTTATCCAACCTTTAATTTGTATTCCCCTTTTTCCTAAATTTTGATTATATTATCAAATCTTTTAACTTACGTCGTAATTCATTTATTCCTTTATTTAATTTAGACTTAGACTTAGTCTTAGACTTAGGCTTAGAATTTTGTTAGGTTTTATAATTAATAATTTACTATTTAATTAATTATTTTATTCTAACAAGGTCCAATCATTTCAATGTTTTCTAGGCCACTGAGATTTATTGACTCAAGTTTTAATTACGCGACGTACCCTTCAAGATGCACCTCCATGCTCCAAGGGTGCCACTCACCTTGGCTTGTTTTGGAAATTTGTTCGACCCTTGGAGTCAACACTCCACTCGGTCAACCTTGTGAGAGACTAAGGGCTTCTAAGTAATATGGATTCTACCTTATTGTGCACCCCTTAGAAATATTCGTGAGTGACTGTCTCAGTTTTCCCTCAGGACATCATGGACCTCTAGAGATAGGTAATCGTTAGCCTACATCTCATACCATGATAGGAGTGATATTAGGCTGTGAAAGGGATGCTGCCACACCTCTCCCTCAATTTTTGGTTTCTGTGCATAGCCCCTTTATGTTAAATTTAGAGTTGCTATTAAGTTCTATTCAATTTACTAGAAAATAATAGCATAAGCAGGATCACTGAAAGATACACAATCACAAGGTACACAACATTTATCCTGGGAAACCCTCATGGGGGAGAAAACCCAACAAAAACTTCCTTAATATATATTTCCAATACAATGCCAAGATAATAAACCAAACACAAGAGAATATCCAACACTGAGCAATGCACCTCTCTCTTCCTTCTTCTGACAACTGCCAACTGCAACTTCCTTCAAACTTGCACACTAGATGAGTGTCTTGAGTGAGTGGGCTAATGAGGCGCCTTCCACTCTTAATTATACTGGTTGGAAGGCGCTAGGGTGGTGTCTCTTCATCAAGAAGGGCCAACTTCTTCAATTAATCACTAAAACCACTTTAATTAAGCCTAGGGGCCGACTTTTTAATTAGCAGCATATAATTAGGGTTTGACCAATCCACAAAAGGGGATTTGGTCTTATACAAATCCCAACATTATCAATCCACAAAAGGGAATTGATATATAAGCTAATATCTCAATAATAAGTAGAATATTCTTTGCAGTTACAATATTTCAACACCCCCCCTTAACAAGAAGGGTATTCTACAACATCATCAGGAGAGAGAGAGAGAGGGAAGCAACATCAACAACATCTGGAACACTGAATGGCATATCTATAAATCATCATAAGTTTTTCTCATAATCAATAACATCATCATTCAAAACATTGAGCTGGAGTATCATCATTATCATCATTCACAACATGATGCTAGAAGTTCCTGAAACATCAACATCAGTTAGCATAAAAACTAAAACAACAACATCATCATCAACAACATGAGGATGGAGAAACATCACAACAACACGAGGCTGGAGCAAAAACATCACAGCACGAGGCTGGAGCAACAACATCATAGCATGAGGCTTGGAGCAACAACACCATCATCATCACAGGGAAACAAAATGAGGGAGGTGTATCAACAACATTTTGTGGTACTCTAATAGTCCCTAGGTATTTTCCCAAGAATCATAATATTCCCAAGGATTATAAAAATCCTAATGGAGCTACCACTACTGACCACAGTTAGCATATACATGCACATGTACTTTAACAGACCATCCTTACTAGACCTTCGGGATTTGTCCAGGGATGAACAGTCCCCTATGATATAAAATCCTAACTGAGCTACTCGTTGTTGGTCAGGATACCATAGTATCATCAACATCACTCTCCCTTTCGAGGGAGGTCCTTTTAGACTATACCAATCTTGTCTCGAAAGTGCTCAAACTTTACATGAGACAGAGGCTTGGTCAACATATCTGCAACCTACTCATATGTGCCAACATATTGGAGCTTTATAGCTCCCCTATGCACCATATCATGAATGTAGTGATACTGGATTTCTATGTGCTTTGAATTGTCATGGATCACAGGGTTCTCCATCATCTTTATGCAACTCTGGTTATCACATAGAATCATGGTTTCTTGCATCTCTAGATCAAATAGACCTATCAACAACTTTTGAATCCATATGGATTCAAAACTGGTGGAATATGCAACAATGTATTCTGCTTCTGCTATGCTGAGAGCAATACTAGATTGCTTCCTACTCTACCATGAAGTCATCCTGAAGTTCTCTTTTTATCACAAACACTTCCATCCCAATCTAAATCGGTATAACCAATCAATCTGAAGTCATGATCTCCATTATAACATAGACCAAAGTCCAACGTACCCTTAAGGTATCTCATCACATGTTTTGCAACAATAAGGTGAAAACGTTTGGGCTCTACCAGAAACTGACTCAAGGTGTTCATAGTAAAACATATATCTATTTTGGTATTCATCAGATACATCAACGATCCAATGATATGTCTGTACAACGTAACATCAACCAATTCTGATGAAGTGTCAACCAGGAACTTCGACTTTGTTTCCATGGGTGTGTTCATGGATTTACACTCCAACATATAAAACCTCTTCAATATTTCAACTGCATACTTCCCTTGGTTAAGGAAGATCTTCTCTAGGCTCTGCCAGACCTCGAGACCTAATAAATAATGCATTAGTCCTAGGTATTTCATCTCAAATTCTGTAGCGAGCTTATTCTTACAATCAATGATGATATTTTCTTCTCCATTTAAGAATAAGTCATCCACATATAGCAACAACATAACTGGCTCAACATTCATAACCTTGAATTAAAGGTTAGAATTATCTTTACTCTTGGTAAAGCCCAAGCTCATCAGGAAACTGTCAATTCTTCCATACCAAGCTCTAGGATCTTGCTTCAATTCATACAGAGCCTTCTTCAACCTATAGACATGAGTTCTTATGTCTTCAACTTCAAACCCTTGAGGTTGTTCTATATACACTTCTTCTTCAATGACACCATTTAAGAAGGTTGTTTTCACATCCATCTGGTGTAACTTCCACTTCATCTTAGTTGCAAGAGCTATGATGGTTTTTATAGAAGTGTATCTAGCTATAGGATCAAATGTCTCTTCATAGTCAATGACTTCCTTTTCATAAAATCCATGAGCTACAAACCTTTCTTTATATTTTTCAATACTTCCATCAACAACATGTTTTATCTTGTATAACCATTTGGAAGATACCACATCTTTGTTCTTTGTTCTGGGAACTATTTCTCATACATCATTCTTTAGGATGGATTGGTATTCTTCTGTCATGGAATCTGCCCATTCTTTATTCTAAATGGCTTCTTCAAAGTAAGTACGCTCCTTCTCTATGAGATCACACATCAAATCCATATAACTGAAGAATGGCTTAGGTTTCTTAACTTGTCTCATGGTTCCTTCTGGGGCACCATACTTCTCTCCATATTGAATAAGTTCCCTTGCCCAAGTTGGATTTCTCTTGTGAGAGATCATCATTTGGGGAGGTTCTTGAGATTCTATCATGTCATAATATTCTTGAATCTCATCATCATGGGAAGTTGTGACTTTCCTCATTGGTTCTGCAACTCTTGGAGCTACAAGATTTTCTTCATATACTTCTTCAAGCTGACATCTCCTTGATTTATTGAGTGTTTCATCTTCATCAAAGGTTACATCTATGTTGATCTCAATATGATGGTAACCTGGTATGAAAATTATGAAGGATTTAGATACCTCATAGTATCCAACAAATATTCCCTTCTTTCCTGAAGGGTCCAATTTGGTTCTCTTCTCTTTCGGAATGTGTACAAACACTGGACATCCAAATATCCTGAGATGGATTACTTCTGGATTCTTTCCGAAGAACATTTCTTCGGGGGTTTTGAACCCAAGTGCACTATGGGATAATTTTTTTTGTACATACACTATTGTTCTTGCTGCTTATTCCCATAAGTGCATTGGAATATCTTGATCGTGGATCATAGTCTTCATTGCTTCCATTATAGTTCTTTTCTTTCTTTCTACTACACCATTTTGTTGACAATTGTAGGGAGTGGTGAGCTCCCTCTTAATCCCGACATCTCTACAAAATCTTAAAAACTATTTTGAGGTGTATTCTCCTCCATTGTCTAACCTAAGTATCTTGATTTTTATTTCAAAGATATTCTCTACCAAGGCTTTGAATTCCTTGAATTTTCCAAACACTTCATCTTTTGATTTCAAGAAGTAAACCCAAGTCTTGCGAGAATAGTCATCAATAAATGACACATAGTATACATACCCACTAATAGAGGTAGATGGAATTGGACCACATACATCTGTGTGGATGAGATCCAAGACTCCTTCTTCTTTATTGTCATTCTTTGGGAAAGGATTCTTTATGTTTTTTCCTTGTGCACATCCCTTTCACATGCCTTCATGGTCAACCTTGAATTTTGGTAGACATGTAATTGTCTTTCTCACATATGGTAAGGCTTAGTAGTTGATGTGAGCTAGTCTGTTATGCCAAAGTTCACATGGACGCTCAGTGGAGTGAGTAAAGGTTGCATCTGAGTGAAATTTTAACTTATATAGGCCACCTTATTTTGTTTCAATAACAATTGCATATTCTATGGTTTTTCCTTTAGGCCACACAAGAACTTCACCATCTATGAATGCAACCCTAAAACCTTTCTTATCTAAATCTGAGATAGAAAGTAAGTTCTTTTTCAAACTTGGTACATATAGTACATCCTTCATCTTCATTGGGGTCCCTAAATCAAGTTTGTAGGTGGATTCTCCCACTCCTTTGATAGGGTACTGGTAATCATCTCCAAGTGTAACTTCCTAGGGAATTTTTTTTTTTCTATAAGGCTATAGAGAATTTCTCTCTGACATTTCACGTGCTTAGAAGCACCACTCTCTATGAGCCAAGTGTCCTCTCCATGTGACATAGATCCTAAGAGGGCAGAGAATAAGACATAGTATTCAATTTTTTCTTTAATCATCTTCGTGGGTAGCTCATCATCTTCAAATGCAAGGGCATGGTGTATTTTTTTATTTCTCTTCTTGTATTCTTCTCTTCTAGCTAGAAAATTCTTAGCAATATGTCCCATCTTGTCACAATGGTAACATTGATAAGAGGATAAATTAGTTTCTCTTCTTTGACCTTTCTAAAACTTCCAGAATCTCTTTGTAGGGTGAGATTCTTTATGTAGGTGGGTCTCCTTCTTGACGTGAGACCTTCTATTTCCTCCTTTAACATGAGAATATAGGGCTTTATATTCATCCCTTAGTAGTATTGCTTCTCAGTTAGCTACTCTTGCTTCTTCTTGAACACATTATTCCCAAAGACTGTCAAATTGGATTTTTTCCTTTCTTGCAAAAATATTTTGGATGAAGGCATCCCAAGGTCTTGTGATACCATTAAGAGCTGTCATTATGAGTTCATATTCATCTAGGTTGTCTCCAATTTCTTCTAGTTTTTCCTTGAATTGAGAAACCCTAGAGAAATAGTCATGAACGGTTTCTCCTTTCTGCATCTTTGTATTCTTGAGTTGGGTTCTCAAGTTCATATTTCGGTTAATGTTCCTTCCTTCATACATTTTGGTTAGGGAATCAAACATTTATTTTAGAGTATTCTTAGAGAACACTTGAGGGATCAAGTGGTATTTAATAGAGTCTTCAATGATTCTTTTGGCCCTAACCATATCCTTCTGGTACTTTGATTTAGTTGTAGAATCTGTGGGTTCTGGTACATTTTCCTTGATGAATCTTGCAAGGTCATTTTCTTCAAGAATGAGCGTAATCCTATACTTCCAGGAACGGAAGTTATCCACACCTTATAACTTGTCAGCAAGCTTGGTACTTGCAGACATATTGACCTGGAGCTGGGAAAATCACCAAAAATTGAAAGTGCTTAGAAATTAAATTTGAACTTACAAGGAGGTGTGCTTGGTTGAGGCGAGTATCTTGGTGTAGTCTATTTTATGAAAAACCAAATTTTACCCCTTGAAACTGGGCCTACACAAATCTGGACTGGTACTTCTGGTATTGGTTCTGGTTTCCTGGTTTCCTAGTTTTTGGGTACCAGTGAAAACTAGGGCTTCAATTTCCAAAGGCTCTGGCCATTGAAAATGTGCGCTCAAGCTACCAATGAGTTCGTTAGGATAGGGCGCACTTCCCTAGATGGTTTTTAGTATAATATTCTCTTCCAATAAAAAACCCTAACTTTCTTGTACGACAACAGTGACATTTTTGGTTACCTATTGAAAGGTGCTTTATTCAGTCAAGCTCTGATTCCATGTTAAATTTAGAGTTTCTATTAAGTTCTTTTCAATTTACTAGAAAATAAAATCATAAGAAGGATCACTGAAAGATACACAATCACAAGGTACACAACATTTATCCTCGAAAACCCTCATGGGGGAGAAAACCCTGCAAAACATCCTTAATATAGATTACAAATACAATTCCAAGATAATAAACCAAACACAAGAGAATATCCAACATTAAGCAATGTGCCTCTCTCTTCATTCTTCCGGCAACTAGCAACTGCAACTTCCTTCAAACTTGCGCACTAGATGAGTGACTTGAGTGAGTGAGCTAATGAGGCACCTTCCACTCTTATTTATACTAGATGGTAGGTGCTAGGGCGTGTCTCTTCATCAAGTAGGGATGACTTCTTCACTTAGTGGCTAAAACCACTTTAATTAGTCTTGGGGGGCGACTGCTTAATTAGCATCATATAATTAGGGTTTGACCAATACACAAAAGGGGATTTGGTCTTATACAAAGCTCGAAATGATCAATCCATAAAATGGGATTGATCTATAAGATAATATCTTAATAATAAGTAGAATATTCTTTGTAGTTACAATATTTCAACACTTTACTGCTTATGTGAGTCGGATTAGCAAGCATCGTCAAGCCTTCATCCACTGACAAAAACATTGTCAATAATCCATATACATAAATCAGACTGAATCAATCATATATGACATGTGTGTAAAATGAAATACTCAAACAAATACAATCCACTCCCTGACTCAATCTGAAGTCCAAGGATGTCCATTGATGCTATCAATATCCATAACATGTTGTGTGTCCCGCACATTCAGGAAAAATCATCAATAGCATCTGCCAGTATATATATATCAAAATAACAATAGGTCACAACACATCATCATCATCATATATAATCCATAATTGAAATGACATCATAATATACCATAACCGGATAACTTATACGTAAGTTTCCTTAAAGAATATGTCAATAAAAGTGTGCTCAGTAGAGCGGGATGTTACATACATCCTGAAGTTTGTACAATATGAAAAATGCAAGTAAATAATGTATCTAACATAGATCTACATATCTAATATATCAAACAAGTAAGGAAACTGTTGACGCATCTCAAATGCATCCTCCCAGGTAGCTGAGTGTGGACTATAGTTGTCCCACTGGACCTTGACATGATTTGACACTATAGTTGTCGAAAGCAATGGTCTAGAATGTGGATTGGCTCTGCCATGAGAGCACCCTCGTTCGACACCTGCAAATAACTCATGTCAATAACATGTGACGAATCATTAATATAATGTCGCAAAACAGATACATGAAATACATCGTGCATACACCTCAAAGAATCAGGCAAGGCTATTCGATAAGCCACGTGTCCTTTCTTTTCCACAACCTTGAAAGGTCCCACAAACCTAGGAGAGAGTTTAACACCATTTCCAAACTTTATTGAACTCTTGTGTGGTTTTACCCGCAAGAAAATTTGTCGCCCACATCATAATTGTGGTGAATGTGATGCACATGAGTATAAAACTTTTGTCGATCCTGCACTTTTTTAATCCTATGTCTTATCGATTGGATATGTTATTCCATTTCTTGGATCACTTCTAGTCCCACCAAGACCCTATCCTCAAGTCGATACCAACTCAATGGTGTCTGGCATGGTCGCATTGAAAGAAACTCAAATGGTGCCATGTTAATCACACTCTGGTAGTTGTTGTTGTATGCAAAATCTACCAATGACAAGAAGTCTTCCCAAAATTTTTGTTGGCCAATAACATACATATGCAACAAATCCTCCAAAATCAGGTTCATTCTTTCTATTTGTCCGCTTATATTTGGGTGATATGTTGTACTAAAGTTCAGTTGTGTTCCCAAGGCTTCTTGGAAACTGGTCCAAAATCGTCCTGTAAACACCGATCCTCGATCATATATGATAATTCTTGGTACACCGTGTAATCTCAAAATCTCGCTGAAAAATACTCCAAAAATGTCTGGCACCTATTACATCGTACACACTGGAATAAAATGTGCACTCTTCGTCAAAGTGTCAAATACCACATAAATTGAATCATGTCTCCTTGTCTTCAGTGGTAATACCACAATAAAATCCATCGAAATGACCTCCCATTTCGATTCAGGAATAGCGTGTGGTTGTAATAATCCTGTTGGATATCTATGTTCAGCCTTCACTTGCTGACTTTCTATACAGCTCGCTAGATAACTAAATATTTCCGCTTTCATTCCCTTCTAGAAGAATAAATGCTTAAGGTCTGTCTTCATCTTCGTGACTCCTGGATGAGCCATGTAAACTACTCGATGAGCTTCCTTTAAGATGAAACTTCTTAATTCATCATTAGGTGATACATAGATTTTGTCATTATACCTCAACAATTTGTCATTGTCCAAAGAATAACCTTCAAACTTCGGTACCATCATGGTATCTTCTCTGGTATTAACCTTAACTTCCTTGCACCAATCATCGTCGATCTGTAGTGCTAAAATATTTTCTCGTAGATTCATCTTAAGAGGTATTACCAATAATATGTGTGGTCTCTGACTCAACGCATCTCCCACTCTATTCATTATTCCTTTAATGTAAGTAATCTCAAATTTGTATTCGCTAATTAATTATGACCAACGCCTATGTTGCATGTTCAAGTCAGTCTGAGTAAATATATGTTGCAATCCACAGTGATCTATCCCTAATTCGAATTTTCTTCCAATCAGATAATGTCTCCATACTCTCAAGGAATATACAATTATTAATAACTCCAAGTCATGCATTGCGTAGTTCTCTTCGTGATTTCTCAATTTCCTTGAAATGTAAGTGATCACTCGATCGTCTTACATCAAAAGTCCGCCTAAACCTTCCTTGGATGTGTCCGTGCATACCAAGAATTCCTTTTCCACGTCGAGGAATTTTTGTATTGATGTTTTCATCAACAAATATTTAATATTTTGAAATGCTTCCGCGCATATCTTTGTCCAAACGAACTTGTTTTTCTTTTGTAATTATGTAATCGGATTTTCTATCTTCGAAAAAGTCTCGACAAACCTTCGGTAATATCCTACTAAACCCATAAAGCTACGAACTTATTTTACATTTGTCAGTGCTGGCCATTCCATAATAGCCTCTACTTTCGTTGGATCCACAACGATACCTTCACTAGATATGATATGCCCCAAGTAATGAATCTTCGGTTGGTAAAAAGAACAATTCAATAGCTTCCCGTACAGTTTGTTTTCTTGTAGACATTGTAGGACCAATATCAAGTGTTTGTGATTCTCTTCTCTTGTCCGTGAGTAAATCAATATGTCATCAATAAATTCTTGAATGAACTTGTCCAAGTATTAAGAGAACACCCCATTCATCAAACTCATGAATACCCCTGGGGCATTCGTCAAACCGAATAATAAAACTATAAAATCATAGTGTTCGAATCTCGTCTTAAATGCGATCTTAGGGATATATTCCTCCTTAATCCGTAACTGATGATATCTTGATCTCAAATCAATCTTCGAAAATATCGTTGCTCCTTTCATCTGATAAAAAAAATTGTCTATCCTTGGCAATAGATATTGGTTCTTGATCGTTTCTTTGTTCAATTGACGATAATCAATACAAAGTCTCCATGATACATCCTTCTTTCTCACGAAAATAACTAGAAAACCCCAAGGAAACACACTTGGACATATAAGTCCCAAGTCCAACAATTCCATCAATTGCATGTTCAACTCCTGCAATTTAGTCATTGACATTCGATAAGGTGTTCTTTCTATCAGTTCAGTTCCAGCTTTCAATTCTATTGTAAATCCCAACTCTCTTTTGGGCAGTAAACTTGGAAACTCTTTTGGAAATACGTCTTCAAACTCGTGTACTACAAGAAGGTTTTCTAATCCTTCTGCCTCTCCCTTTTTTTTAGCGCTAATATTGCATACAACTTGCATCTCTTTCGCATGCTCTTATGCAATTGTAGGTAAGAAATAAACCTCAAGGAAACTCCCTGGTTTCTTCCTACAATTACTCTACTCTGTCCCAAATCATCCATCAAACTTAACCGTTTCATCTTACAATTGAGTATTGCATCATGTAATTCCAACCAATCCATGCCTATCACTATGTCATAATATCCTAAGATCGTGACATATAGGTTGGTCTTCATTACAAAATATCCCAAGTTAATGCTACAGTCTGTAACCTTTCCTCCAAATTTTTGTTTGGCACCCGATGCCATTTCTACGTATCTGAACACATCCTCCTCGAATGCCTTTACCTTAATTCTCTTTAGAACCGCACTAGAGTTAAATCTCTCTGTATCACCTGAATCTATCAAAATACTAAAATTTTGATCAATGATCATACCTAACGTCTCGAGCACAGTGGACTGGTGCTTGACCTGGAGGTTGTTCATCGTTGCATGAATCTTGTGGGCCTTGCCCAAATCTCTAATAATATTGGGTACTGATGATATAGTTTCCTTATCCCTCTCAATTAGATAGTCTCACTGGTAATGTGGCTCCCCACATGTCCAACATCCATTCTTCGATCCAATGCTCCTGGTCCCTGAAGTAGAAACTACTAGCCTAATAGTCTGTGATCCTGGTTTCTTATGTTAACCAGGCCTAAACTACTATTGTTGTTGCAGATGTTGTTGTTGTTGTTGTTGTTGTGGTCCTCCATAAGGATTCCTCTGCTGAGGAGTCTATCATCGCGGTGTCGATAACATAGGTCCTATGGGAGTATCTTGATGCCCAGATGTCTATCTAGTTGGTGTCTGATGTTGTTTCGCTCCTGATGTCATCTGTCCAGTAGATATATAAGGATTCCTACTCTGACTCCCACTGTTCATTTCTTCCTCATCTATGAGGGCCTTCTGAACTGCATCATGCAATGTCTGAGGAATTAGGATCCTCACCTACACACGAATGTTGAATTTAAGGCCTAACAAAAAATTGTTGACCTGTAACTTCTTTGTGTTCAGATGTGGATCATACCTAACTATCTCCATGAACCTAGCCTCATATTTCGGTACCGTACGACCACCCTGCGGTAAGGCATTGAACTCATTAAGTTTTCGCTC
Source organism: Picea engelmannii (assembly GCA_009831015.1). Lineage (NCBI taxonomy): Eukaryota > Viridiplantae > Streptophyta > Pinopsida > Pinales > Pinaceae > Picea > Picea engelmannii. The sequence goes on along the minus strand of ML790006.1, from coordinate 595,629 downwards.
AATGAATTCCTCGAAAAAATGTCTCTCCCGAAACCGTTCCTCAAACAACTCCCATGACACGTCTTCGACGACCATGTTTAGTTGAGGTAGGAGTGTCTTCCACCAAAGTAGAGAACTCCCTTTCAGTTGTAATACCGCCAAGTGAACCTTCATGTTGGAGGTGTAATTGTGAAGTGTGAAGCACATCACCATGTTCTCCAACCATGCCTCAACAGATAAGTCATCCAGGGAACCCAAGAACTTGGGAAACTTCACTTTCTCAATTTCTTTGTGTACACTACTACTACCAATTGGAGTGCGTTGTGAGGCCTCATTGGGCACAAAAAATCTACCCTTGTCTCGATACAAGTGGTTGATCAATGCCTCTAAAATCCTCTGGAAGGATCTCATCATACCTACCACACCTCTCGTAGCAACCTCCTCCTGCTCAGTTTTTTCCCCATCTCTATGAGGGTTATATCCCTCTGGTGTGGATACTATCAGAGGTGTCACACCTCTTCCTCTAGTACCTTGTTGTCTACCTCCCCTGTGTCCTCTAACCATGATTACCTACATGGGGAAATTTCAAAATTAATTAGGGATGCATCTTCTAATCATTTAGTTTTAACTCGGTGGAAGGTGTAACGGTCCAATGTCGCAGGGTTCAACCCGCTCGAATACCATATGTAACATCCGCCTCCGTCACAACATAAAGTAGGTAAGTAAATCCAATGATATTTTTTTAACAACAACAATTAGAACAAGTGATACATGACAAATACATACGTCTAATTTACACATTAATTTTCTCATCCATATCACTTTACGGCACAAATCGAACAACATCAAGTTACTAATAGATCAACATAATAATAAGTAGTGCAACAAGAATGTCTATAATAATAAGTAGTACAATTAAAATTTGGAATGTAAAATATAACAATTAATCTAATCACTAACTCAAGTCTTAATAAAAAACATTTCAAAACAAGGTGTCTTGAACTAAATAATGAATTTATTTCCTATAGTAAAGATAAATAAAAATACTCAACACAATTTTGTTTGCTCTTAACAAAAGAATTATTAATGCGACCATTAGGTCCAAGACATATATGTAATATCAACTATTTGATAGTCATAATACATTGAATTACCTACGGTAATTGAGATATCAAATAAGAGTAGTTAACTGAAGTTTGCTACATTAATACCACTCTTAGTCTAAGACTATTTTTCTCTAAACAAGTCCTTTGCTAAAATAACTAAACAATCAGATTTCTACAGTGGAAGGATAATCTAAATATCTAGATGAGAACTAGATAATCATGACTCTTAAATAAATGTGAACTTAGTGAATGAAAACTAAGGTGACCTCCAACAGTCTTTCCCTGGAAGAACTTACTCAACCGAAAATGAACTACCTGTGATTTTGATTTATGCCACTGATATCTACACCCAACCATTCAACGTACGGTGGCACATAAGTAACATTACCCAAGCTTTAAAATTTCAACACCGAAACTTACGTGGAATTCAGGTTCACTACAATTAATAATAAGGACAATATTGATTATTAATTAAACACAGAGCTGGGAGCAAGGATCTGGGATGGATCCAAGAATTAGCTCATGAAATTTCACTTGCTCATGGTGAAAAAATCCACCAGTGTAGAGAGTAAAAAAATTGTCCAGATGGAACTAGATTCACACTACCATGTCACTATAGGTTGAAATTTCATAAAGTAAGAGCATCAACATTGATCATAAGGAAATCCCTCTCGGGATTCGAATTAGATACACAACGAAGGTGTGTTTAAGACTTGGATTTAATAAAAATAGTCTCCTCTTGCAGCGACTCCAAACCTTCGATTCAAGTCGAGAAAGATATTATATATAGAACAAAAGCTTAAAAAATGTGAATGCAATAAACCTTGACGACGATCTCAATACGAAAATCCAGTAGGTATTCAACGAACATTTTAAATTTGGATCCATGATTAACTTAGACAGAGACCCAATCGATACATTAAATTCAAATATATAAAAAAATGCAAACAAAGACCCAATGATATGAAAATCAGATTTAATATATCATTCAAATAGTGACCCAACCATACGATTAGATTAAAATTATAATCAATTCAACTGATACCCAACAATATGATTAGTTTTGGATTATAATCAATTCAACAGATATCCAACAATATGATTAATTTCGGATTATAATCAACTCAAACAGATATCCAACAATACTATTAGATTAAGATTATATTCCAATTCAAACAGGTATCCCACGATCCAAAAATTTGGATTTATAATAAAACTCAACAGAGACTCAACGCTACTAGTAAATTTAGATTTTTAATAAAATTCTAACAAAGAATCCACGATTTAAAATTTCGGATTTAAACAAAATTCAACGGAGATTCACAATACAAATAAATTGAATTATCATAAAATTCAACAGAGAATCCACGAAACAAAATTTCGGATTTAAATAAACTTCAACAGAGATCCCACAATAAGAATATAATTCGGATTTATAATGAAATTCAATAGAGTACCCACGATACAATTTTGGATTTAGAATAAAATTCAATAGGCTCTCAATGCTACTAATAAATTTGGATTTATAATTAAATTCTAAAAGAGAATCCACGATGTAAAATTTTGGATCTAGAATATAATTGAATAAAGATCCCACAATATGAATTGATTTAGGATTTATAATGAAATTCAACAGAGAACTCACGATACAAACTTCAAAATTAAATCCTTAGTTTACCAGTGAACAATACACTATTAAATTTCTTTAAAAATAATCTCAACTAAAAGTTTCGATCATATGAACTTTAAATATGGATTAAAAATAGAATTTTTAAAACATAGACCATACAAAAATATAATTGCTATTTTTAAAATTAGGATCAAGCCACTCGAATTTAGAGTTCGGAATCACTCGAAATTACAGCAAAAATTTGAAAATTGTAAGCACCGTAACTATTATTCATTTGGCAACAATTGTAACAATTTGGCATTAAGACCCCGGATGGGGTGCCACGTTGCGCAGCTAGGCCACGCAGTCAGGAGCCAGGCTGGGCCATAAATATGGCCCGTCGGCTCCCATCCCCTCACCCTTAAGGATGGGAGCAAGCTCACATAGCCAGGCCCATGGAATGATTTCTCCCACGCGCGCGAATAGGTTGGTTGCACAAAGCATTAAGGAGGGAGCCTTAATGGACAAGGTCATCACGCACGTCCTCAAGGATAACACCAAATTTGGCTATGGATTATCCCATTTCAATTTCATCCCGCACCAGCCAGAGCAGTCTGAGCCTGAGCGTAGTCACAACAACTCAATTGGCACTGTGGTCATCGCTCTTCTCATTCCCATGCCACACGAAAGAGGTAAACCCCACAGGGGCGCTGCCTGGTATGCCTCTAATTCTCTTAGGAAGAGACAATAGAGGTTCGAAAGAGAAATGTCCATGGCTAGAAAGCAACATGCCCACAAAGACAGAAAGCCCAGGACTCCTCCCATGGCTTATGTGGAGGAAATTTTTTCGGAGGAACCAATTCAGTTTCCTCCAAAACATCTCCTCTTTACTGTACCCGACAATTGGAATCCACCTACCTACTTTCCGAGGGAGGTCACCACGGAGACCACAGAGGCACAACAAAGCCGCCACAGAGAGTACAACCAGATGGAGCAGCCTCCCACTTTTTACATTGACGAAGAGACCCCGGAGGCAATGGAAATGTAGAAGATAGCATGCACAGGTGAACACACCTCGGGCATAGCCAACGTGCATGCTAAGGAAGAACAAGACCGGCCACAGGTACTGGAGGAGGCCATGGGGAACAAGACAGGCGAGGTAGAGGAAACCAATCCAGGTTGTGAAACGAAGGAGGGTGGATGGGTGAATGAGGGTGGCATGGCTCCCATTCCACATCCCCTATCCATCATGCAGGATGGGTGGCGTGTCCAACCGCCATTCTTCCACCCAGAGCACTTGGAGCTGGTGTTTGACTTGTGAATCTAGGTAGCAGACCTAATTCACCGGGCCATCCTAATCAGCCAGTCCATTGACATGTTATACAACGCCTACTTTAACATGCCTACCAAGCAGAGGTGCCCGACTTGTGCACAACCCTTTGTGCTACCAGCCAGAGCAGGAAAGCAAGAAGAAGATGCTGACATGGACACTTCAACGACCACCGGGTAAATTTTTAATTTGATGTTTCTGGTTAGAATCATAGTTTTAGATGGAGCTCTGGCTCTAGAACTATTAGGGATCAATTCTGCTACAATTTGAAGACTATGTGTGAATTTTCAGACTGAGGGTTGCCACCTGTCCTGGTTTCCTACGGGTAGGACAGATGGCCTCCCATTTTTTGACATAAGCAATATAGGATGCAAGTTGTTCTGTTTTCCGTTAACTCAGCGAGACAACTGGCATACCAAGCATATATGTATTTTTTGAATGGTAATGCAATAGGATCCAAACCCTTTTTTACTTAAAAAAAAAAAAACAATTTGGCATTAAGAATTTATATTGATTCTACAGTTGCCATACCAAATATAACATATTAATATCCTCATACTACAAAATAAATTCAAAATATAAAAATATCGAGACCAATGAAGGTTGCGAGATGAAGATTCCCTTCAAAGTCTTGTGCTCCTTTTGTTTTCTTGCTTGCTAATCAATGAAACTTCATTGGTACCTCTCAGCCAATGCTAGGGGTACTCTTCTTCCCCCTGAGCCCCCCAAGCCACAAAGGGTCCACACACAATAAACCAACAATAAATAGCTCCAAGACTTGCCTCTAAGGAAGATCTTCCACTCTTTTCACAAGCTTGGTATCCAAACTCTCACAAGTAAAACACAGTCCACAAATTTTTGGCAGCATAACATTACCAAGAATAAGTGACATCCACTTCCCTTCTACCACATTTGTTTTATAGAAAAATCCCCATTGACACATGTCTTCATGCACAATTAATTATTTTTTAATTAATTTAATTAGGATTATTCACCCACACACTTGTCACACTCTCCCCAAGTTGCACAAGTAATTACCATTTTTATTTTATTTAAAAACTCAATTTCCCTCACATTCCCCAATGTGTTCATATTTGTTTCTCTTAGTTGTCCCTTTGTTCACCAAATTCTCATTTAATGAGTGGCTCCTAACTAGATCTTAGTTAGAGTTGGATTAGGAGTTTTCTTCTAGTTAGACTAGAGGTAGTTTGACTCAAGATTATATTCTATGTACACCTCTTCTCTCAAGTTATTATTTATTTTTATTTAAAAATCCCCTTTTATTAATTTCATGCACATGTGTGCATTTTATCCAACCTTTAAATTGTATTCCTCTTTTTCTTAGAGTTTGATTATATTCTCAAATCTTTTAACTTGTGTCATAATTCATTTAGTCCTTTATTTAATTTAGACTTAGACTTAGTCTTATACTTAGGCTTAGACTTTTATTAGGTTTTATAATTAGTAATTTATTGTTTAATTAATTATTTTATTTTAACAAGGTCCAATCATTTCAATGTTTTCTAGGCCACCTAGATTTATTGACTCAAGTTTTAATTACACAACGTGCCCTTCAAGATGCACCTCCATGCTCCAAGGGTGCCACTCACCTTGACTTCTTTTTGAATTTTTTCCGACCTTTGGAGTCAACTCTCCACTCGGTCGACCTTGTGAGAGACTAAGGGATTCTAAGGAATAAGTATTCATCCTTATTGCGCACCCCTTAGAAATATTTGTGAGTGACTGTCTCAGTCTGTCCTCACGACATTGTGGACCTCTCGAACTAGGTAATCATTAACCTATAGCTCAGACCACAGTCAGAGTGCTAGTAGGTTGTGACAGGGATGCTTCCACACCTCTCCCTCAATGTCTAGCTTCTGTGCATGGCCGCTTTAGTCCTTATGTGAGTCGGATTAACAAGCATTGTCAAGCCTGCATCCACTGACAAAAGCACTGTCAATAATCCATATACATAAATCATATTGAATAAATCGTATATTACATGTGCATAAAATGAAGTACTAAAAAAAATACAATCCACTCCCCGACTCAATCCAGAGTGAATTTATAGAACCCCTCATTTTGTTTATGACTTGTTATTTTATTCAGGTGCCATTAATCATAAATTTCTAGATTAATTTACATCAGATTGATTGTTTGTATCTGTTATGTCTTGGAGTTTTCAAGGTAATGTATGATCTTAAAACATATCCTTTCTATAATGGGATTATTTTGTTAATTCCATGTTAATTCCAAATGCTCAGAAAATGATTGTTTTGAATAAAACAAAGTGACATAAATATTGTTGATCCAAACTTTTAGTAAATGATTGTTTTGAATAAAGCAAAGTGACATAAATATTGTTGATACAAACTTTTAGTAAATGATTGTTTTGAATAAAACAAAGTGACATAAATATTGTTGATTTAAACTTTCAATAGCAAGTTTGTTTTTGATATTTGACTTATTACAAAGGTTGGTCCATATATCATTAAAATAAAGAAATTAATAAATTTCAATAATAATTGATAAAGTTCATAGAGTAAATTTTTATAATTAATGTCTCTTCGGAGACATATGATAAAATTGGAACGATACAGAGAAGATCAGCATGGCCCCTGCGCAAGGATGACATGCACAAATCGA
>ML790006.1:562264-588909 GCA_009831015.1 Picea engelmannii | reverse complement strand
CATCTATGATTCCGAGGGAAATAAGATAACCAACTACTCTTGGGGGCTTGGAAAAACAACAAACAACAAAACATAAGTTCTAACAGCTTACATGGAACTCAAGCTAGCCCATGATCTGCGCATACAGTCCCTAACAATTTTGGGGGAATTCTGAAATTGTCATTAAAGAAATGAAAGGGATACCCAATACGGAAAAAGCCCCGCTCAAAAGCATATCGGCAACCATAAATTCACTTAAGAAAATGTTTGCGCGTCTAATATTTTTTCACATCCTCTAAAAAAAATATATGGAGGCTGAAAAAATGGCCAAAGCGGCTAAAACACTAGAACAAAGTAGCCTTCTCACCAACCAAACCCTCTCCAATGTTTGGTTGCCTTAAGTACAATTGTCCCATATCCCCCCTCTCACTTCTAGGAACAAGTTCCTTCTCCCACGTCACTCGTCCCCCCTTCCCTCTCACCTTTCCACCTTTCCTGGACCCCGCCTGCCTCAGCCTCCCGCATCACACTCCCGCCTCCCGTTCACACACTCGGAATTGTCCCCCCCTCCCTCCATATCTTTTCCTCCTCTCCCTCTGGCATGCGCAAACACATGCCCCCCCTTCCTTCCCACGTCACGCTCCCTCGCTCCCATACCTCCCCCCTCCCCTCANCTTCAATATTCTTCACTTCACGACACTTCAACTCCTCCTCCGGACGTTCGTCTGTGTACTTCACCTCGCAGCAACCCAGGCCCCGCTTCAATCATCTCCGCTATCTCGCTCGAGGGAAATCATGAGCACTTTGGTTTATAACGAATTCTGGAGGCCTCCATCCAACAATCATCTACAGCCCCCCTCTTCCATTAAGCACCCTTGCCCTCATATTTCTGGGTTTCTGGACTTCAATTCTCTTGGCCTTTCTCTGCCCTTTCCCTGTGCCTCCCGTGATTATTGTATCACCATGCGTCGAAGCACTATCAGACGTCAATACCCTTTCTCCTGTCCAACTTGTGCACTAGATGACATACGAGGATAGTTTCATGAATTGCAGGAAGAGTGCAGGCGAATAGAGGACTGGTCGGACATCCAACATAGAGAGTTGTAGCAAGAAAACCAGTCAATTCGGGAAAACATGGTTGAGATGCAAAAACAAATGAAAAGAATGGAATTCAGTCACAGCCAAGAATTATATATCGCCATGAGAGGCTTAAATCGCAACACAAGACAAATTGAAGAGCTCTACCAACGGCCTGGCAATCTTCAACACTCTCCATGTCCAGCTGACACCGATGAATCCTAGATCCCTTCCACCTTCCATTCGGTGGCCAGCAACGATCAACATGTCCCAATTGCCCCCAAATTCTCGGACCGTGCCTGGGAAGGAGAAGCTCAAGCACAACTGGAAGGAGATGCAGCCCAAGCAGAGGAAAATAGTGTGCCACAATAGGACTAAGCTGGCCCCTCACACTCTAAATCCAGGTTTCTATGAAGTGTAAATATAAAGTCTTTCTTCACAGTTTCATAGCCATTTTTACATGGCAAGTATGTAGCGTTTGCAACATGAAGGTATCATTCATTTCTGGTTTTGGAAAGGATGAATGTAAACACAACATAAGTCAGATGATAAAGCCATTGTCATCTCCTTTTTGTAATGATGGCCTTTTTTGATAAATATATAAAATACCCGTTTCTGTTAAAAAAAAAATTAATAATTAATAATTTAAAATTTAGTAATTAATATTTAAACTTTATTAAATTTAATTAGTATGTAAAGTTCAATAAATTTTATTTAATAATTTAAATAATTTAATTGTGAGAGAATAGTTAAATTTCAAACCAATATTTTTAAAGAAAAATTTAGAATACTTAAAATAAAATAATTTAAACATTTTTTTTTATAAATTTTGAATAATTTAAATAATATAATTGTGAGAGAATAGTGAAATTTCAATCTTATGTTTTTTTTTATAAAATTTAGAATACTTAAAATAATAAAATTTTAAAATATTTGTATAGAAAAACTAAACTTCAAATAATTATTTTTATGTTGAAATTAAAAAAAAAAAAAAAAACCTAAAATAAAGTCAATTGGGTTTACCTTCGGTAATTGGGAGGAATGATTGCTATCCTCCCCACCTAAATTTAATTCCTACAAGTGACATGTTGATATCTTAACGAGTATATTATTGTAATAGCTTCGAGCCCCGATGTTGACCCCTAAAGATTCCAGGGTTTACCCCAAGAAAATTAAAACAATAGTGATTACAAATGATTAATTATCAATAATAATAAAATGTAGATACTTCGCAAAAACTAAAGATAAATATTAATAATTTGTGTAATGTACGCGATGTTGATTAAAAAATTATTAAAAAAATATAATTATTTTTGTCAAGTAATTTGCTTTAGTTTTTTTTTTCCTCGGAAAAAAGCATAATTTTATTCATCCAAAGAGACAAAATTACATTTTGTAGGTGCTAGTAGAGCACATTCAAAAAAGGAAGAAAATTGTGAGGGTTAATACCCAAGAGCCTATGGTGCCTTGTTCAAGACGTATACAATATTCCCCATAGGTCCTTTAATATATGAGACCATGTAGGTTAATTTATTACAATACCTGCCCTGAAGGCCGATAGAGAAAAATATAAAATTTAAAGTGTTTATACATAAAGGACTATTAAGGTTCCATTCTAGTATATTCAAGGAATTGTAAATAAACTTGAATGAGTGAACAATAGATTAAAGTTGTGTTTGATCTGGTTCTTCAATGAAAGGTTAGTGGTAGAAACTTTGACCGCATCCCCGTTGGATTCTGTTATGTGCCAATGTCCATAAGATAGAGTGATTCCTTCTTTTGATAGAGCATCTGCTACTGAGTTCCGGTTCATGTAAACATGTCATAGGACAAAAGTGTCAAAAGAATCCAAAATAGTGATCATTTCCTCCAATATGGGCTGCAATATAATAGTGTGGCAAGGCTTAATTTTCCGAGTCCAGTTGATGACATTCATGGAATCACCAAAACGTTGTATGGAGTGTAACCCATGCTCAATAGCATATTTGAGTAATAGTAGCAGAGCCATGAGTTCAACATAGTTGTTTGTGCCTTTTCCCAACCCATTTTTATTTTATAAAAATGTGTTTCATAAATATACAACTCCCCCACAGAGGAGATTTTATGATGCATCGTCAAAGTATGCCCAAGGAAAAGAAGAGTGTATGTGTTCAGACTGAATAGATTAGGTAGTGGGAAATTTCTTTTCCTAGGGAAAATGCTCAAGGATCGAGAGGTTTTTTGCTACAGTAAGTTTGGGAACCAATTCCTTGTCCTAAAATATAGCCAAATTCCTTGCCAGCCAGATACCCCAGCTAATGATAAGAGGCAAAGATTTTTTCTTCTTGTGTGAAGGTTTTTGAAGCCATTTTTTCCAATTTGATTCTAGGGAAGGCCCATTCCAATCACAAGGTTGTCTCAAGAGCAAAGAGGTTTCCTCCCGTACTTTCAATGTGAAAAGGAAAAAGATGAGGATGTGAACAATGGATTCATTTTCATCTTTGTAAAGAGGGAACTATCCAGGCCCAACGATTTGATGCTTTCTCATCTTGTCCTCGGTGGGGACCCTTTTTACCAAAGCATACCACATGAAAATCTTGGTCTTTAATGGGGCTTTGAGTTTCCAAAGTCTACTCCACCACCGGCACAATTCTCTTTGGAGGAGGTCGACATTAAGTGTTGTGTAACCCAATTTTGGAGTGTAGACCCTGTGGGGTGCTTTTTGCCAGACCAATTCATCATTCATGTCCAAGAGCCTGATGTGACCCCGTTAGAGTGAAAATATATAATATTCCCATTGTAAGAGGATATCTCCCTCCAAATCAAGTTTAAATGAGTTGTACACCCTTGTTGCCAGATGTTTGTGGTTTTTGGGTTTCTAATTTGATTTAGTTTGTAGAGACCTTGATGATGTAAGTGGTCTAATAAGGCATGTGGTAGAATATGAGAGTTTCCACTACCACACCAAGGATCTGTTCTAATGAGAACTTGATCACCATTGCCTACTTTCCAATCCAATCCATCACCTACCACATGGAAGTATTTTACCACTGCCTTGCAAATAATTGAACAATTCAGTATGTTCTTATCATTCCTTCATATCCAATCTCACACCGAATCTGGTTTGATGTACCTTTGTACCACCACTTGTGTCCATAGGTTGGTAGTTGTTAAAATTCTCCAACTTACTTTGGATGCTAATGCTTTTGATAAAACGAATATGTTCTTTAGTCCCCAACCTCCCAAGGCTTTTGGATGAGACAATAGTTCCCATTTTTCCAAGGCATAGTAAAGTGTTCCTTAGGTCCTCACCATATGAATCGAAATCATATACGTCAGACTTTTTCCAATATCCCTTTGGGAATATAGGAAAGAGACATCCAGTAAATTGGAATAGCCTCAAGAACCGATTTTTTCAGTGTCAATCTGCCTTCCCTAGAGATCCACCAAAAACTCCATACATTTATTCTCTTCTCGAGTTTGGCCAGGAGCCATTGATAGTCTCTTGAATTATATTTATTTTCCTTGAGCTGAAAGCTCTAATATTTGATACCCAGAGAGAGGTCCTGAAATGGGAAGGGAAAGATATTTCTGTAACTGGATGTTGTTTCGACTTCCAATCCAATTAAATTTAAGGAGAAATTTTTTGAATTTATAACCATCCCTGTAGCTTCCCAAATAAGTTGGATAATATGAGCTAATTTTTCATCATCCCTCGATATTCCACTACAAAAAATTAGTACAACGTCTACAAAGAGTAAATGAGTAATTCTAAAGTTTGGAGAGGTCCGAATGCCCTAAAAATATCTCGAGGAGGAGGCCAATCCAATGGCCATGCTTAAGACTTATACTGCCAAAAGGAAGAGTAGTGAAGAAAGGGGGAATCCCTGCCTCAGACCCTTTTCTGAGCTGAAAAAAAGGAGAGGTTTCCCCATTTATAAGTACCACAAAGGAGACAGAGGAAATGCAGGATATAATCCATTTTATGAAGGGAACCTCAAGCCCCGAATGTGTAAGAAGTAGCCTAATGAAATACCAGCTGACACGATCAAAATATTTTGAGAGATCTATTTTCAAAATGGCTCCTTTTGTCCTCGTGGATCTAAGGCTCTGTAGTCCTTCTTTGGCCACTTCAATGGCTTCATGTTTCTGTGGTCCATTTAAGAACCCAATTTTTTCTTTTGACATAGAGTCCGAGAGAATAAGTTTTAGGCGTCTTGCAATGATTTTTCCCACTATTTTGTAGATGCAGTTGCAAAGAGAGATAAGTCGAAACTCTTCAAAGGATATGGGTTCGCCCCTTTTTGGAATAAGAGCTAAGAAAGTTGATTTAAAAGGGACAACGATATTTCCATTCCTTTTGGATTCTTCGACCACATGGAGGATATCTTCTCCTAGCAGTTCATAGAACCCAATATAAAATTCTCTCGGCCATACGTCTAGCCCCATGATCTTATATTTCAGAAAGCTATGAAGTGTCTCCTTTAATTCATGTTCATTGACTTCCATGAAGAGTTATCTATTCCTTAATTTGTCGACAAAGTTGGGATAATAGAGGGAAATCTGAACTATCTCTGCGATATTTGATCTTTGGTCTACCTTGTATAATGATTTGAAGTACTTTTTTCCCATCTCAGCCAAGCCCTCAAATGATGAAACCCGCCTACCTTCCTAGTCGTGTAGATTCCAAATTGTGTTTGAGGCTTTTCGACCTTTGGCATATGCATGAAATAATTTGGTATTCTCATCCCCCTTTTCCAACAAAATGGCCCGAATTTTCAGTCTCCATGTCGCTTCTTGTTCAACCAACAGCTGTCTGCGTCAAGATTCTGGAGTTTTTAGATTTTCCCATGAGGTTTCAGATAAAAACCTCATGTCTGTCGATTGATAGAGTATTTCAATCTGATATTTTGCATTCTTCAGTTCTATTTCCTCCTTTATTATTTTTTCCCAAGCCCAAGGGATTTCCAATTGTTTGATTCTTTTGAGGTTGTCTGCAAAATGAAGACTGGTTGGAGAACCCGCGTTGGGGTCATAGGGACTCCAATTAGACTTTACCAGGTCTAGGAAGATTTCATTAGAGAGTCAGCAAGCATTTCCTTTAAAAGGGGATGGAGGCTTGTTCGAACCACCTTCTAGTACCAGCCAAATTGGTGAGTGGTCGATTTTTCCCTAGATCCAATCCATTGTGTGACTTAAAAATGAGAGTCCGTCAGCTTTTCTGAGACCAGAAATTGATCTAGTCACTTAGCGAGCCTTGCATCCCTAGTCTGCATATTTTGCCAAGTTAGGCTAAGCCTTCGGGGTGCTACATCTAGAAGGCCATTAGCTAACAGAAGATGTGAGAACATAGCAAAGAGGTGGTCAGGATGTGCATTAGGTCCCTAGACCTCCACCATTCCCAATGAAAAGTTTAGGTCTCCCCCCAGGATTATGTTGTCAACCTTCAATAGATTAAGCTTGAATATCGATTCCCAAAAGGGTGTCTTATCCATATAGGATCCATAAATGTTCATAATCTTAGATTTTTTCCCCATGCCTTCCACAAATATGTCCACTTCGAGACAAGATTTGAGTTCCCATGAGTTTAGAAGTTTAATAGAACATGAACTCCATCTAGTAATTAAACCACCCGATCTACCATTGGCATCAATACCCTCAAAATGTCAGCTAGGGAGAAGAGCTTCAAGTATAGTGGAAGCAGTTGCAAAATCATCCATTGTTTCTTGGAGTAGAATAACATCTGGTTGATGTGTGAAAATCAACCTTTTAAGGGAATATTTCTTGTGCGGGCTCGCCAGACGCATGCAATTGAAGAAGAGAAATTCCATGGGGGAACCTCGCCTAGGGTATGCACTGCTCTAAGTTCCCAAACAATAGATCGTTTTCTACCATATGCAATGTCAATTAGGGAACAATTTGTGCCTTTGAAAGGATACATGCATGCCCATGACCTTTTTTATGTGTGAGAGAATTTGGGTTTTTTCCAAGCCCGAATTCCCTAGAAGAAGGCCCTAGTATAGTCCTATTCCTGATATGAAAAAGAATGGTTTGTTCCTCCGAGTTCTCTAAAGAGGGCTCATCATTGGATATAGAGGAGGGGGGTTCAGATGGGGGCAGTGAGAGAAGTTCAAGAGAGGCTAGGGAGGGGAGTCTGGAAATTGTGGGAAATGGGGAGCGTAGGTTGTGTAGGGGAGGGGGGTTGTCAAGTTTTAGAAATTTGAAGGCCTTAAGAGGTTCCAAAACAAGCAGAGGGATAGAGAGGTGCATATTCAAAAATGCATCAAAAGAGGGCAACTGAAGTGTACATTGAGACATAAGAGACGCCTAAGTTAGTGCCCGAGGGGGGGGCATCCATGGTCAAGTCATCCAGAGTTTGGATAAAATCCACCAGAATCCTATAGAGTGTCATCTATTGTACTTCCCGAGGTATGTAGGGAGCCTGAAGAAAAGGAGGTGGACAAAGAGTCTGATCCATCAAAGAAAGAAATTCCTTGATGAGATTCAGACTAGGGGGCCAAGATGAGTTTGTTCGGCCACGATAAGGCTGAGGTTAGTCTTTTAATATATGACTATGGGCGTGACAACACCGGAAACGGAAAGGGATGCCTTCATAGTCAAGGATTTGTGCCCTGGTTCGACCCCTATCCGTAATGTTGAGGTATTTCCTCAAGTCACCCCTTATGTTTAAAGAGACTAATATACGAGCCAGTGCCATATCACCTATCTCCCGAAAAGAAAAGTTGACATCCAAGAAAGTTCCCAACATATTCCCAATAGCTTGAAAAAAATTTAAAGACCAGAGGCAAGGTAGAAACCCTGGGAAACACACCCATATGGGAAAGGAGTCCATTCTCTCACTAGAGGCATCAAAAGTAGGATCCTATAGTTTTAGAAGAATCGGGGAGGAGTCTATGGTCCAACATCCCTTAAGAGCTCAATATGCCTTCTCTGCCTTCGCAAAAATTATCAGGAACCACCCCTGAGAGAGGCACATGATCTGAGGAGATGGATTCTAGGACGCCCCCCAAGTAGTATTTTCCCAAGATCTAACAGTTTTTTCGTTGAAGTGGCGACCATAGACCTTCCCCACCACATATTTATCAACCATTTCCACCACTTCTTCCATAGATAGGCCTTCACCTAGAATGAGATTTGAGGAGTGTGAGAAGACCCGAATGCACTTATTCCACTTCTGATGTTTGTAGATCGAAGGAGTATCTCGTACCCCAGATAGACTAAGGGATTTGGGGAATCTAGAAGCTCCCTCTAGAGCATTGTCCCAACCATTGAGATTTTTTGAGAGAAGATAGGGAGCGAAGAAACCCTTCAGATTACCCCCACTAGGAGGTTTAGATATCAACCCCCGACCTGCATCAAGAAAATGGAAAGTGCCCAGAAAATTGGCATCTAGATCTTGAAACTCTTGTAGGAAAGGTGTCGATACATCAACTGCCAAGAGAGCACCGACACAGGAAGTTGAAATAGGTGATATATCTAGGAAGAATTTTAGAACTGAGGGATCTGGGAAGTCCCAAGAAATATAAGTTGGAAGCGGTGAACCCACCGAGGCAAGAGGAGTAGAGACCCAAAAACTTTTCACAAGATCCTCAAAACCCAGAAGAGAGAAGGGAGAGGAAGTCAGAGACCCAGAGAAACTTGCGCTTGTGGAAAATCCAGTTGAGTTTTGCGGTGCAAGATGAAAGACTGTAGCTGATACCGGTGTCGCATCCTGAGAAGTAAGTGATGGAGAAGAAGAAACACATGGAAACTCCCCCCATACTGTCACCACATCATCTTCTAGAGTAAACCTGTTAGAAAAAAGGGGAGGGTTTCTAGCTGGAGGAATCCACTGGAGTGATTCAGAGGGATCTGGTGAGTAGTCAACCTCCTCATCACAGGTGGCCATGGTTCGAGTGGATTAGCGTGGAGGGGGACCAGACTCTAGCAACCAACCGCTAGCAGGGAGGGGTTCGTTGACTGGTCGCAAGAAGGGTAGTGATGAGGTAGGGAAGGTAGGATATGTGAGTGGCCTGCAGTAGAGTCAAAACCGCAAAGCGCCATCCCTAACCAATTTCATCAAGTAATTTGATTTAGTTAGTGTTTATTAAATTAAATTGTTAAAATTTTTGAAATAAAAAAACTAAAATAATAATAATAATAAATATAAATACTTAATAAACAGAAGATAAAATATCAATAATTAGTTTAATATAAGTGACTTTCATAAAATAATATAATAGGTAAACTCATGGAATAATTATTATAATTAATATTGATGAAATAATAAATATATCGAGATTATGAATCCAATATTCAAATAGTTACATATAGAAAAAACAATGATTGCACTCCAATAGACCTCTCCACTCTTTAAAGATTTCATTGCAGGATTGTGATATCCACCTCTGGAGGAGGTGGGAGAGGTTCACCTAGAGAGTAACCATTGCACAATAACTAACTAAAAGGAGCCTAGCCATTTCTGTTAACCATTGCATAATAACTAAAAGGAACCTAGCCATTTCTGTTAACCAAGCATTACTTTGTTGTGATGCTTAAGAGACACCAATATTTGGCCAAATCTCCTGTAGTCGTATTAGTCGTATTATTTGGTAAAGCGATGACAAGTAGTTTAATCAATTTGATTAATATTTAAAGTTTAATAAATTTAATTAATATTTAAAGTTTATTTATTTTTATTGAATAGTTAAAATAGTATAATTGTGAGAGAATATTTAAATTTGATTAATATTTAAAGTTTAATAAATTTAATTAATATTTAATTTTTTTTATTTATTTAATAGTTAAAATAGTATAATTGTGAGAGAATATTTAAATTTGAAAACAATGTTTGTTTTAAAAAAAAAATTAGAATACCTAAAATAAAATAATTTAAATATTTTCATTATAAAATTTTAATATATTTAAATATGGAACAATTTAACTTCGAATAATTCGAATAATTGTTTTGATGTTGAAATAAAAGAAACTAATATAATAATAATTATTATTTATTAATTATACATAAATAAAAATGTAGATGTTTAATAAACACTAAAGATAAATATTAATAATTAGTGTAATGTAACTTATTTTTCTGAAAGAATAGGTAGACTCACAAAATAACTAATTTAATTGATATTGATGAAATACAAAATATAATGGTTGAGGAAACATTGAATGTGAATCTTTATTGTCACAATAAACATCATTGCATATATAGTCACGTTTGAGCAAAATAAAAAAACTTGGGTATATGATAAAGAGAGACTTGTATTCAATCTTAGTGATTTTGATGAAATATTTTATGCAAGTGACTTTGAAAAAATAAATTCATATAAATCTCTTAAACTATGATAAAGTTTCAATTTACCTCTGATCCAATGAAACTATGATAAAGTTTTAATTTACCTCCAATCCAATAAACTATGATAATGTTTTAATTTACATCACATCGTAGGGAAGTTTCATTCCTTGCGATACATTACGTCAATTCAAAGTTCTTATATTTGTGACAAAGGAAAAACCTCTTTAGATTTTTTTTTCAAAAAACTTAGCCAAAACTTCATTTTTGCAATGTGTCGACATTGCAAAGTGACGAAACCCGAAGTTGTAATGTGATGAACAAAACACGATGTCACAATGTGATGAACAAAACATGATGTCACAATGTGATGAACATAACCTGACAACGTAATGTGACGAACATATCCCGATATTGCATTTGAACATAACCCTTCACCAACATCACATTGTGATTCAATCCAACATAAATCATCATTGCAATGTGACAAATATATCAGGACGTCACAATCTGAAAAACATACCCCGGTGTTGCAATTTGATGTACAAAACCTACTATTGCAATGTGACATACAAAACCCAATGCCATAATGTGACTTACAAAACCCAATGTTGCAATGTGATGAACATAGACCAATGTCACAATGAGATGAACATATCCCAATGTCGCAATTAGATGAACGTAACCTGACATTGCAATGTGATGAACATAAACTGACCTCACAATGTGATGAACATATCCCAACTTCGCAATGTGATGAACATAAACCAACATTGTAATGTAACGAACAAAACCCAACGTTGCAATTTGAAGACCATAATCTAACAAACATACCCCAACATCACAATGTGACATACAAAACCCAATGTTGCAATGAGACATACAAAATCGAACATCACAATGTCACTAACATAGCCCAACACCACAATGAGATGAAAATAACCCGAAATTGCAATATGATGAACATAACTCAATGCCATAATGTGACAAACATATCCCAACATCACAATGTGTTGAACATAACCAAATGTTGCAATGTACTGAAAAAAACCCAACGTTGCAATGTGATTATTATAGCTTGACATCATAATGCAATGAACGAAACCTGATGTTGTAATGTGATGACCATAACCCAACATCGCAATGTGACAAACATAACCCGACGTTGCAATGTGTCAAGCAAAACTCAACATTGAAATGTGACGAACATAACCTAACGTTGTAATGTGACAAACATATATTGATATTGCAATTGAAAATAACCCTTCACTAACGTCACATTTTGATGCAAGCCAACCATAGGAAACAATAGTCAACCATGGTCAACTATGTCCAAAATTAGTCGACCATGGTCATTCATGGTCAACCATAGTCAAACATGGTCACCCATGGTCAACAATAGCCAACCATTTCCATACATAATCAAGCATGGTCAATCATAGTCACCCATGGTCAACATGATAATTCATAGTTTCCCATAGTATACCATGGTTAACTCAACCATGGTCAAGAGGTAAATTGAAACTTTATCATAGTCATCCATGGGCAACATGGTCTTCTATAGTTGACAATGGTCTACCCTGGTTAACCATACTCAACCATATTAAACCATGGTCAATAGGTAAATCAAAACTTTATCATAGTCACCCATGGTCAACATGGTCTTCCAAAGTTGACTATGGTCTATGTTAGCCAACCATGGTCAACCATGGTCAACAATAGGCAACCATAGCCAACCTTGGTCAATCATAATCATTCATAGTCAACATGGGCAACATGGTCACCATTGTCAATTGTTGGAAACCATGGTCAACCATAGTCAAATATAGCCTTTCATGGGATAACATAGTAAACCATGGTGAAATGTGGTCATACATAGTCTACATGGTCAAACATGGTCAACCATAGTCAACGCAGTTAAACATAGTTAACTATGGTCATCCATTTTCAAACATAGTCAACAATGGTCATCCATGGTCAAACATGACCACCCATGGTCAAACATAGCTAAACATGGTCAACCATAGTCAACCATGGTCATACATAGTCAGCCATTGTCGAGATGGTCTTCCATATTCGACCATGGTCTACCCGATTGAACCATACTCAACCATATTCAACCATGGTCAAGAGGTAAATTAAAAATTAATCATAGCCACCCATGGTCAAAATGGTCTTCCATAGTTGACTAAGATCTACCTTGGTCAACCATACTCAACCATAGTTAACCATGGTCAACCATAGGAAACCATGGACAACCATAGACAACATTAGTCAACCATGGTCATCATTGTTATATGTTGTCAACCATGGTTAACCATAGACAACTATAGTGTTTCATGAGAAACCATAGAAAACCATAGCTAACCATGGTCAAACATGGTAAAACATGGTCATACATTGTCTACATGGTCAAACAAGGTCAACCATTTTCAACCATAACCAATATGGTCAACAATAGCCAATCATGGTCACCCATGGTCAACCATAATAAATTATGACCATACATAATCAACCATGGTCGACATGGCCTTCCATAATTAACCATGGTCGACATGGTCTATTATGGTTATCAACCAATAGCTTGTTATTATCTTTTGGTGATGGTCTCCCAACGCCCTCCACTCAACAATGCAATGAACAAAACAAAGCCATCACTTTCGGCCAATATCTGCAATGCATTCATGAACAATCTCAACATGTGCTCTAACATAGTTAGGCATAGTGAAAACCTAATTGCGGTAAGCATCGCAACCCTATCACTTTGTAGATTAGTGATTGGGTCCGGTTATATCTCCAAAAGGAGTGTTTCAATGGGGGTATCATAAAACCCATCATATATCTTATGGCACATACACCATCCTATATAATATTAGTGATATTGTGTTCCAATTGGATCTTCTAGTACAACTTGAATGGGGGTTGAAAAATTGGCCTTAAAAATTATCTAGAAATCATATTATATACATATTTGTAATATTAACGTTATCAAGAAAAACACTATAGCCCATTGGGATACAGTCTAGTGGTCGATATAGGGCATCAATATGATGATGCCTTAGGTTCAAACCCCAATGAGCATAGATCCTTGGGAATTAAATTGTAGTCCAAGTTTGAGGGTGGTTTATTTGTATCATTTTACAAAAAGAGCCTCAAAATTAACTATCAAAACAAACACAATCTAATTTTAAACCTTGTCTACATACAATAAATAACCATAAAGATTTGTCCACTGTTCATTTCTTCCTCATCTATGAGGGCCTTTTGAACTACATCGTGCAATGTCTGAGGCATTAGGATCCTCACCTACACACGAATGTTGAATTTAAGGCCTAACAAAAATTTGTTGATCTGTAACTTATTTGTGTTCAGATGTGGATCATACCTAAGTATATCCATGAATCTAGCCTCATATTTCGGTACCGTACGACCACCCTGTGGTAAGGCATTGAACTCATTAAGTTTCCGCTCAATGAATTCCTCAAAAAAATACCTCTCCCAAAACCGTTCCTCAAACAACTCCCATGACACGTCTTCGACGACCATGTTTAGTTGAGGTAGGAGTGTCTTCCACCAAAGTAGAGAAATCCCTTTCAGTTGTAATACCCCCAAGTGAACCTTCATGTTGGAGGTGTAATCGTGATGTGTGAAGCACATCACCATATTCTCCAACCATGCCTCAACAGATAATTCATCCAGGGAACCCCAGAACTCGGGAAACTTCACTTTATCAATTTCTTTGTGTACACTACTACTACCAGTTGGAGCGCGTTGTGAGCCCTCATTGGGCACAAAAAATCTACCCTCATCTCGATACAAGCGGTTGATTAATGCCTCTGAAATCCTCTGGAAGGATCTCATCATACCTACCACACCTCTCGTAGCAACCTCCTCCTATTTAGTTTTTTTCCCCATCTCTATAAGGGTTATATCCCTTTGGCATGGATACTATCGGAGGTGTCACACCTCTTCCTCTAGTACCTCGTCGTCTACCTCCCCTATGTCCTCTAACCATGATTACCTGCATGGGGAAATTTCAAAATTAATTAGGGATGCATATTTTAATCATTTAGTTTTAACTCGGTGGAAGGTGTAACGGTCCAATGTCACAGGGTTCAACCCGCTCGGATACCATATGTAACATCCCCCTCCGTCACAACATAAAGTAGGTAAGTAAATCCAATGATATATTTTTAACAACAACAATTAGAACAAGTGATACATGACAAATACATACGTCTAATTTACACATTAATTTTCTCATCCATATCACTTTACGACACGAATTGAACAACATCAAGATACTAATAGATCAACATAATAACAAGTAGTGCAACAAGAATGTCTATAATAATAAGTAGTACAATTAAAATTTGGAATGTAAAATATAGCAATTAATCTAATCACTAACTCAAGTCTTAATAAAAAACATTTCAAAACAAGGTGTCTTGAACTAAATAATGAATTTATTTCCTATAGTAAAGATAAATAAAAATACTCAACATAATTTGTTTGCTCTTAACAAAAGAATTATTAATGCGACCATTAGGTCCAAGACATATATGTAATATCAACTATTTAATAGTCATAATACGTTGAATTACCTACGGTAATTGAGATATCAAATAAGAGTAGTTAACTGAAGTTTGCTACATTAATACCACTCTTAGTCTAAGAATATTGTTCTCTAAACAAGTCCTTTGCTAAAATAACTAAACAATCAGATTTCTACAGTGGAAGGATAATCTGAATATCTAGATGAGAACTA
Source organism: Picea engelmannii (assembly GCA_009831015.1). Classification (NCBI taxonomy): domain Eukaryota; kingdom Viridiplantae; phylum Streptophyta; class Pinopsida; order Pinales; family Pinaceae; genus Picea; species Picea engelmannii. The sequence continues at coordinate 573,802 of ML790006.1, read as the reverse complement.
GATAATCATGACTCTTAAATAAATGTGAACTTAGCGAATGAAAACTAAGGTGACCTCCAATAGTCTTTCCCTGGAAGAACTTACTCAACTGAAAATGAACTACCAGTTATTTCGATTTATACCACTGATATCTACGCCCAACCATTCAATGTACGGTGGCACATAAGTAACATTACCCAAGCTTTAAAATTTCAACGCCGAAACTTACATGGAATTCGAGTTCACTACAATTAATAACAAGGACATTATTGATTATTAATTAAACACAGAGATGGGAGCAAGGATCTGGGATGGATCCAAGAATTAGCTCACGAAATTTCACTTGCTCATGGTGAAAAAATCCACTAGTGTAGAGAGTAAAACAATTGTCCAGATGGAACTAGATTGACACTACCACGTCACTATAGGTTGAAATTTCATAAAGTAAGAACATCAACATTGATCATAAGGAAATCCCTCTCGGGATTCGAATCAGATACACAATGAAGGTGTGTTTAAGACTTGGATTTAATAAAAATAGTCTCCTCTTGCAGCGACTCCAAACCTTCGATTCAAGTCGAGAAAGATATTATATATAGAACAAAAGCTTAAAAAATGTGAATGCAATAAACCTTGATGACGATCTCAATACAAAAATCCACCAGGTATTCAATGAACATTTTAAATTTGGATCCATGATTAACTTAGACAGAGACCCAATCAATACATTAAATTCAAATATATAAACAAGTGCAAACAGAGACCCAACGATACGAAAATCAGATTTAATATATCATTCAAATAGTGACCCAACCATATGATTAGATTAAAATTATAATCAATTCAACTGATACCCAACAATATGATTAGTTTTGGATTATAATCAATTCAACAAATATCCAACAATATGATTAATTTTGGATTATAATCAACTCAAACAGATATCCAACAATACTATTAGATTAAGATTATATTCAAATTCAAACAGGTATCCCACGATCCAAAAATTTGGATTTATAATAAAACTCAACAGAGACTCAACGCTACTAATAAATTCAGATTTTTAATAAAATTCTAACAAAGAATCCACGATTTAAAATTTCGGATTTAAACAAAATTCAACGGAGATTCACAATACAAATAAATTGAATTATCATAAAATTCAACAGAGAATCCACGAAACAAAATTTTGGATTTAAATAAACTTCAACAGAGATCCCATAATAAGAATATAATTCGGATTTATAATGAAATTCAACAGAGTACCCACGATACAATTTTGGATTTAGAATAAAATTCAATAGGGTCTTAATGCTACTAATAAATTTGGATTTATAATTAAATTCTAAAAGAGAATCCACGATGTAAAATTTTGGATCTAGAATATAATTGAACAAAGATCCCACAATATGAATTGATTTAGGATTTATAATGAAATTCAATAGAGAACTCACGATACAAATTTCAAAATTAAATCCTTAGTTTACCAGTGAACAATACACTATTAAATTTCTTTAAAAATAATCTCAACTAAAAGTTTCGATCATATGAACTTTAAATATGGATTAAAAACATAATTTTTAAAACATAGGCCATACAAAAATATAATTTCTATTTTTAAAATTAGGATCAAGACACTCGAATTTAGAGTTCGGAATCACTCGAAATTACAACAAAAATTTGAAAATTGTAAGCAACGTAACTATTATTCATTTGGCAACAATTGTAACAATTTGGCATTAAGACCCCAGATGGGATGCCACATTGCACAGCTAGGCCACGCGGTCAAGAGCCAGGCTGGGCCATAAATATGGTCTGTTGTCTCCCATCCCCTCACCCTTAAGAGTGGGATCAAGCTCGCATAGCCAGGCCCATGGAATGAGTTATCCCACGCGCGCGAACAGGATGGTTGCACAGAGCATTAAGGAGGGAGCCTTAATGTACAAGGTTGTCACGTACGTCCTCAAGGATAACACCAAATTTGGCTATGGATTATCCCATTTCAATTTCATCCCGCACCAGCCAGAGCAGTCTGAGCCTGGGCGTAGTCACAACAACTCAATTGGCACTGTGGTCAATGCTCTTCTCATTCCCATGCTGCGCGAAAGAGGTAAACCCCGCAGGGGCACTACTTGGTATGACTCAGATGATCGCAGGAAGAGACAACAAAGGTTCGAAAGAGAAATTTCCATGGCCAGAAAGCAGCATGCCCACAAAGACAGAAAGCCCAAGACTCCTCCCATGGCTTATGTGGAGGAAATTTTTCCGGAGGAACCAATTCAATTTCTTCCGGAACATCTCCTCTTTACTGTACCCGAAAATTGGAATCCACCTACCTACTTTCCGGGGGAGGTCACCACAGAGACCACAGAGCCACAACAAAACCGCCACAGAGAGGTTAACCAGATGGAGGAGCCTCCCACTTTTTACATTGACGAAGAGACCCTGGAGGCAATGAAAATGCAGAAGATAGCACGCGTAGGTGAACTCTCCTCGGGCATAGCCAACGTGCATGCTAAGGAATAACAAGACCGGCCACAGATACTGGAGGAGGCCATGGGGAATGAGACAGGTGAGGTAGAGGAAACCAGTCCAGGTGGTGAAACGAAGGAGGGTGGATGGGTGAGGGAAGGTGGCATGGATCCCATGCCACATCCCCTATCCATCATGCAGGATGGGTGGTGTGTCCAACCACCATTCTTCCACCCAGATCACTTGGAGTTGGTGTTTGACTTGTGAAGCTAGGTAGCGAACCTAATTCACTGGGCCATCCTAATCAACCAATGCATCAACATGTTATACGACGCCTACTCTAACACACCTGCCAAGTAGAGGTTCCCGACTTGTGCACAACCCTTTGTGCTGCAAGCTAGAGCAGTAAAGAAGGAAGAAGATGCTGACATGGACACTTCAACGACCACTAGGTAATTTTTTAATTTGATGTTTCTGGTTAGAATCATAGTTTTAGATGGAGCTCTGGCTCTAGAACTATTAGGGATCATTTCCGTTGCAATTCAAAGACTATGTGTGAATTTTCAGACTGAGGGTTGCCACCTGTCCTGGTTTCCTACGGGCAGAACAAATGGCCTCCCATTTTTTGAGATAAGCCGTATAGGATGCAAGTTGTTCCGGTTTCCGTTAACTCGGTGGGACAGTTGGTAGAAAAATCATATATGTATTTTTTGAATGGTAATGCAATAGGATCCAAACCCTTTTTTACTTCAAAAAAAAAAAAATTGGCATTAAGAATTTATATTGATTCTACAGTGGCCATACCAAATATAACATATTAATATACTCATACTACAAAATAAATTCAAAATATAAAAATATCGAGACCAATGAAGGTTGCGAGATAAATTTATAATTAAATTCTAAAAGAGAATCCATGATGTAAAATTTTGGATCTAGAATATAATTGAACAAAGATCCCACAATATGAATTGATTTAGGATTTATAATGAAATTCAACAGAGAACTCATGATACAAATTTCAAAATTAAATCCTTAGTTTACCAGCGAACAATACACTATTAAATTTCTTTAAAAATAATCTCAACTAAAAGTTTCGATCATATGAACTTTAAATATGGATTAAAAATAGATTGTTTAAAACATAGGCCATACAAAAATATAATTTCTATTTTTAAAATTAGGATCAAGCCACTCGAATTTAGAGTTCGGAATCACTCAAAATTACAACAAAAATTTGAAAATTGTAAGCACCGTAACTATTATTCATTTGGAAACAATTGTAACAATTTGGCATTAAGACCCCGGATGGGATGCCACATTGTGCAGCTAGGCCATGCGGTCAAGAGCTAGGCTGGGCCATAAATATGGCCCGTCGGCTCCCATCCCGTCACCCTTAAGGGTGGGAGCAAGCTCGCATAGCCAGGCCCATGGAATGAGTTCTCCCACATGCACGGACAGGCTGGCTGCACAGAGCATTAAGGAGGGAGCCTTAATGGACAAGGTCGTCACGTATGTCCTCAAGGATAACACCAAATTTGGCTATGGATTATCCCATTTCAATTTCATCCCGCACCAGCCAGAGGAGTCTGAGCCTGGGTCTAGTCACAACAACTCAATTGGCACTGTGGTCAACGCTCTTCTCATTCCCATGCCGTGCAAAAGAGGTAAACCCTGCAGGGGCACTACCTGGTATGCCTCGGATGCTCGCAGGAAGAGACAACAAAGGTTCGAAAGAGAAATGTCCATGGCCAGAAAGCAGCATGCCCACAAAGATAGAAAGCCCAATACTCCTCCCATGGCTTATGTGGAATTTTTTTTTCCGGAGGAACCAATTCAATTTCCTCCGGAACATCTCCTCTTTACTGTACCCAAAAATTGGAATCCACCTGCCTACTTTCCAGGGGAGGTCACCAGGGAGACCACAGAGCCACAACAAAACCACCACAGAGAGGTCAACCAAATGGAGGAGCCTCCCACTTTTTACATTGACGAAGAGACCCTGGAGGCAATGGAAATGAAAAAGATAGCATGCGTAGGAGAACTCTCCTCGGGCATAGCCAACGTGCATGCTAAGGAATAACAAGACCGGCCACAGGTACTGGAGGAGGCCACGGGGAATGAGACAGGCGAGGTAGAGGAAACCAATCCAGGTGGTGAAACGAAGAAGGGTGGATGGGTGAGGGAAGGTGGCATGGATCCCATGCCACATCCCCTATCCATCATCCAGGATGGGTGGCGTGTCCAACCACCGTTCTTCCACCCAGAGCACTTGGAGTTGGTGTTTGACTTGTGAAGCTAGGTAGCGGACCTAATTCACTGGGCCATCCTAATCAGCCAATGCATCGACATGTTATATGAAACCTACTCTAACACACCTACCAAGTAGAGGTGCCTGACTTATGCACAACCCTTTGTGCTTCCAGCCAAAACAGGAAAGAAGGAAGAAGATGTTGACATGGACACTTCAACGGCCACCAGGTAATTTTTTAATTTGATGTTTCTGGTTAGAATCATAGTTTTAGATGGAGCTCCAGCTCTAGAACTGTTAGGGATCATTTCCGTTGCAATTCAAAGACTATGTGTAAATTTTCAGATTGAGGGTTGCCATCTATCTTGGTTTCCTACAGGCAGAACAGATGGCCTCCCATTTTTTGACATAAGCAGTATAGGATGCAAGTTGTTCCGGTTTCCGTTAACTCGGCGGGACAGCTGGTAGACCAAGCATATATGTATTTTTTGAATGGTAATGCAATAGGATCCAAACCCTTTTTTACCTCAAAAAAAACTATTTGGAATTAAGAATTTATATTGATTCTATAGTGGTCATACCAAATATAACATATTAATATACTCATACTACAAAATAAATTCAAAATATAAAAATATCGAGACCAATGAAGGTTGCGAGATGAATTTATAATTAAATTCTAAAAGAGAATCCACGATGTAAAATTTTGGATCTAGAATATAATTGAACAAAGATCCCACAATATGAATTGATTTAGGATTTATAATGAAATTCAACAGAGAACTCATGATACAAATTTCAAAATTAAATCCTTAGTTTACCAGCGAACAATACACTATTAAATTTCTTTAAAAATAATCTCAACTAAAAGTTTCGATCATATGAACTTTAAATATGGATTAAAAATAGAATTTTTAAAACATAGGCCATACAAAAATATAATTTCTATTTTTAAAATTAGGATCAAGCCACTCGAATTTAGAGTTCGGAATCACTCGAAATTACAACAAAAATTTGAAAATTGTAAGCACTGTAACTATTATTCATTTGGAAACAATTGTAACAATTTGGCATTAAGACCCCGGATGGGATGCCACATTGCGCAGCTAGGCCACGCTGTCAAGAGCCAGGCTGGGCCATAAATATGGACCGTCGGCTCCCATCCCGTCACCCTTAAGGGTGGGAACAAGCTCACATAGCCAGGCCCATGGAATGAGTTCTCCCATGCGAGCGAACATGCTAGTTGCACAGAGCATTAAGGAGGGATCATTAATGGACAAGGTCTTCACATACGTCCTCAAGGATAACACCAAATTTGGCTATGGATTATCCCATTTCAATTTCATCCTGCACTAGCCAGAGAAGTCTGAGCCTGGGCGTAGTCACAACAACTCAATTGGCACTGTGGTCAACGCTTTTCTCATTCCCATGCCACGCGAAAGAGGTAAACCCTGCAGGGGCACTTCCTGGTATGCCTCTGATGCTCACAGAAAGAGACAACAAAGGTTTGAAAGAGAAATGTCCATGGCTAGAAAGCAGCATGCCCACAAAGACAGAAATCCCAAGACTCCTCTCATGGCTTATGTGGAGGAAATTTTTCTGGAGGAACCAATTCAATTTCCTTCATAACATCTCCTCCTTACTGTACTCGAAAATTGGAATCCACCTACCTACTTTCCAGGGGAGGTCACCACGGAGACCACAGAGCCACAACAAAACTGCCACAGAGAGGTTAACCAGATGGAGGAGCCTCCCACTTTTTACATTAACGAAGAGACCCTGGAGGCAATGGAAATGCAGAAGATAGCACGCGTAGGTGAACTCTCCTTGGGCATAGCCAACGTGCATGCTAAGGAATAACAAAACCGGCCACAGGTACTGGAGGAGGCCATGGGGAATGAGACAAGCGAGGCAGAGGAAACCAATCCAGGTGGTGAAATGAAGGAGGGTGGATGGGTGAGGGAAGGTGGCATGGATCCCATGCCACATCCCCTATCCATCATGCAGGATGGGTGGCATGTCCAACCACCATTCTTCCACCCAGAGCACTTGGAGTTGGTGTTTGACTTGTGAAGCTAGGTAGTGGACCTAATTCATCGGGCCATCCTAATCAACCAATGCATTGACATGTTATACGACACCTATTCTAACACGCCTGCCAAGTAGAGGTGCCTGACTTGTGCACAACCCTTTGTGCTGCCATCCAGAGCAGGAAAGAAGGAAGAATATGCTGACATGGACACTTCAATGGCCACTAGGTAATTTTTTAATTTGATGTTTCTAGTTAGAATCATAGTTTTAGATGGAGCTCTAGCTCTAGAACTGTTAGGGATCATTTCTGTTGCAATTCAAAGACTATGTGTGAATTTTCAGATTGAGGGTTGCCACCTGCCCTGGTTTCCTACGGGAAGAACAGATGGCCTCCCATTTTTTGACATAAGCAGTATAGGATGCAAGTTGTTCCGGTTTCCGTTAACTCGGTGGGACAGCTGGTAGACCAAGCATATATGTATTTTTTGAATGGTAATGCAATAGGATCCAAACCCTTTTTTACTTAAAAAAAAACAATTTGGCATTAAGAATTTACATTGATTCTACAGTGGCCATACCAAATATAACATATTAATATACTCATACTACAAAATAAATTCAAAATATAAAAATATCGAGACCAATGAAGGTTGTGAGATGAAGATTCCCTTCAAAGTCTTGTGCTCCTTTTGTTTTCTTTCTTGCTAATCAATGAAACTTCATTGGTACCTCTCAGCCAATGCTAGGGGTACTCTTCTTCCCCCTGAGCCCCTCGAGCCACAAAGGGGCCACACACAAGAAACCAACAATAAATAGCTCCAAGACTTGCCTCTAAGGAAGAGCTTCCACTCTTTTCACAAGCTTGGTATCCCAACTCTCACAAGTAAAATACAACTCACAATTTTTTGGCAGCATAACATTACCAAGAATAAGTGACATCCACTTTCCTTCTACCACATTTGTTTTATAGAAAAATCCCCAATGACACATGTCTTCATGCACAATTAATTATTTTTTAATTAATTTAATTAAGATTATTCACCCACACACTTGTCACACTCTCCCCAAGTTGCACAAGTAATTAACATTTTTATTTTATTTAAAAACTCAATTTCCCTCACATTCCCCAATGTGTTCATATTTGTTTCTCTTAGTTGTCCCTTTGTTCACCAAATTCTCATTTAATGAGTGTCACCTAACTAGATCTTAGTTAGAGGTGGATTAGGAGTTTTCTTCTAGTTAGACTAGAGGTAGTTTGACTCAAGATTCTATTCCATGTACACCTCTTCTCTCAAGTTATTATTTATTTTTATTTAAAAATCCCCTTTTATTAATTTCATGCACACATGTGCATTTTATCCAACCTTTAAATTGTATTCCTCTTTTTCTTAGAGTTTGATTATATTCTCAAATATTTTAACTTGTGTCATAATTCATTTAGTCCTTTATTTAATTTAGACTTAGAATTAGTTTTGTACTTAGGCTTAGACTTTTATTAGGTTTTATAATTAATAATTTATTGTTTAATTAATTATTTTATTTTAACAAGGTTCAATCATTTCAATGTTTTCTAGGCCACCTAGATTTATTGACTCAAGTTTTAATTATACAACGTGCCCTTCAAGATGCACCTCCATGCTCCAAGGGTGCCACTCACCTTGACTTCTTTTGGAAGTTTTTCACAAACACATCATCATCATCATCATATATATATGTCACAGGTAAAACTTAGGCAAAAACCCCAAATTCACAAGACTCTAACAAGTTTATGTGATAATAGATTCTTAACTACTTTACAAATGAAATATCCATGCTTTTAATAAAAATTATATCCTTCTCATTCCATTTCATAAATATAATTAAAAATGAAATGAAATATCCATGCTTTTAATAAAAAAAATAAATCCTTCTCATTCAATTTTACAAATATAATTAAAAAATCATAAAAAAACATTTAAATTTTTATATTTATTTAATATTTGTGAGTATGAATTATTAAATTTATTATCATATATATATATATATATATGTGTGTGTGTGTGTGTGTGTGTGTGTGTCACAACACATCATCGTCATCATATATAACCCATAATCAAAACAAAATCATAATATACCATAACTGGATCACTTGCACGCAAGTGTCCTAAAAAAATATGTCAATTAAAGTGTACTCAGTAGAGCGGTATATTACAGTTGGCATGAACCTAGAAGAAACAAATGCAACTTTAAAACCTTAAATAAATAAATAAAATAAAATAATGATAGGCGCCATATTGTAACAACTCTTCTTTTAAAAAGAATTTACAAAACCCCTCATTTTGTTTATGACTTGTTATTTTATTCAGATGCCATTAATCATAAATTTCTAGATTAATTTACATCAGATTGATTGTTTGTATCTGTTATGTCTTGGCATTTTCAAAGTAATGTATGATCTTAAAACATATCCTTTCTATAATGGGATTATTTTGTTAATTCCATGTTAATTCCAAATGCTCAGAAAATGATTGTTTTGAATACAACAAAGTGACATAAATATTGTTGATCCAAACTTTTAGTAAATGATTGTTTTGAATAAAGCAAAGTGACATAAATATTGTTGATACAAACTTTTAGTAAATGATTGTTTTGAATAAAACAAAGTGACATAAATATTGTTGATTTAAACTTTCAATAGCAAGTTTGTTTTTTATATTTGACTTATTACAAAGGCTGGTCCATATATCATTAAAATAAAGAAATTAATAAAGTTCAATAATAATTGATAAAGTTCATAGAGTAAATTTTAATAATTAATGTCTCTTCGGAGACATCCGATAAAATTGGAACGATACAGAGAAGATTAGCATGGCCCCTGTGCAAGGATGACACGCACAAATCGAGAAATGGTCCAAATTTTTGAGGGGCGGCAGGTGCGGGGGGGTCATCTATGATTCTGAGGGAAATAAGATAACCGACTACTCTTGGGGGCTTGGAAAAACAACAAACAACAAAGCATAAGTTCTAGCAGGTTACATGGGACTCAAGCTAGCCCAGGATCTGTGCATACAGGCCCTAACAGTTTTGGGGGAATTTTGAAATTGTCATTAAAGAATTGAAAGGGATACCCAATACGGAAAAAGCCCTGCTCAAAAGCATATCCGCAACCATAAATTCACTTAAGAAAAGGTTTTCGTGTCTGATATTTTTTCACATCCTCCGAAAACAAAATATGGAGGCCAACAAAATGGCCAAAGCGTCTAAAAATAGAACAAAGTAGCCTTCTCACCAACCAAACCCTCTCTAATGTTTGGTTTCCCTAAGCACAATTGTCCCATATCCCCCCTCTCACTTCTAAGAACAAGTTCCTTCTCCCACATCACTCTTCCCCCCTCCCCTCTCACCTTTCCGCCTTTCCTGGATCTCGCCTACCTCAGCCTCCCACATCACACTTTCCCCTCTTGTTCACACACTCGGTACTGTCCCCCCCTCCCTCCATATCTTGTCCNCATGCTTCCTCACTCCCATACCTCCCCCCTCCCCTCACTTCAGCCTTCTTCACTTCACAACACTTCAACTCCTCCTTCAGACGTCCATCTGTGTACTTCACCTCACAACAACCCAGGCCCCGCTTCAGTCATCTTTGCTATATCGCTCGAGGGAAATCATGAGTACTTTGGTTTATAATGGCTTCTGGAGGCCTCCATCCAACCATCATCTACAACCCCTCTCTTCTGTTAAGCACCCTTGCCCTCGCACTTCTGGGTTTCTGGACTTCAATTCTCTTGGCCTATCTCTGCCCTTTCCCTGTGCCTCCCCCGATTACTGTATCACCATGCACCGAAGCACTATCAGACATTGATACCCTTTCTCCTGTCCAACTTGCGCATTGGACGACATATAGGGACAATTTCATGAATTGCAGGAAGAGTGCAGGTGAATAGAGGACTGGTCGGACACCCAACACAAAGAGTTGTAGCAAGAAAACCAGTGAATTTGGGAAAACGTGGTTGAGATGCAACAACAAATGCAAAGAATGGAATTCAGGCACCACCAAGAATTATATATCGCCATGAGAGGCTTAAATTGCAACACGAGACAGATTGAAGAGCTCTACCAGCGGCCTGGCAATCTTCAACACTCTCCACGTCCAGTTGGCACTGATAAATCCTAGATCCCTTCCACCTTCCATTCGGTGGCCAGCAATGATCAACATGTCCCAATTGCCCCCAAATTCTCGGACCGTGCCTGGGAAGGAGAAGCTTAAGCACAACTGCAAGGAGATGCAGTCCAAGCAGAGGAAAATAGCGCACCACAATAAGACTAAGCTGGCCCCTCACACTCTAAATCTAGGTTTCTATAAAGTGTAAATATAAAGTCTTTCTTCACAGTTTTGTAGCCATTTTTACATGGCAAGTATGTAGTGTTTGCAACACAAAGGTATCATTCATTTCTGGTTTTGGAAAGGATAAATGTAAACACAACATAAGTCGGATGATAGAGCCATTGTCATCTCCTTTTTGTAATGATGGTCTTTTTTGATAAATATATAAAATACCCGTTTCTGTTAAAAAAAATTAATAATTAATAATTTAAACTTTAGTAATTAATATTTAAAATTTATTAAATTTAATTAGTATGTAAAGTTCAATCAATTTTATTTAATAATTTAAATACTTTAATTGTGAGAGAATAATTAAATTTGAAACTAATATTTTTAAAGAAAAATTTAGAATACTTTAAATAAAATAATTTAAACATTTTTTTTATAAATTTTGAATAATTTAAATAATACAATTGTGAGAGAATAGTGAAATTTCAAACTT
>ML790006.1:518069-562150 GCA_009831015.1 Picea engelmannii | reverse complement strand
AAAAAAAAAAAAAAAAAAAAACTAAAATAAAGTCAATTGGGTTTACCTTTGGTAATTGGGAGGAATGATTGCTATCCTCCCCACCTAAATTTAATTCCTACAAGTGACATGTTGATATCTTAATGAGTATACTATTGTAATAGCTCCGAGCCCCGATGTTGACCCCTGAAGATTCCAGGGTTTACCCCAAGAAAATTAAAACAATAGTGATTACAGATGATTACTTATCAATAATAATAAAATGTAGATACTTCACAAAAACTAAAGATAAATATTAATAATTTGTGTAATGTACGCGATGTTGATTAAAAAATTATTAAAAAAATATAATTATTTTTGTAAAGTAATTTGATTTTTTTTTTCCTCGGAAAAAGAGTAATTTTATTCATCCGGAGAGACAAAATTACATTTTGTAGGTGCTAGCAGAGCACATTCAAAAAAGGAAGAAAATTGTGAGGGTTAATACCCAAGAGCCTATGGTGCCTTGTTCAAGACATATACAATATTCCCCATAGGTCCTTTAATATATGAGACCATGTAGGGCAATTTACTACAATACCTGCCCTGAAGGCCTATAGAGAGAAATATAAAATTTAAAGTGTTTATACATAAAGGACTATTAAGGTTCCATTCTAGTATATTCAAGGAATTGTAAATAAACTTGAATGAGTGAACAATAGATTAAAGTTGTGTTTGATCTAGTTCTTCAATGAAAGGTCGGTGGTAGAAACTTTGAGCCGCATCCCTGTTGGATTATGTTATGTGGCAATGTCCATAAGATAGAGTGATTCCTTCTTTTGATAGAGCATCTGCTACTGAGTTCGGGTTCATGTAAACATCTCATAGGACAAAAGTGTCAAAAGAATCCAAAATAGTGATAATTTCCTCCAATATGGGTTGCAATATAATATTGTGGCAAGGCTTAATTTTCTGAGTCCAGTTGATGACATTCATGGAATCACCAAAACGTTGTATGGAGTGTAACCCATGCTCAATAGCATATTTGAGTAATAGTAGCAGAGCCATGAGTTCAACATAGTTGTTTGTGCCTTTTCCCAACCCCATTTTTATTTTATAAAAATGTGTTTCATAAATATACAACCCCCCCACAGAGGAGATTTTGTGATGCACCGTCAAAGTATCCCCAGGGAAAAGAAGAGTGTATGTGTTCAGACTAAATAGATCGGGTAGTGGGAAAGTTCTTTTCCTAGGGAAAATGCTCAAGGATCGAGAGGTTTTTTGCTACAATAAGTTCGGGAATTGATTCCTTGTCCTAAAATATAGCAAAATTCCTTGCCAGCCAGATACCCCAGCTGATGATAAGAGGTAGAGATTTTTTCTTCTTGTGTGAAGGTTTTTGAAGCCATTTTTTCCAATTTGATTCTAGGGAAGGCCCATTCCAATCACAAGGCTGTCTCAGGAGAAAAGAGGTTTCCCCCCATACTTTCAATGTGAAAGGGAAAAAAATGAGGATGTGAACAATGGATTCATTTTCATCTTTGCAAAGAGGGAACTATCCAAGCCCAACGATTTGATGCTTTCTCATCTTGTCCTAGGCGGGGACCTTTTTTACCAAAGCATACCACATGAAAATCTTGGTTTTTAATGGGGCTTTGAGTTTTCAAAGTCTACTCCACCACCATCACAGTTCTCTCTTTGGAGGAGGTCGGCATTAAGTGTTATGTAACCCAGTTTTGGAGTGTAGACCCCGTGGGGTGCCTTTTGCCAGACCAATTCATCATTCATGTCCAAGAGCCTGATGTGACCCCATTAGAGTGAAAATATATAATAGTCCCATTGTAGGAGGATATCTCCTTCCAAATCAAGTGTAGCTGAGTTGTACCACCCTTGTTTCCAGATGTTTGTGGTTTTTGGGTTTGCAATTTGATTTAGTTTGTAGAGACCTTGATGATGTAAGTGGTCTAATAAGGCATGTGGTAGAATATGAGAGTTTCCACTGCCATGCCAAGGATCTGTTCTAATGAGAACTTGATCACCACTGCCTACTTTCCAATCCAATCCATCACCTACCACATGGAAGTATTTTACCACTGCCTTGCAAATAATTGAACAGTTCAGTATGTTCTTATCATTCCTCCATATCCAATCTCGCACCGAATCTAGTTTGATGTACCTGTGTACCACCACTTGTGTCCATAGGTTGGTAGTTGTTAAAATTCTCCAACATACTTTGGATGCTAATGATTTTGATAAAACAAATATGTTCTTTAGTCCCCAACCTCCCAACGCTTTTGGACGAGCCAATAGTTCCCATTTTTTCCAAGGCATAGTAAAGTGTTCCTTAAGTCCTCACCATATGAATCAGAAGCATATACATTGGACTTTTTCCAATATCCATTTGGGTATATAGGAAAGAGACATCCAGTAAATTGGAATAGCCTCAAGAACCGATTTTTTCAGTGTCAATCTGCCTTCCCTAGAGAGCCACCAAAAACCCCATACATTTATTCTCTTCTCGAGTTTGGCCAAGAGCCACTGACAATCTCCTGAATGATATTTGTTTGCCTTGAGTTGAAAGCCCCGATATTTGATACCCAGAGAGAGGTCCTGAAGTGGGAAGGGAAAGATATTTCTGTAACTGGATGTTGTTCCGACTTCCAATCCAATTAAATTTAAGGAGGAATTTTTTGAATTTATAACCATCCCTGTAGCTTCCTGAATAAGTTGGAGTATATCAGTTAATTTTTCATCATCCCTCGGTATTCCAATACAAAACATTAGTACAACGTCTACAAAGAGTAGATGAGTAATTCTAAAGTCTGAAGAGGTCTGAATACCCTAAAACTCTCTTGAGGAGGAGGCCAATCCAATGGCCCTTCTTAAGCCTTATACTACCAAAAGGAAGAGTAGTGAAGAGAGGGGGAATCCCTGCCTCAGACCCCTTTCTGAGGTGAAAAAAAGGAGAGGTTGCCTCATTTATAAGTATCGCAAAGGAGACAGAGGAAATGCAGGATATAATCCATTTTATGAAGGGAACCTCAAACCCCAAATGTGTAAGAAGTAGCCTAATGAAAGACCAGCTGACATGATCAAAATATTTTGAGAGATCTATTTTCAAAATGGTCCCTTTTGTCCTCGTGGATCTAAGGCTGTGTAGTCCTTCTTTGGCCACTTTGATGGCTTAATGTATCTGTCGTCCATTTAAGAACCCAATTTTTTCTTTTGACATAGAGTCCGACAGAATAAGTTTTAGGCATCTTGCAATGATTGCCACTATTTTGTAGATGCAATTGCAAAGAGAGATAAGTCGAAACTCTTCAAAGGATATGGGTTCGCCCCTTTTTGGAATAAGAGCTAAGAAAGTTGATTTAAAAGGGACAAACATATTTCCATTCCTTCTGGATTCTTCGACCACATGGAGGATATCTTCTCCTAGTAGTTCATAGAACCCAATATAAAATTCTCTCGACCATATGTCTAGCCCCATGATCTTATCTTTCTGAAAGCTATGAAGTGTCTCCTTTAATTCATGTTCATTGAATTCCATGAAGAGTTATCTATTCCTTAATTTGTCCACAAAGTTGGGATAATAGAGGGAAATCTGAACAATCTCTGTGATATTTGATCTTTGGCCTGCCTTGTATAATGATTTGAAGTAATTTTTTCCCATCTCATGATGAAACCCGCCTACCTTCCTAGTCATGTAGATTCCAAATTGTGTTTGAGGATTTTCAACCTTTGGCATATGCATGAAATAATTTGGTATTCAAATCCCACTTTTCCAAACAAATGGTCTGAATTTTCAGTCTCCATGTCGCTTCTTGTTCAACCAACAGCTGCCTGCGTCAAGATTCTGGAGTTTTTAGATTTTCCCACGAGGTTTCAGATAAAAACCTCATGTCTGTCGATTGATAGAGTATTTAAATCTGATCTTTTGCATTCTTCAGTTCTATTTCCTCCTTTATTATTTTTTCCCAAGCCCAAGGGATTGCCAATTGTTTGATTCTTTTGAGGTTGTCTGCAAAATGCAGACCGACTGGAGAACCCGAGTTGGGTTCATAGGGACTCCAATTAGACTTCACCAAGTCTAGGAAGATTTCATTAGAGAGTCAGGAAGTATTTCATTTAAAAGGGGATGGAGGCTTGTTCGGACCACCTTCCAGTACCAACCAAATTGGTGAGTGGTCATATTTTTCCCTAGATCCAATCCATTGTGTGACTTAAAAATGAGAGTCCATCATCTTTTCTGAGAGCAGAAGTTGATTTAGTCACTTAGTGAGCCTTGCATCCCCAGTCTGCATATTTCGCCAAGTCGGGCTAAGCCTTCGGGCTGCTACATCTAGAAGGCCATTAGCTGACAGAAGATGTGAGAACATAGCAAAGAGGTGGTCAGGACGCGCATTAGGTCCCTAGACCTCCACCATTCCCAATGAAAAGTTTAGGTCTCCCCCCAGGATTATTTTGTCAACCTTCAATAGATTAAGCTTGAATATCGATTCCCAAAAGGGTGTCTTCTCCATATAGGATCCATAAATGTTCATAATCTTGAATTCCTTCCCCATGCCTTCCACAAATATGTCCACTCCGAGACAAGATTTGAGTGCCCACGAGTTTAGAAGTTTAATAGAATAGGAACACCATCTAGTAATTAAACCACCCGATCTACCATTGGCATCAATACCCTCAAAATGTCAGCCAGGGAGAAGAGCTTCAAGTATAGTGGAAGCAGTAGCAAAATCATCCATTGTTTCTTGGAGTAGAATAACATCTAGTTGATGTGTGAAAATCAACCTTTTAAGGGAATATTTCTTGTGCGGGCTCGCCAGACCCATGCAATTGAAGAAGAGAAATTCCATGGGGGAACCTCGCCTGGGGTATGCACTGCTCTAAGTTCCCAAACAATGGATCATTTTCTATCATATGCAATGTCAATTAGGGAATGATTTTGTGCCTTTGAAAGGATACATGCATGCCCATGACCTTTTTTATGTGTGAGAGAATTTGGGTTTTTTCCAAGCCCGACTTCCCTAGAAGAAGGCCCTAGTATAGTCCTATTCCTGATATGAAAAAGAATGGTTTGTTCCTTTGAGTTCTTTGAAGAGGGATTATCATTGGATATAGAGGAGGGGGGTTTGGATGGGGGCGGTGGGAGAAGTGCAAGAGAGGCTAGGGAGGGGAGGGTGACTTGTGAGGGGAGTCTAGAAATTGTGGGAAATGGGGAGCGTAGATTGTGTAGGGGAGGGGGGTTGTCAAGTTTTATTAATTTGAAGGCCTGAAGAGGTTCCAAAACAAGCAGAGGGATAGAGAGGTACATATTCAAAAATGCATCAAAAGAGGGCGACTGAAGTGTACATTGAGACAGAAGAGATGCCTGAGTTAGTGCCTGAGGTGGGGGCATCCATGGTCAAGTCATCCAGAGTTTGGATAAAATCCACCAGAAGCCTATAGAGTGTCATCTATTGTACTTCTCGAGGTATGTAGGGAGCCTAAAGAAAAGGAGGTGGACGAAGAGTCTGATCCATCAAAGATAGACATTCCTTGATGAGCTTCAGACTAAGGGGGGAAAGATGAGTTTGTTCAGCCACGATAAGGCTGAGGTTAGTCTTTTAATATATGACGATGGGTGTGACAACACCAGAAACGGAAAGGGATGCCCTCATAGTCAAGGATTTGTGCCCTGGTTCAGCCCCTATCCGTAATGTTGAGATATTTCCTCAGGTCACCCCTTATGTTTAAAGAGACTAATATACGAGCCAATGCAATATCACCTATCTCCCGAAAAGAAAAGTCGACATCCAAGAAAGTTCCCAACATATTCCCAATAGCTTGAAATTTTTTTAAAGACCAGAGGCAAGGCAGAAACCCTGGAAAACACACCCATATGGGAAAGGAGTCCATTCTCTCACTAGAGGCATCAAAAGTATGATCCTATAGTTTTAGAAGAATTGGGGAGGAGTCTATGGTCTAACATCCTGTAAGAGCTCAATATGCCTTCTCTACCTCTGCAAAAATTATCAGGAACCACCCCCGAGAGAGGCACATGATCTGAGGAGATGGATTATGGGACGGCCCCCAAGTAGTATTTTCCTAAGATCTGATGGTTTTTTCACTAAAGTGGTGACCATGGACCTTCCCCACCACATATTTATCATCCATTTCCACCACTTCTTCCATAGATAGGTCTTCACCTAGAATGAGATTTGAGGAGTGTGAGAAGACCTGAATGCACTTATTCCACTTCCGATGTTTGTAGATCGAAGGAGTATCTAGTACCCCAGATAAACTAAGGGGTGAGTAGTCAACCTCCTCATCGTAGGTGGCCATGGTTTGAGTGGATTAACGTGGAGGGGGACCAGACTCTAGTAACAAACCGCTAGTAGGGAGGGGTTCATTGATTGATCACAAGGAGGGCAATGAGGAGGTAGGATATGTGAGTGACCTGCAGTAGAGTCAAAACCGCAGAGCACCATCCCTAACTAATTTCATCAAGTACTTTGACTTAGTTAATGTTTATTAAATTAAATTGTTTAAATTTTTGAAATAAAAAACTAAAATAATAATAATTAAAAATATAAATACTTAATAAACAAAAGATAAAATATCAATAATTAGTTTAATATAAATGACTTTCATAAAATAATATAATAGGTAAACTTATGGTAATTAATATTGATGAAATAATAAATATATCGAGGTTATGAATCCAATATTCAAATAGCTACATATAGAAAAAACAATGATTTCACTCCAATAGACCTCTCCACTCTTTAGAGATTTCATTGCAGGATTGTGATATTTACTTCTGGAGGAGGTGGGAGAGGTTCAGCTAGAGAGTAACCATTGCACAATAACTAAAAAGAACCTAACCATTTTTGTTAACCAACCATGAGACCAGGGTAAGCATTAGTTTGTTCTGATGCTTGAGAGACACCAATATTTGGCCAAATCTCCTGTAGTCCTATTATTTAGGAAGGAGAGCTTGGGATACCAACACATTGGTATGCCAATAGAGCTCAACAATGCAATGAAACTTCATAACCCAATTTCGGGTGCAACCCAAATCAGAAACTAAATCTACCACCTACTAATTGATTTTTGCATCATCGTGATAGGCTTTGATAATTTTTAATCCTTTTTCAAGGCGATGCATGGCCACTTGTGTAGAGAGAGAGGGAGAGAGAGAGAGTTATGATAATATGATGTCACTTCCTCAATGGCTAAGGTCGCTCAAATTTTGTAGGCGGGGATCATTTTTACTCAAGAAACATGTGGGTCCATGGAAATATTGAAGTGGATAACCTCCCAATCATTGACAGGTTCTAGATTGAAGTAGAGAGATGAGACATGAACGAAAACCATAGTCATATTTACCTTCTTTCCCGCCCACATAGGGATGTAGACCACCATGATAGGCACTTGACCCACATTCATTTCCATGAATGGAAAATTAATCATGTTTAGACATCATTGTTCCCATCCACGTCCTTCGTCACCTTCAATGGTTCTAGGAAGTGTGGATCATAATCCCTCACGCATGGAGAGGAGCTTGATAAAGCGAAGACAAGTAGATGCACGTCCAAGTGCATGGACGGGAGGACGTACCTAGCACACGCGATGATGTCATTATTATTGTTGGTCTCACCCCCTCTCACCCGATCTAGGAAATAAAGTTCAATAAATTTATAAAGTTTAATAATTAATAAAGTTTAGTTACATAATTAATAATTTTAATTTTAATAAATTTAAGAAAGTTTAATAATTTATATTTAAAGTTTAATAAATTTGATTAATATTTAAAGTTTAATCAGTTTAATTAATATTTAAAGTAAAAAAAAAATTATTGAATAGTTAAAATAGTATAATTGTGAGAGAATATTTAAATTTGAAAACAATGTTTGTTTTTAAAAAAATTTAGAATACCTAAAATAAAATAATTTTAATATTTTCATTATAAAATTTTAATATATTTAAATATAGAACAATTTAATTTTGAATAATTGTTTTGATGTTGAAATAACTAAAATAATAATAATTATTCTTTGTTAATTATAAATGTAGATGCTTAATAAATACTAAAGATAAATATTAATAATTAGTGTAATGTAACTTATTTTTCCGAAAGAATAGGTAGACTCACAAAATAACCAATTTAATTGATATTGATGAAATACAAAATATAATGGTTGAGGAAACATTGAAAGTGAATCTTTATTGTCACAATAAACATCATTGCATATATAGTCACGTTTGAGCAAAATAAAAAACATGGGTACATGATAAAGAGAGACTTGTATTCAATCTTAGTGATTTTGATGAAATATTTTATGCAAGTGACTTTGAAAAAAAAAAATCATATAAATCTCTTAAACTATGATAAAGTTTCAATTTACCTCTGATCCAATGAAACTATGATAAAGTTTTAATTTACCTCCAATCCAATAAACTATGATAATGTTTTAATTTACATCACATCGTAGGGAAGTTTCATTCCTTGCGATACATTACGTCAATTCAAAGTTCTTATATTTGTGACAAAGGAAAAACCTCTTTAGATTTTTTTTTCAAAAAACTTAGCCAAAACTTCATTTTTGCAATGTGTCGACATTGCAAAGTGACGAAACCCGAAGTTGTAATGTGATGAACAAAACACGATGTCACAATGTGATGAACAAAACATGATGTCACAATGTGATGAACATAACCTGACAACGTAATGTGACGAACATATCCCGATATTGCATTTGAACATAACCCTTCACCAACATCACATTGTGATTCAATCCAACATAAATCATCATTGCAATGTGACAAATATATCAGGACGTCACAATCTGAAAAACATACCCCGGTGTTGCAATTTGATGTACAAAACCTACTATTGCAATGTGACATACAAAACCCAATGCCATAATGTGACTTACAAAACCCAATGTTGCAATGTGATGAACATAGACCAATGTCACAATGAGATGAACATATCCCAATGTCGCAATTAGATGAACGTAACCTGACATTGCAATGTGATGAACATAAACTGACCTCACAATGTGATGAACATATCCCAACTTCGCAATGTGATGAACATAAACCAACATTGTAATGTAACGAACAAAACCCAACGTTGCAATTTGAAGACCATAATCTAACAAACATACCCCAACATCACAATGTGACATACAAAACCCAATGTTGCAATGAGACATACAAAATCGAACATCACAATGTCACTAACATAGCCCAACACCACAATGAGATGAAAATAACCCGAAATTGCAATATGATGAACATAACTCAATGCCATAATGTGACAAACATATCCCAACATCACAATGTGTTGAACATAACCAAATGTTGCAATGTACTGAAAAAAACCCAACGTTGCAATGTGATTATTATAGCTTGACATCATAATGCAATGAACGAAACCTGATGTTGTAATGTGATGACCATAACCCAACATCGCAATGTGACAAACATAACCCGACGTTGCAATGTGTCAAGCAAAACTCAACATTGAAATGTGACGAACATAACCTAACGTTGTAATGTGACAAACATATATTGATATTGCAATTGAAAATAACCCTTCACTAACGTCACATTTTGATGCAAGCCAACCATAGGAAACAATAGTCAACCATGGTCAACTATGTCCAAAATTAGTCGACCATGGTCATTCATGGTCAACCATAGTCAAACATGGTCACCCATGGTCAACAATAGCCAACCATTTCCATACATAATCAAGCATGGTCAATCATAGTCACCCATGGTCAACATGATAATTCATAGTTTCCCATAGTATACCATGGTTAACTCAACCATGGTCAAGAGGTAAATTGAAACTTTATCATAGTCATCCATGGGCAACATGGTCTTCTATAGTTGACAATGGTCTACCCTGGTTAACCATACTCAACCATATTAAACCATGGTCAATAGGTAAATCAAAACTTTATCATAGTCACCCATGGTCAACATGGTCTTCCAAAGTTGACTATGGTCTATGTTAGCCAACCATGGTCAACCATGGTCAACAATAGGCAACCATAGCCAACCTTGGTCAATCATAATCATTCATAGTCAACATGGGCAACATGGTCACCATTGTCAATTGTTGGAAACCATGGTCAACCATAGTCAAATATAGCCTTTCATGGGATAACATAGTAAACCATGGTGAAATGTGGTCATACATAGTCTACATGGTCAAACATGGTCAACCATAGTCAACGCAGTTAAACATAGTTAACTATGGTCATCCATTTTCAAACATAGTCAACAATGGTCATCCATGGTCAAACATGACCACCCATGGTCAAACATAGCTAAACATGGTCAACCATAGTCAACCATGGTCATACATAGTCAGCCATTGTCGAGATGGTCTTCCATATTCGACCATGGTCTACCCGATTGAACCATACTCAACCATATTCAACCATGGTCAAGAGGTAAATTAAAAATTAATCATAGCCACCCATGGTCAAAATGGTCTTCCATAGTTGACTAAGATCTACCTTGGTCAACCATACTCAACCATAGTTAACCATGGTCAACCATAGGAAACCATGGACAACCATAGACAACATTAGTCAACCATGGTCATCATTGTTATATGTTGTCAACCATGGTTAACCATAGACAACTATAGTGTTTCACGAGAAACCATAGAAAACCATAGCTAACCATGGTCAAACATGGTAAAACATGGTCATACATTGTCTACATGGTCAAACAAGGTCAACCATAACCAATATGTTCAACAATAGCCAATCATGGTCACCCATGGTCAACCATAATAAATTATGACCATACATAATCAACCATGGTCGACATGGCCTTCCATAATTAACCATGGTCGACAT
Source organism: Picea engelmannii (assembly GCA_009831015.1). NCBI lineage: Eukaryota > Viridiplantae > Streptophyta > Pinopsida > Pinales > Pinaceae > Picea > Picea engelmannii. The sequence continues at coordinate 551,321 of ML790006.1, read as the reverse complement.
GGTCTATTATGGTTATCAATCAATAGCTTGTTATTATCTTTTAGTGATGGTCTCCCAGTGCCCTCCACTCAACAATGCAACGAACAAAACAAAGCCATCACTTTCGGCCAATATCTGCAATGCATTCATGAACAATCTCAACATGTGCTCTAACATAGTTAGGCATAGTGAAAACCTAATTGCGGTAAGCATCACAACCCTATCACTTTGTAGATTAGTGATTGGGTCCGGTTATATCTCCACAAAGAGTGTTTCAATGGTCAGGAGTATCATAAAACCCATCATATATGTTATGGCACATACACCATCCTATAGAATATTGGTGATATTGTGTTCCAATTGGATCTTCTAGTACAACTTGAATGGGGGTTGAAAAATTGACCTTAAAAATTATTTAGAAATCATATTATATATATATATTTTTAATATTAACGTTATCAAGAAAAACACTATAGCCCATTGAAATACAGTCTAGTGGTCAATATAAGGCATCACTATGATGATGCCTTAGGTTCAAACCCCAACGAGCATAAATCCTTGGGAATTAAATTATAATCCAAGTTTGAGGGTGGTTTATTTGTATCATTTTACAAAAAGAGCCTCAAAGTTAACTATCAAAACAAGCACAATCTAATTTTAAACCTTGTCAACATACAATTAATAACCATAAAGAATTGTCCACATATATTGCACAACCAGCCCCCCTTTTACGTTCTATGATGTCAAATGTATTTCCATCCAAATTAGGGGAATGTTAGAATACTTACCTTCATTGAAATGTGGTGTTTTTCATGTCATGTTCTTATATTCTCTTATTTAGGGAGTAACTTTTATGTGGTTTTTCAATAGGTGACGGAAGGTGTGATTATGTAATCATATCTAGAAATATAAAACATTTAATAATCCAATGTTCTACATAATACAATAGAATACATAGATCACAATGGTAACTATCCACATGCTGAGGAATACATATTTTGAAAATCATACCATATAATCAAGGCCAGGAAGACAATATACCTTATAAATAATATCATGCTAATATTCATATTGAACTTTTTGAACACATCATGCAACACCATTTTGTACTTTTAACTCATCTCATAATGCATCTTTGCACCAAAACTAACATGCAACAAAGGATAGAGAGTGGTTATCATATGATTTCATATGCATATGACAAATAAATAAATATAACACTTAGTGAAAAAGTATTTTAAAACAATTTAAGGTTTAAGATTACGAATTAGATCGTTGCATCGAGAGAAGTAAGATGCATTCTACATCTCAATATAAAACATATTATAATTTCCCTTCGGGTGTCCATCATGTTGATAATGTTGATGTCAAAATATGTCAGTCCAATATAAGTTTTTATACATATCTCGAAATAAAGTAATAATAATAATAATAAGACACCTTACTACTAGTCAATTGGGTTTATCTCGAGTGGATGGGAGGAATGGTTGTTATCCTCTCCACTTGGGTTCTATTCTCACTAGCAACATGTTGAGAATTCCTCAAGATTTACAAAATTTGGGTTTACCCTAGGTGTTATCCCTAGAATGAAGGGAAGTGTTGGGAGGTTTCCCTAGATATATATTCTAATTTTTAGCTTTAAGGGTTAGCTCAAGTGGTCATGAGCCAAATGTGATATATCTCCCCCAAAGTTGGGGAGGTTAGGGTTTTGATTCTCTTGATCCCTTCTGGGTTAGGCTTTGAAATCAAGGCCAACAATTCACCCTTTTACCATCCATGGATCATGAGTAAGTACTCAAAGGGTTTTTCTCAAGGATTTTTCCTTAGAAAAAAGGCATCACTAGTGAGGAAAATTTGTTTGGTACCTTTCGTGATTGTTTTCTATCAATCCACAATATTGAAAGTGAGTTTTGTAATACCAAGTGCATGTGCGTACACACACACACACAAAACCACATTGGTGTAGATCCATCTAACCTTGGATCTTTTAAACACCGCGATATTTGCATCTCAATTTTTTTCTATTCCCGCTTGGTGCCTAATAGATTTTAAGTTAATATGGATTTACGCTAGTGATGTGGAATTTTCATTACTAGATTGAGATTTTCTTGGCTTTGATAATACTTTGTTCTTTATTAACTTGACCAACCACAAGAAGGTGAAATGTTATATGGCCCCACCTCCCAACCTCATATCACTCTTACTTTCCATATCTAATTTAATTATAACACATTGCATGTACACGTGATATTGGAAAATAAGAATAATTAAAATTATAAAATCATATGTACTCATTTGATGTCTCTGAAAAAATTATTAAATGTACTCATATATCTCATCAATTGAATCATACTAATGTTTGCTACAATTTATTTCTTCTTAGTTTTTTTTCAAAACAATGATAAATGTGATGTTGTCATCATCCTCTTGATGTCAATCTCCTCTTGATGGATGTTTCTATTGAGAATAGAAAACATGCCTCTAATGGATGTTTCTATTGAGAATAGAAAACATGCCTCTATCCATTCTTGAGTAGAATCCATATATAAAAGAAAAACAAACCATTTATATGTCACTAAGTTCATATTATATGAACATAAAAAAATACAATTTATTATTGATGAAACGTCGAATTTATAGTTCATTATACACATAATTATCATCATTAGTACTTGTTGTAACAATTTGTATTATAGGCGAAATATCCTATTGATCACCTCTAACAACCTTAGTAATAGGAAAACCTCTAACAACCTTAGTAATAGGAAAAACATCTATAAACAAAAATATGTATAAAATGTTAAACATTCAATATTTATATTTAGAGTTAGATTTAAGCCCATCATAATACATATGTACATTCATTTTACTTGAATGTTATTGATATCTATCGATCTCATCATGATTGATGTTCTCTTAATCATGCATAATATCTTAATGTGCCCATTGTCCCCTCTCTCATAAGGAAAAATGCCAAAGGAATAATTTGAAGGAAATTTTTCTACACCACTCTATACAATCAATTTGGATCTTCGATCAAAGGGGGTGGGTAAACTCTTTTATCTATGATTATCTTATTAATAATAGGCTAGTTTTGCAAAGAAAAAATACATCAGGGAAGAATCAACAAAATAAGAGAAATTTGATATGAAGTAAATTAACAAGACAAGCTATTGAATTTTTCAAGGGGACATGATTAATTGGATTATGAGGTGCCTTATTCATGATGTTATCATTAGAAGGTGACACAACATCAACATAAACATGAATTTAATAGGATTTCAAAGCTACTTTCTTAACATCCATATCCATTTTTGTGAGAAGGAAAATTAATTGGGCATGCATGCAGACATAGATCCATTAGTCCATTCAGCAAGAAGACAAGAGATTAAGTTCACAAGAAGCGATAATGACTTGTTGATTTTTTTATTAATTTATTAGTAGCAATGTTCTTTGGTCTTGACTAAACAAATAATAAACCCCATAGTTCATTTAAATACAAAAAACAATTATAGGGGGGCTAGGTAGCCTTTGTCTTGGGTTTTTCTTTCTACCCTTTACACAACTCATAACTCTAATAGGGTTTACAAAGAGAATGAGGAAGATATAATGGATAAAATAATACCAATGTGAATGATCCCTCGTATATAAAATAAAAAACTATTACAATTCCAAGCTCTTAGTTCTCTCTAAATCTTAGCAGCATAACAATAACAAAAGGATTGACCCTTAGTTTTGTTGTTGCCTCCTCTTCTTATAGAATTGAGCCCATTTTCTACATGTGTGATCCAAACCACACTTTAAATGGATTAGTTATGATTAGAATTCTAATCATCTTCATTTGCACCATAAAATTAGGGGGTGGTGGTAGTACATAACCAAAAACTTGGTTACCCACATATTTATATCCCTTACTAGATTTGGAGCCCAACCCTCTTTTGTATTTAATAGGTGTTCCCATTTGTTTAGTGGGAATCATAGGATAGGATTCAACAATTATGGTGGGGCCATTCGTCCAAGTGTAACCTGAGATACGAGAAATATTGATAGAGGAGGTCCTATTCATGATCCTTGATTAGTGTAATTGTACACCTTTCTCAATCTTTTCCATGATTCATCTGACAAGGTCCTTCCTCCTTTTAAGATCTTGTTGAATGGTTTATCCAAGTTCATCTTATTAATACAATTGACTGGTGGCATCGTCTTTATCATGTAACTTAGGATAGTTATGATAGTCAACACAACTGAATATGGCTTGTGATCTTTGTAGTTGTCAATAGGTCCCCTTTATAATTAATTATCATGGATATGCCCTTTTTTTACAACAAATGTTGTGCATATTCTTATTTTTTTAGCAAGACCCCCTTGAAATGCCAGGGTGTAGGTAGACTAGATCCCCTCATCCATGTTATGTCATCGATGAATGTCTTATGGTGTGTTGACATTTCATGGCATAGTGTTTGTGGTATTTGAAAAAATTTACATATTTTGGCATGATTCAACCTCCATTGGAACCACCATTTAGTCCCATATCCCTACAGAAATTAAATCTTGGGTGGGTCAAATGTTACTTACATCAACCACCAGATTTTCAACCCCTAATTTTCTCTCCACATCACTCTTAATTTCATCTAGGTACTAGCAAACTAGAGAGTTGAGAGCATTCAACTTATGAAGTAACATAGGTGATCCCTAATTTTAGGAAAATATTTAATGATGTATGTCCACATAACACCTTAGTGATGACTGAATTTTCTTGTATTTTTCCATATTCATGTCCCTATTCATACTTGAGATTTTACTCTTGTAATATCTATTGAGTGTAGGTTGTTGACTTCATTTATGGTTAACAAGAGTAGAATCACAAAGTTTTTTGAATTCCTTTGCATATACCTATTAGATTAAAACATGATGAAATAAACTAAAAATGCTATTTCTTTCAACCCCCATTTTGTAAACACTTTGATTGAATGTTAAAATGAAGGAAATTACATTACCTAGATCATAGTAGGAGTTATAAGACATGTTTTTGGGGATAATATCGTGAGATAACGAGATCATGATTTTATGGTATTGATGGTTTAGATGGGGAGGTTTTAATTTATGCTATATTGGTACATCTCTTGTGATTGCGTAGCATGATGATAATGGTTATGAATTCACCATGGAGTTTATGCATATTGAATGACATCACTTATATATAATTTGTTTTGGTGAAAATAAGTTTGCAATGTTTTGGTTGAAATGATGATTCTTCTTATGCTTACTTTGATGGATAATATCAATTATTTTAAAATGAAAAAGACTCCTATAGATTCATGATTTCATAGCATGATGAAAATGGTCATGAATTCACCATGGAGTCTATGCATATTGAATGACATCACCTCTATATCATTTGTTTTGGTGAAAATAATTTTGCAATGTTTTGGTTGAAATGATGATTTTTCTTATGCGTACTTTGATGGATAATATCAAGTATTTTAAAATGAAAAAGACTCCTATAGACTCATGTTTGGGAGTCAAATTCATATAATCATTATTTCAAATTATTCAAATTCTATTTAAATGGAGGTTATATGATACAAAGTGATCATTTTTCTTACAAATAATAATGACTATGAATGGCATGCATTTCACATATGGATGGAAGCATTGAACATTTTATGTTACATGTGTTACTTGTTGTTGATGGTGGTAATGTTTGTTTATATAGTGTAACAACCCAACATTATTAATTAATGATTGTAATTGATTTAGGGTAAGTTAGATTGATTATTTAAATAATTAGATTGAATCTTTTATTATTTTATTATTAAAAAGGTAGGTGAGGTAATTAATGTGGGGATAAGGCAGATGGGAATTAAATGGGCGGGGAGGATTAAAGAGAGGGGATAATAAAGGAGGTTGGAAGGGGAGAAAGGGAATCGATAGAGGAGGAGAGCATTGGAGAAGGAATGGGAGAAAATGAAGTGGAGGGAAATTGGAGGAAGATTGAGGGCTAGTGGATTGGTTACTGGGATTTTGGGCCTGGGGGCCAGGGAACCTAATTTCTTTGAGCTAGGGAGCCAGAGAGGATTTGTTCCTAGTTGGCTGAGAGGAAATAGTTTCAGGAAGACAACTTCAGGCACTTTCAGGAAAGCATTCAGGCAAGCATTCAAGCAAGCACTTTTAGCAAGCATTTTCAACAGGATAGCCTTCTTCTTCAAGTGGTAATTCTGTAATTATTATTTTGTACTAAATTAAAAAAAAAAAAAAAACAAGTTATAGAATTTATAGATATTGTGTGTGATGTTTAGATTTTGTTGTTAAATATTGCAACCAAAATGAAAGAAATCCCCTATCATGGTCAAACAGAAATATAGATTTACTCTAGTTTTAAATCCTTTATGGTTGTTACATATAGATGTCGTTGGATTTGGTTATTATGCATGTGGTATATATTATATCTCACCTAATGTTGACATTTTACAACCCATGTATGATGATTAAGGTGACCATTCACTACATGGATTTGGAATTATGGAAGTACTATTTCCTTGGGATTTTTTTTCCTATTCATAAAGCCCATGGAAAACCCCCGAGTACTTCCCCTCATTTCGAGGATGGTATGCAAAGTAAACCCTAGAATCCTCATATCACAAGGACGTTCAACAATATTTCTTGAATCCATTACAATATTATACTCATTATGAGCTCAACATGTCACTTGTAGGAATTAAACACAGCCAGGGAGAATAACAATCATTCCTCCCAACCACCCAAGCTAAACTCAATTGACTCTTAGGATTTTATGGTCTTGGAAACCAATGATTTTCTTGACACATATAATTTCATACCATGCCCCTTCCTATGCATTTAATGTAGGATGTAGTCTCATCGATCTACATCCAATGATCATCATTGAATCTCTCCTCTCAAGATTTATTTCACATGCATTTAGTCTGTCATTTTCTTAATTGGATTTTGGGTAAAGTTGTTATTTTTCAAGCAATTATCTATTAGTCCATCCTACACATATTATGGTAACTAATTTTAATTGGTATATAAAACCCTTCACCATCCTCGATGACCACCATTTATAGCTTGTTTTCGTCTACTATTTTGAAGAAGTTGATTTTTTATGCACTTTTGGGGCTCAAGCTATTGTGCATAATATTTTTATGGGTAACTCTTTATGAACTAGATTCTTTGGATAATTGCTTATTTGATAGGTTGTGTGTTCTACTCTACTACTATAACTATTGTTAATTATATGGATGTATTTTTACCTTTAAAATTTCCATCCATCTTTATTTACCTTATTGGTAGCATCACCTAGGTCACTATGATTCTAATCTTGTTGGTATTCCCTTGTTTATTATTGCATTGCATAATTATTTTGTAGGCCCTACCTCTATCAATTATTCCTAAGCTACACCAATTTCAAATGGAGTACCCATTTCACTTCTTCTCTTTGTGATAATAGTTAAAAATATGAATTCATGTTATATAAAATTTCATTATCCAAACCATGGCTCAACCCTTTTCTCCCAACATATATAAAATATTTTTAGGTAGCTTTCAATATTAACTTGCATGTTTTCTTTGCTACTTGGAAACTATTGTTTTCATTCTAATATTCCATTTGATTCAATTTCAAGGTAGTGAAACCTCATCCACTACATGGAAAACTAAAACCTTGCAATCATTTGAGCTTGTTGTTTAGTTATAGTTGAAATCTTCTTCACCATTTACTCGCATTAGGACCTGGGCATTACCTATCCTCATTTCAGCTTGATTTTATTACTTGTTTCTTCATATATTGACTATTTCTTTTCAAACCCTCCACCTCAACTCACTTTTGTTTATACCATCCCTACAGTTGGAATATATGGGAATCATTTAGATGTTTGGCCATGGAAATTTTGATCATTTGTCATGCAACATAGCTATTTTTTAGAGTTTTATGAGCCTCTGAACTTTACCGTTGATATATTTTTACCTAGATACTTTATGACCTAATTGTGCATATGAAAAAATAATGAATAGAGTGAGTTTGATACGTAGCATTATTCTACATATTAAAGTTGACATTTCTTGAGTTTTGTTTAGTGGTTGTGGTTACAGTTCCCATTCTTTCCTCCATTTCATTTCATGTTGGTGTAGTTGTTGTTAGGATATTTAGAAACTTAGGAGGTAGTTAAGATAAACTTGGTCTAATGTGTCATCAGGTAAAATTGTGTTTCTTTATTATGTATTAGTATGCATTCGTAGTTAGGTAATCTAACAATCGTGATGTGATCGTGAAGTCGTGTTGTTGCATCTCCGGTTTCTGCCACTTTCATATATTTATGTGCTTTAGGAGGACTGTTCCATTACATCTGGAGTGATCATTTCAATTAGGAACACCTTTTGTTTCACTTGAAAAGGTTTTCATTTTCAAAATATACAACCATTTCAGTCAGATCCAGAGCTATAAACCCTGAATATGTCATTTTAAAGTTTTACAAAGATAATATTTTAGTTTTCTATTTTTCATTTCATGGTTGCTACTCTTTTCTATCTATGTATCCTCGTTTCCCTATGCTCTATGCAATATTAGAAAATAAGAAACATAGTGGAAAGGGTTTTCATGTCTGTGTATGCTCTTTGTCATGCACTTTGTACGATATCAGTAAATCCGAAACAGAGGGAAAACTTGCATTTGTCGGGTAAGATAACTGAGATCTAACCCTTGTTGATGTCGAGAAGCAGACAAATTTCTTGTGTAAGAAGTGTTTTTTATGAGAACGATCTCCAAGGTCATCTTCCACAACAACAACAACACCCTCAATCCTCCTTCTTAACAATATAATGTGTTTTTCACTTGGTTAAAAATTTATTTACTAAGTAAGAGGTCTTAAGTTCAAGTCTCTCTTTTTGATACCTTTTTTTTTAAGTTCATGCATCCTTGTAAAGTGTATTTCACTTAAATTATAAAAGTGAATCACTATAAGTAGATTTAATATTTTATTTTAAGTTATTTATTTTGCATGCAACTTTCATTTATAAAGTAACTTCATTGTAGAAGTGATCCTCACTTTTTCTATAAAAGTGGGTCACTTCATAAGCAACTTATTTGTAAAATTGGGGTTATTAGAAGGAGGGGTATCACCATGTGGACACAATTCTACTTGCCACATGGCTCTTTGGTTACCATTTATGTTTTTTTTCAAAAGGGCATAACTTTCACATCTGAAGTTCATTTTTAGTGTCATTCTTTTTTAAACAACCTATTTTTCGGAGAGAATTCCATCCAAACCATCAATTTCATATTTTAAATACATATTCTCTACATATTTAATATGGCTTCTCCAGGTGATTTTTTTCTTACCAGATGTACCAACTACTTCTCACGAAAATTCCATATGGAGGATGTATTAAGAAGTAAAGTATTGTACCAAATTACCTTGGGAAAAGAAAAAAAACCCATTGATCATGACAAGTATTCCAAATAAGTGAATATGAATGATGAATCATGTGAACTAATTGACATGTACATATCTCTTGATTTAAGGTTTCACCTTCAAGGAATTGAGGGATGAAATAAAGCTTGGGAAAAGATTCAAGTTGTGTTTGGTAAAAACAATATTATTGAAGCTCACCAGTTGGAAAATCAATTAATGAATTTAATTCCAAATAATTTTCCTTTTATTGAAGATTACTTATCTAAGTTCAAAACACACATAATTTTGTGTATAGAGTTCCAACCAGATATGAAGAAAGATCGATGCATAAATTATATTCTCTCTAAGATTGATAGTGCATATTTTGTTTTTGTATCTACTCTTTATGCTAGTATAGAATCTCTAGGGAGTGATTATAAAGAACCCTCTCTTGAGTCCTTTTGTGATGCTCTAATTTGATAACAATATAAGCTTGTGCAACTTGGATTGATCAACACTACAGATACATCCAACAAATACTTAGTGGCCTATTAAAAAGATAAATCCAAGAACCCCAAGAAGAAACATCCTTGCCACAACAACAAGCAAAACATAGTTCCAAAACCCTCTCAGCCAACTTCTGCTCCTAATGGCGAAAAAGGAGAAAAATCTAAAAATAAGAAGACTAACAAACATTGCAACTTTTGTGGGAAAGATGGTCATGTGGAGTCCAAATGTTTTAATAAGATGGAAGCTTTGGAAGCAACGATGAAGAATCATAACATCGATATTTATTCTTCTTCTTCTTACTCTTATTCTCATGGACATGCACTTTCTACTTCTAGTTTCTCCTTCAATGCAACTTCAATGCAACTTCTACTTCTTCTTATGATAAGTGGCTTGTTGATTTTGGAGCATCTTATCATATGGCTAAGGATAAATCCATATTTTCTAATCTTAATGAATGTAACACCGAGAAAATATTTGTTGGTGATGATAGATATCTTAGTGTTGTAGGGTCTGGAACAATTCAGCTAGATAATGGTCATTTCAATGATGTATTATGTGTTTCAAGTCATTCCTGCAAATTTCTATCAGTATATCAGATCACTCATTCAGGTGAAGGTAAAACCATAGACTTTTCACCTCACCAAGTTGTAATTAAGAATTTAAAAGATACTAAGCATGTTCTTGCAACTGGAATTGTTGATGATATTACCAAGTTGTACAAGTTTGGCAACTTTGGTTCATCATATTTCCATCAGTTTTTGTTTCTCATAGAGATGACTTGAGCAAACTTTGGCATGAGAAATTTCGTCATCTAAACTATCGCTCATTACAACAACTATGTAATCAACATATGGTGATTGTTCTTCCTCTTGTAAACTCTTGCAGAGATGGTTTTTGTGATGGTTGTGTTCTCAACAAACATCATCGGGACAATTTTGACAAACATTCATCTTGGCACACCTAGACCCCTTTGCAACTTGTTCACAGTGACTTGTGTGGTCCACTTTCTTCTCCTTCTTTTTTCTGGGTGCAAGTATTTATTAACTTTAATTGATGAATTTTCCAGACACACTTGGGTTTACTTATTAAAACTTAAGAGAAAATTTTTTGACAAGTTGTTTTACCTACAAGGCCCTTGTAGAAAAATAATCTAGACATCAACTTCAAAGGTTAAGAATAGATAATGGAGGTGAATATGTGAACAACAATTTTACAAGTTATTGCACTACAAAGGGCATCCAAATGCAACACATTGTTCCATATACACCACAAAAAAATGGTGTTGCTGATAGAAAGAATCACACATTAAAATAAATTTATAATTGTATGATCCAATCTAGGGGATTAAGTCATAATTATTGGATGAAAGCCATATATTGTGAAAATTACATAGTAAATTGCACTCCCACAAAGGCTCTAAAAAATATAGCATCGAAAGAAGCATGGAATAATTTTAATCCAGATGTAAGCCACTTTTGTGTATTTGGCAGTGTGGCATGGGCTCACATTTATTATGAGAAAATGAAAGCTTTGCAACCTAAAAGTGAGAACTGCATTTTTTTATTATATATTTTGAAGATTTCAAAGGTTACAAACTTCTTCAACTTCATTCTAATGAAATTGTTATTAGAAAATATGTTAAATTTGATTAAAATCTCTTGGTTTATGAGCCTAATTCGACGTTCATGCATTCTTTGGCCTACAATCCATCTTTGGAATTTGTGTCATATTTTGTTCCTATTTTGGTTTCTTATTCTTTAGATGATGACAATGAGGATGAAAATCCACCTCTGCATTCTCACCTTCCTCCAAATGATTTCATTGAACATGAACTTGCACCAATGCCACAGCTTCCCAGATGGGCCTGTTCAACTCGAGAAGCAACTGGTGATCTTGCCAGTGATCCTTCAGATCAATGTCAGACATGTTCACTATTCTAGTGAGCCTTTTCTCTTTTGTCTCAAGTTTTAGAAACTCGTGATCCAAAAACATTTTCAGAAGCTTCAGGTCATCTAGATTGGGACACATCAATGAATGAAGAGTATCACTCTTTAATGGAGAATGATACTTTGGATCTTGTACCTCTTCCAAAAGGAAGAAAACTTGTCAAATGTAAATGGGTGTATAGAACTAAGTATGCATTAAATGGAAGTGTTTAAAGACACAAGGCTCATTTAGTTTCCAAAAGGTTCTCTCAATTTGAAGGAATTGACTATAATGACACATTTTCACCCGTCACCAAAATGAATTCCATCCGTCTTGTTCTGTCGCTTTCAGCCTCACATAAATGGGAGTTCCATCAGATGGATGTTAAATCCACCTTCTTGCATGGGGATTTGCAAGAAGAAATATACATGGAACAACATCCTCGCTATGTCCAGAATGACTCTAGCCTTGTTTTTCTCCTTAAGAAATATCTTTATGGTATTAAGAAAGCTCCTCAAGCCTGGCATGCCAAAATGGACAACTTTCTTCTCGATACTGAATTTGCTAGACATGATTCTGACCCTAATGTCTATACCAAGAAAGTAGGAAACCATCTAATAATCCTTGTTCTTTATGTTGATGATATTATCCTCATTGGTATTGACCCTAAACTTTTAAACCAGGTGAAAACCACCCTTAAGAAGAAATTTGAAATGACTGACTTAGTCTATTTGCACTATTTCCTTGGCCTCCAAGTATCTCAAACCAAAGAGAGAATTTTTCTTTCCCAATCTAAGTATGTTTGTGAACTTCTTCACTGATTTCACATGGAATATTCTAAACCAACCCCTTCTCCCTTCCAGTTTGGAGTCAAACTTGTTGCCACTTGTAATTCTCAAATTTTATGCCACTTTGTACCATCGGTTAGTTGGTAGCCTCTTATATTTGACTCATACTTGTCATAATATTTTCTTTGTTGTTGGTCTTGTTTCCTGATATATGAAAACACCCCATAAAATCCATTGGAAAGAAACTAAAAATATACTTATGTATGCTTGTGGTACAATTTAGTTCAGGATACATTATCATTCAAGAGGGACTCCTTTATTGGTTGGTTTCACTAATTCAGATTGGGATGATGACCCTCATGATTAAAAGTACACTACGGGTTATGTTTTCAACCTTGGTTCAAGACTTGTCACATGGGATTGTAAGAAACAATAAGATATTGATCTTTCTTCAATAAAATCAAAGTACCGAGAAGCAGTTGATGCAATTCAAGAAGGCTTGTGATTTTTAAGCCATAGACAAAGCTTTATATTATGTATAAAACCCTTTAATTAGGCCTAGATATTGAATTTTTACATTTCTAGTGTCATATTTGTATGTTGGATAGAACCCTTCATTACACCCTTTCATTACAATTGTACCCTTTGTCTCCTATGTATATAACAAGGAGACCTAGTCTTAGGATCATATTATCTCATTTCATATTGTATTTTGAATTGGATATATTGTAAAAGGAGGTTTCCCCCTCAAAGTGGATTGTATTCATTGACTTTGTTTATCATTTTTAAGATGTTGGATCGTAACAGTGGCTTTGGAAGATCCTTTTAGAGTTTTGGCTTCCAACAACAGCATCTGACCACCCTTTGGTGTGACAATCAAAGTTTCATCAAGCTCGCAAAAGATCCAATTCAATATCAGTGCATCAAACACATCGAGCTACACATGCACTTCATCAAAAAACTCATTCATGATCGATTTATTGAAGTGTTATTTTTCCCTATAGAAGATCAAGTTGTAGACATTTTCACAAAATCTCTTACATAATCAAAGTTTTCAAAACTTCAATCTATGATAGGAGTTCAGGAAGTTTTCATTAAGGGGCTATAGGCTCTAATTCCTCCTTCATTCTCATATTGTGTCTCCTTTGTAAATACTTCAATCCTATCCCAATTTTTTTTGAAGGGGGGGTGTTAGGATATTTAGAAACTTAGGAGTTAGTTAAGATCAACTTGTTCTAATGTGTCATTAGGTAAAAGTGTGTTTCTTTAGTATGCATTAGTTTTCATTTGTAGTTAGGTAATCTGATGGTCATGATATGTTCCTGACATAGAGTGATCTTATCACTCATATTCTCCTTGATCTTAAAAGCTATATTAGTTCGTGGATAAACACTTGATTGGTCCATGATTTGATCTAGGTGGATCTCGATGGCCATCCACCTTTTCCATTGAATCAACATTTCAATCCTATGGTTTTGATAAACCATGATATTCACCCTTTTGATGGGGAATGGAATGTAATTCCATATTCATTTATTAATTACAAACATCATGTAATGATTTCCTAATGGTATTATGTACATACTTACAGCATAACATTAATGCATTGGATCCCATTAGAAATTCGCAGTTAAGCATGCTTAGGCTATAGTAGTACTAGGATGGGTTACCACCTGGGAAGTCCTATTGCTTTACATACCAATGGAATTTTATAAACTTAGACTAATTTATCCCACATGCATCATGGAAAATTTTCTCCTCTCACTCTCTCATAGATAATTGAGATGAACGAGGCCCTTTAAGCATGCAATGGAGTGTGATGTAAATCTTGTTACGAATGAAGCGTAGCCAACATCACTTTATTTTTAGAGATAATCTACCCCGTTCTTCCAGTTTGTGTTCCACATTGTTTTTCTATCTTATTCATTAATAGAAGTTGGGTTTCATTGTATTTTTGTGTTCTTTGCTATATTTTTATTTTTGTCTCGTTTCGTTCTCAGCATAATCCAGATCAGTGGTATTAGAGAAGTCTTCTCCTTGTCATTTCTAAGAGCAGGTCCCTGATGAGGTCAGGGTATAGATATTTGGGTCTCGAGCTAGTTTCTCTTGAGTACAACCTCTCTCGCTAGCCTAATTGATCTCCCATGGTAGAAGAAAAGAGAGATGGCAGAGTAAGAGATCCTTTCAAGACGTTGCTCAAAGAAGCCCTCATGCGACAAAGGAACAATATGATGGAAAACTTCTCTAAGATGCTTTGAAGACTACTGATGGCATCAATCGAGGCATCTTCGACAAGAAACCATTTCGGAGGTGCGACACCATTCAAGGTACAATTCAATTTTGATATCCCCTTATTTGAAGGCCAGATAGATGCATATGTTATAGACAAATGGTTGAATATGATAGAAGGTTATTACTTCGTCCAAAATTTCTTCGACAGTTAAAATATTACCTTTGTTCTCTTTAAATCCCTTCCCCATGTCAAATCTTGGTGGGAAGGTTACTGGGAGAGGTACACCGCAAATGAATCTACACCATTCAAGAGAGAACTCACTTGGGAAGCCTTTGTAGATGCCCTAAAGGAGGAGTTATACCATGTTGGAAACTATGATGTATGGTATATAAGATGGATGATTATGTGTCAGAAAAGAGATCAGACGGTGTCAGATTACACTAACATCTTGCATACCTTGCGCTCAAATATGGTTATCAAAGACTTCAAGTAGAACCTTGTTTTGAAGTATCACAGTGGTATACATAGGTACATCCAAAAAGAGATGGATTTCTTAAACATCTCCTCACTCGAAGTTACTTATTGATATGCAGTCAAAATTGAGCAAAAATTCAAGCAACAAAGTAAGCGAGACTTTGGGTTTGAAAATATGCCACAACATCATTGTGGAAAAGGAAACCCTAACTCACAGAACGAAATACAAAGAAAGGAAGGACAAACTCAAGAGAACCAATCCAATATGTAGGCAAAGAAGGGTAAGGAGAAGTCTAAGAAAGACACCAAAAATTGGTGTGAGTTCCACAACAGCCCATGGCACAACACCGATGAATGTTCTTGAAACAGTCATTGGTGGTCGAGCTCAAAGAAAAAGAATTGGAATATGACTTGAACTCTTATTCAAAGCATAATAAATGGAAACAGACCATCGATGAAAAACCATACTCACTACTACCATCACGGCCACAACAATACAACCAGAAGAACCAAAGGAACTTGAGGAGGGGGAGTGCCTCTTCCACTCACAAATGTGGGTAAATGGGACCCCATTCCATTTCATTGTTGATAGTGGGAGTCAGAAGAACCTGATCTCATCATAGGTTGTCAAGAGATTGAATTTGTCAACAATAATGCACCCCCAACCATACACCGTCGTATGGTTGAGCCGAGGAAGAGACATACGTGTTAGTCAACAGTGTCGCCTATCCTATGGCATCAAGCCCTTCAAGGT
This sequence comes from Picea engelmannii, assembly GCA_009831015.1. NCBI lineage: Eukaryota > Viridiplantae > Streptophyta > Pinopsida > Pinales > Pinaceae > Picea > Picea engelmannii. Next base: position 535,250 of record ML790006.1, on the reverse strand, counting down.
TGAGGTAGTGTGTGATGTTTCTCCACTTGAATTTTGTGATGTACTTTTAGGACAACCATATATGTGGAAATTCCATGCCATTTATGAGTCTTGTCCTTGCAGTGGAATTGTTACTCTAGGAGGTCATCTTTATAGGGCACAAGAGGTAGATCCAACTACTACCACTTCATTGATCTTGGAAAAATAATGTTGCAAAGTAATCTCTCAAACCAAAATTTTTTCCCTCTTCATAATCCATTTAGATGGTGAAAAGAATGTCATTGTGACCACTACAGCCTCGACCCAAGACGTTTCTATCCAACAGAAGCAGGTCATCAATATTGAGGAGTACAAAGAGAATGAGAGTCTTCCATATGTTCATCATAGCTCTATTAGCCATGACCCTTTTCAGGTGTGCTTGGGGTTCCAACCATTATCCTCCATTGATATAACTCTTCTTGTTTCATCTTCATTGATAGAGTCCTCCCACACTCAGAACAAGGCATATCATGCATCCAGATCTATTGAATAGATCCAAAACCTCCAATAGATTCATGACATCCTTCCATAGGAAAATTACAAGAAGGACATCTACTTCAAAAAGGCAAGCAACTCACCAAGATTCAGATTCAGCACAAGTTTCCTTGTCTCCCAAGGGAACTTGACACAATGGGGATCATTGCTTCCTAAGGAGGGGGGAATGATTCAAGTGGATCTCGATGGCCATCCAGCTTTTCCATTGAATCAAAATTTCAAGACTATGGTTTTGATCAACCATGATATTCACCCTTTGGATGGGGAATGGAATATAATTCCATCTTCATTTGTTAACTACAAATATCATGCAATGATTTCCTAGTTGTATTATGTGCATGCTTACAAAATAGTGTTAATGCATCGAATCCCATTAGAAATCCGTAGTTAAGCATGATTGGGCTAGAGTAGTACTAGGATGGGTGACTTTCCAGGAAGACCTAGTGTTTTACATGCCTATGGAATTTTATAAACTTAGACTAATTTATCCCACATGCATCATGGGAATTGTTCTCTGCTCACTCTCTCATATATAATTGAGGTGAAGGAGGTCCTTTAAGCATGCAATGGAGTATGATGTAAAGCTTGTTGTGAATGAATCATAGCCAATATCTATTTCTTTTCAGAAATAAGCTACCCCATTCTGTCAGTTTGTGTTCCACAATGTTTTTCTATCTTATTCATTAATATAAGTTGGGTTTCACTGTATTTTTGTGTTCTCTACTATATTTTTGTTTTTGTCTCATTTTGTTCTCAGCATAATCTGGATAATGATCTCTATTTAAAGAGAATGGAGGGTCATTTTTCAATTATTGATTGTGAGAAACACTCTTGTGAATCTCTCTGTAATATTTTCTTTTGCATTAATAAATTTCTCCAAGTGGTCACATTGGTTGGGGCCGTGGATGTTTCCCCATAGGGGTTTTATCATGTAAAAACATCATTGTGTTGATATTTGATCTGATTGTGTGAGTGGTTACTAAATCTATTCATCCTTTGTTGGAATACATGTGTTTTCAAACATACATGGGTATGGGCACATTGGTTTTATTTATGAGTAATGTTTGATTTCTTTATGAAAATATTGGTGTACTGATAATGCATGTACACTGAATGAAAGTTTCATTCCAACTAATATGATTAGCAGTTGAATTCAATTTTAATATGAATAATGGTTTGAAATTATTGAATTGATGTTAAGATACAATTCTAATATCACTTCATGAGATGTTATAAATGTGCATGAATGCTAACAGTTTGTTTGGCCGAGTAAAAATTGAGAAAATTGTAGGTAGAGTGGTCCTAAATATGGTAATGGTGTAAGACCATAAGGAATACTGACATCTACAACTTCAAGAGCCAAACAATTATGAACAAAAAACTCATGCTAGGAAAATTGTATTTTCCTATATAAAACCGTTGAAATTTTATAATTGAAAATTGTAAGATGATGTCTCATATTGGCTATATGCATATGATGTAGATGAGATTATTTACATAGGTTATAGGTTGATAGTGGAAGCCTAGTGATAAGTTTCCATTCGCTTGTGAAAGAACACCTTGGAAAATGATGGATCGCATGAGGAACTATATAAAAGTGAAAGGGATTCCTGAGCCTAAAGAGTGATTAAAGCAAGGAAGAAAATTTTCAAAAGAGAAGAGAAGATTAAAGTCCTGTGGACATGTTAGCAGTTGTTCTGATTTTTTGAAGACAAAAAAAACAAGTTGTCAGGCTTGTAGAAGAAGCAAGTTGTCAGGATTGTAGAAGAACTAGGTTGTTAGGCCTGAAGAGAGAACACTTTTGTGGGAGTTTCACTATCAAAGAACCAAGTTGCCAGGCCTGAAGAGTGAACTCCTATGTGAGTTGCACTACAGTATCAAGTTTTTTGTTTCTTATTTTCCTTCTGTTTTCCCTAGTTGTAAGTCCCTTGAGATCCCAATAGTGAGATTCTCGGTCACTTGTGCCAAAGACCTTGTTAAAATTGTGCATCCTGATGGATTGGGAGCGGTGAAGGGGTACATTCCTTGGGTTAGGCAGGTTGTGTGGAAGAGATATGATGGAAATTGGGATAGCTATAGGAGAAAGCGAGTGGGTTATGTATCTATGTTTTGGGATCAGAGCGTCTATGTAATTATGTTTTTTTGGGTTGGAATGCTTATGTATTTATATTTAGGCTAGAATGTCTATGTGATATTAGGCTAGAGAGCCTATATGTAGATTAATGGTCAGGGAGACATAATTGTAAAATAAATGTACACATCATGGTGTGAGATCACTATCAAAGAACCAAGTTGTCAGGCCTGAAGAGTGAACTCCTATGTGAGTTGCACTGTAGTATCAAGGTTAATGTTGGTTATTTTCTTGGTATTTTTCCTAGTAGTAAGTCCCTTGAGATCACAATAGTGATATTATCGATCAATTGTGCCAAAGACCCTGTTAAAATGGTGCATCTTGATGGACTGAGAGAAGTGAAGGGGTACATTCCTTGGGTTTGGAAGGTTGTGTGGAAGAGAGATGGTGGAAATCGGCATAGCTATAGGAGAAAGTGAGTGGGTTATGTATCTATATTTTGGGATCAGATCACCTATGTAATTATGATTTTTTTATCAGAATGCCTATGTGATATTATGCCAACGAACCTATATGTTGATTAATGGTCAAGGAAATAAAAATTTTAAAAAAATGTACTCTTCATGGTGTTGTGCACTAAGGAAAGTGCAAAACTAAGGGGGAGGGGAATGTAACATCCTCGATTTTAATCCCCACAAAGTATAATGTAATTTTATAAATTTGATTTAGGCTGGTGAGCCAATATGTTGGGGAAAATATATTCCATAAGAGAGAGGGGTCCAAGGGGGGAAATATTCATGTGTATTAATCCAACCCCCATTCCTGGATTATTATCATTGTGTATAACCTTACATTTATTAAAATGGTCGAGGTTCGAACTATGTATTATGAATATTTAATTTATTAATAAAAATGATAATCATTGACTATGATATGAGAGGGATGAAAATGATGGGGGGATATGATTCCATAAGATAGAGGGGTCCAAGGGGGGAAATATTCATGTGTATTAATCCAACCCCCATTCCTAGATTATTATCATTGTGTATAACCTTACATTTATTGTTGAGTGGTCCCAAGGCCAACCATTAAACTCGTGTAAGAGGGTGGGGGTAAGAGTCACATCCCATAGTTATTGGGACACATGGGGTTGAAGTACAATAAAAATTGGGCAGAGTGAGCAATCAACTGGCTTAGGGAAAAGTAAATTCGTATGGAAAAAGAGGACAATTTTTACATGGTATTTTGGGAAGCAAGAGAGGAGTTGAGTGTTGGGAAGAGCACTAGCCATGTTGTGCTAGTAGGAAGCCATTTTTTGAGTTGTCTTTTATGCTATAAATGTAGCCCATGTGCCTGTAAAAATGGTTTGTAAGCCTGCAGTGTGTTCCTATTGAGGAAACGGTTCAAGATCCTTGTTAAGAATGTTGTGAACACTCCTATAGTAGATGAGAGTTCTTGTAATTCCAAAACTGAGAGATTCCTAGCCAATCGAGTGCACTAGAAGCCCTGATAAATGAATGGTATAGTTGATGGTCTGAGAGCGGTGAAAAGGGTACATTCCTTGGGTTGTGTAGGTTGTGGGGAAGAGAGTTGGTGTATTGGAATTGTTTTTGGAGTAGAACCTATGTTTGGGGTTGCTAAATGTGGAGAGTGTACATCCAGGAGGCATATATATCCTTTTGGACTCATAGCCTCAGCTCAGGGGTGGTCTGTTGTTGAGAGAAAATGAACAACAATGTCTATGGTTGGGAGGTTCATCCTTTGTATGAAGCCAATTGGTTATATTTTATAGATAGATAATTGTTATGTACTTGTTTTATCATAATCATTCCACTGTGTAAATGAATATTTGAATACTTTTTGTTTGTTGTATTCTTATTGGATGCATTCACATTTTTTATATACATGTTGGATGCATGGGTAAATAAACATGTTGTTTGTTGTAATTTTTATGGGCATGCTTCCCCTCAGGTTATTTTATATGTGTTGGGGGTTTTAAGTTTTATTTTCAACATGCTAGGTTATTTTTGCAATGACAGGACTCAACTTGTAGGTTGGGTACATTATAGTCGTAACTAACCTACTCTTACAGTATTCGTAGAAACCAATCTACTGGAGACACCAATCCCCACCACTAAGAACCAACTTAGAAAGAGACACCAATATCTTTGTTTGATCGACACCAAACTACTCTTACAAATCTCTTTGTGTGAGCTACACGAACCTTCACCGAGTTTTATTTCTACTTCTGCCTTCACCATGTCTCCTTGTTGCTTCTTCATGCACCAAGTCTACTCAATACTTCTAACTTCACCATGTCTAATCACTACTTCTTCCTTTACCAGGTCTGACCAAAATTTGAATTTTCAAATGGCAACTTTCTCAAAGCTTATTGTTTTGGGTGTTTTCCCAAGAATGAACTTGTACAGAATTCCATATATCCATTTTTTCAAATCTGATTTCGAAATTGTTACATGAGGTAGTTATGTGTGTCTCCTTTTTTCTCTGAAATTTTTGTAATCCAAATAATCCCAAAAAAGAAGTTATAGTGAAAATGACAAGCTGACCTATTTGAAACTAATCCCAGGACCATTCAAAAACCATATCTTCCACATAACATATATTATCAAGTAAAGAGAACCAAAATTGAAAATTTGTACCACATGTACACCAAGAGATCTCCTCCATCTTTGAAAAATTTCATGGTTTGAAACATTCCAGAAAATAAGTTATAGTGAAAGTGTCAAATTGACCTATTTGAAATTGATTTCAAGAGCATTTAGGCACCCTAACGTCCACAGGGAATATCTCTGAAATTGTAACGAACAAACATCTAATATTTGTACCACATGTACACCAATATCTCTCCTCTATCTCAACAAAGTTTCAAGGTTTGAAACATCATATAAAATAAATTATAGCGTAAGTGCCAAGCTGACCTGTTTGAAACTGATTTTAGGAGCATTCAAGAACCCTAACTTCCATAGGGAATATCTATGAAAGTATAGAAAACCAACATATAAAATTTGTACCACATGTACACAAATATCTCTCCTATGTCTTGTCCAAATTTCAAGGTCTGAAATGTACTAAAAAAATGTTATCACAAAAAAACCAAGATGATCTGAAACTAATTTCACAATTCAATCTTTGCTAATCCATTTTTCACACATACACACCACTTTCTCTCAATTATTTATCTTTTTTTACCTTTTCATAACCCTTCATGAAGGGACATGCCCCTTAATTAAATAATTAATTCCCAATACAATGTGAAAATACCCTAAATACCCCAAAATCATGGGTTTGAAACCACCATTTCAATTTTTACATTTTCACATGCACCCCTTATATATATCAATATTGGAAATGTTGTGTGTATTGTAATTCTGTAATATGAAATCATTAATCCTTTGAAATCAATGAAAATAATTCCAACAATATCTCCCTTTGTCATTGATGGAAATCCTACAATGAAACACATAGTCCACCTGGTATAGAAAGAATTCTCCCCCTGTCTACAACTCTCCCCCTGTCTGCAACTCTCCCCCTGTCTGTAAATATCCCAGGAATAGAGAGAGTTGTTTCCCTATCTACAACTCTCCCCCTTTGACATCAATGGAAAATGGATGATCCCCCTAAGCTTGTGGTTCTCCTTAATCACTTAGTGATGAGATGGATATTATTTCCAATTTCTGTCTAAGATATTCAAATGTCTCTTTGAGAAGGGTTTTTGTGAAAATATCTACAATATGTTCTTTAGTGACAATATATTCCAACTTGACATTTTATTATGCTACTTGTTCTTTTAAAAAGTGATACTTGATTGGAATATGTTTTGTTTTTTAGTGCATAATAGGATTCTTTGAAATATTTATTGCACTTGTGTTGTCACAAATTATTGAGATTTGGTGGTCATATTCTATCTTAATATCTTTCAAAGTCTATTTCATCCAAATAACTTGTGTGCAACATACTACTGCTGCTATATACTCAACCTCTGTTGTGGATAGAGAAACTGAATACTTTCTTGCTCAACTAGGACATTAGATTGTTTACCAAAAAGAATGTTCCTCCACTTGTACTTTTTCTATCATGAATATTTCCTTCCCAATCCGCATCTGTATACGTTGTTAGAGAAAAATATTCACCTCTTGAGTACCGCAAGATGAAATCCAAGGTGCCCTTTAGATATTTGAATATTATTTTCACTGCTTGAACATGAGTTTCTTTTGGTGCGGCTTGAAACAATGTGACCAATCCTACAACTTGCATAATGTTAGGCCTTGATGTCATCAAATATAGAGGCTTCAATCATTGACCTTTACAATGTTTGATTTGCTTATGGAGATTCATCATATTTTCTCAATCTACAACCTATGACCAGGGGTGTGTTGATTGGTGCAAATATTCCATTCTAAACTTCTTCAACATTTCCTTGATATACTTGGTTTGTGAAATGAATATGCCTTTGTTGAATTGAGAAATTTATAAACCAAGAAATAATGACAATTCACCATGCATAGACATCTCAAATTCCTTTTGTATTTCTATTGCAAACTCTTGGAACATTTTGTTCATATTGCCTCCAAAAATGATGACATTTACATAAACCACAACAATCAACTGATTTTCTCCTACTACCTTGATGTAGAGATTATTGTAAACCATTCCCTTTTTGAAGCCTTATTGTAGATATTTGTTAAGTCCTAAATACCAGGATCTAGAAGCTTGTTTTATCTAATAGAGTGTTTTTTTGAATATCCATACATAATCCTTATTTTTTGATAATAAGAATCCTTCTAGTTGTTCAATGTATACTTCTTCCTCTAAATTTCCATTGAAAAAGGTATAGTTGACATCCATTTGATATACTTTGAAGTTATTGAAACACGTAAATGCCAAAAACATTTTGATAGCTTCTAGAATTGCAATCGAGGAAAAGGTTTCTTCGAAATTAATACCTTCAACTTGAGCATGGCCTTTACAAACCAATCTTTTGTTATTTATTATTACTTTTCCATCTTCATTCAACTGGTTCCTAAAAACCCACTTGGTGCCAATCACATTTTTATCTTTTGTTCTTGGAACAAGTTCCCATGTCTCATTCTTCTCAATTTGATTAAGCTCTTCTTCCATGGAATCAATACAAGGTTTGTCTTCACTAGCTTCTATAAAGTTCTTAGTCTCTATTTTAGATAGCAAAGAGAAGTTTGCATGTTCTAGTGCACTTGCTAGTTTTCTTCTAGTATGAACTCTCGTATCTTTATCACTAAGAATTGAATTTTTTGAAAGATTCTTTCGAATAAATCTAGATGGTGTCTTTGTATCTTGATGTTCTGATTCTAATTCTTCATTTTCTTCTCCTTATTTTTCTTGTTTGCAACTATGATCCTTTGTTTGAACATGTACTTTCATCTTCTGATGCTCTGCTTCATCCACTTTCACATTGGAATTCTCTACGTTTTTTCCCAATGATTTATTTTAAGATTGATAAGCCTTGCTTCTTGATGAATAACCAAGAAAGATACCTTCATCATCTTTGGAGTCAAATTTTCCCAAGTCCTCATCATCTCTCTTTATGTAGCACTTGCTTAAGAAAACTTTGAAGTATTCAACTATTTTTGGTCCACCCTTCCATAATTCATAAGGTGTCTTGTTGTTGTTGACTATGATTTTCCCTCTATTCAGAATGTAGACTGCGGTGTTGACTTCTCTCCAAAACTTGTTTGATAGATTAGCTTCATTCAACATTGTTCTAGCCATGTCTTGTATGGTTTGATTCTTCCTTTCTACCACTCCATTTTGTTGTCGAGTTCTTGCAGTTTAAACATGTCTCTTTATTCCATGAAGCTCACAAAATTCTTCAAATTCATTTGAGATTAACTCACCTTCTCGGTTTGATCTCAGACACTTGATTTTCAAATCAGTTTCATTTTCAACCAATGTTTTGAACTTCTCAAACACTTCATATTTTTCTTTTAGAAATGTAACCCATGACATTCTAGAGTAATCATCAATAAGAAACATGAAGTAATTTTCACCTTGTAGACTGTGTGTATGTAACATCTCCGCTATAATCCCAAGTTTAATTAATGCATAATGTAGATATGAATTTGGCTATGGCCAAATGATTATTATGTGAATTTTAATAAATTAAATGTGGTGCCACTTGCTAGGGGATATGGACAAAGATGTGGGATGAGTTTTCCAGAAGAGAAGAGAGTGTCTAAGAAGGGTCAAAGAAGAATTTTATTATGATTGGGGATAACCTTCTATTTTTTCTCTTGAGTGTTCCCAAATCCAATCATTAAACTCATGTAAGAGGGTGGGTGTGAGAGTCACATCCTATAGTTATTAGGGAGCATGGGGTTTAAGTAAAATCAGCATTGGGCATAGTGAGAATTCAACTGTCTTGGGAAAATAGAGGAAATTTGTATGGGGGGCATGCAATTTTTCACATTCATGTTTGGCATGAACAACAAGCAAAGAGAAGGAAAGATGAAAACTAGAGCTAGAGAAAGAAGTCTAGGTGAATTTTGGAGCATGCTAGAGTGTTTTTGATATTAATACTAAAGATATAGGTTCTCATTCCTAAAGAGTGAACTCCTATGGGATTTTCACTATAACAACAAGTGTTTGTTGGTAGTTTTCCTGGCAATGAGTTCCCTTGAGTTCCTAGTAGAGAGATTATTGTTTACTTGTTCCAGAGAGACCCTAATAAATGAATGGGATGCCAAATGGATTGAGAGCAGTGAAGGGGTACATTCCTTAGGTTGGGAAGGTCAAGACGAAGAGTGTTAGAGGAAATTTGGGATAGTTGTAGGAGAATACCAATGGGTTGTCGAATATTGAGTTGTGAGTGGAATGTTAGAGACACCCTTCTTTTGTGGACTCCTAGCCCCAACTCAAGGGTGACTTGTTGTTGATATTTGGAACAACAAATCTATGGTTGGGTGGAACATCCTTCCCAATATGCTAGTTGCACAAACATTTTAAAAAGATAAGTGTTTATCTATTTTCCAAGTTTCTTATGAGTTTTATAGTTTTTCTTTTACCCTATGTGTGAGAATGGTTTTTATGTGATGTTGTAGATAATTTATTAGATGTATTCAAGTTCATTTAGAATTATGTATATTCATTTAATTATGAGTATCTAAAATGGTTAAACTTGTGTATAATTCATAGCTGGTAAGCTATAGGAAGTTTATTAGCAGAAAATTTTCAAATTTATGTGTATTCTCAGCAAGTAATGTTCCTCGGTTAAGCTGGGGGAACGTTACAATGTTCTTGTAGGACCACAAATATCTGTATGAACAAGTTCCAATGGATTCAATGTTGAGTACTCATTTTATTTGAAGCTTTCTCTTGTCGATTTCCCATGATGACATTACTTGCAAAGAGAGTTTGAAGGATTAGAAATCTTTGGCATATCTCTCACTTCTTGTTTGGTTTTGATTTTTAGTAGATTATCAAAATTTATATGGCCCATTCTATTGGAACATCAATGTATGATGGTTCATAACACTTCTCCTGGAATCAGTCAATCGGGCTATCAACCTACATATGGAAAAAATTGGTTGAGTAGTCAATAGCCTTTCGATTGAACAATCAACCACTAGTCAAAGATAGTAGGTTGGTTGATAAACCAACTGAGCAATCAACTACGATTTGGATGCATGGATGGTCAGGTGAAGCATCTTCTAACCACTAATGGTTATATGTGAACAAGATCCTCCTAATTTCAAGGACGTTTGTTAGATCTTGAAGTTATAAATAGCAAACCCAAAGGGTCATTATCATCATGACTATATTGTAGTTGTGTACAAGATGTCCAATATGCATTGTGATGTTCTAATCATAATGTGTTGTGATTAATTTTTGTAATGGTGTCCTCAGATGCCACCTTTTGTCTTCGAAATCCAATGTCCTCTTTGATTATCTACAGTATGTTTGTTTGTTTCGTATCAGGTTACACCCTATCCCCAACATGGTATCAAATTTGATGGTTTGAACCTTTCCTGATATTCACAAATCTTGTTGAGTTTGATCTATTGTGTGATTGAATCTGGGTCAATGATTTTCATACTATAACTTTTGGAAACAAAATTGTTCTATGTAGATATTGAATATGGCTTTGAAGATCAATATTCATGTAATTATGAATGGATCAAATTATGCAATATAGGCACTAGAAATGGAAACTCTACTAAAGAGTAAAGGACTATGGCAGTACACAAAGACTATGATTCCAGATACAACAGACAATCAGGAAAACTTTATTGTTGATGGAAAGAAGGATGAGGATGTAGGGGTCATCACGACCTATATCTCGTAGGAGATTTGTTTTCACGTAAGTGGAATATACTTCCCTCATCAAGTCTAGAATAAGTTTAAGTCGTTGTTTGACAGAGTTGATGAAAGCCACGTCATGCAGTTGGAGAAAGAGTTTATTTATCTTTATCCTCATTCCTTTGATAGAATAGAGGAATATTGTGCATGTGTGAAAGAAACGCAGTTGAAATTGGGTGAATGTGGAAATAAGTTCCAGAAGAAAGATGAATAACTCGTCGATCTAGTCTTAATGAACTTGATAACACTATTCAACATGTTCATGTCGAAATTCCACACCAAATGGAAGGCACGCAAGGAAGATGGTAAGGATTACACCTTTGAAAATTTTTGTGGTATTTTGATCATTGATAAACACATATTGCTTGAACAAGGAAATCTTGGTGGTAAACATCAATCCCACTTGCTCAAGGGAAAGGGAAAGTTGAATAATAGGGAAAGAGGAAAGCTCGATACCCCCACATAGAGACTTGTATGCGTTGACTAGAAACCTAAATGGAAAACTAATGCACCCTGTTGAATTCAAAAGAAGAATACATGTCAGTACTATGGAAAGACTGGACATGTGGAGAAGGTGTTCTACAAGAAGATATATGATTTATAGGAGAAGGTTAAGAGCATTGAATGAGACGTGTCAATTTTTCATCAACCCTTTGATAATTTCACCTTCCAAATTGAAACTTCTAAGGCCTTACTATCTCATTCTACACAAAATGAATGGATAGTTTACTTTAGGTGCACTCATCATATGGCTAAGGACACTTCCTTGTTCACCTCCTTGAATGAAGTTGAAGAGGGGAAGATTTATGTTGGTGATGATTTTTCTCTTGATATTGTTGGTTAGGGTGATGTTTCCTATTGAAATAGGAGATTTGTTGATGTTTATTATGTGCCAATTTGTTGTCTATTTCTCAGCTAACACATACAAGTAATATTGTGGAGTTCTGTCCAGATCATTTCTTTGTTCAAGACTCGAAGAAAGGTTAGTTGATTGTCACTAGAGGATTTCTTAACCTAAAGGATAGTCTTTTAAATATTGTGACACAACTTGAACCGAAACCGAACCGACTACTCTTGTTTCTCACACTGATGAGTGAAGTTGAACTTGGCATGAACGACTCAAACACTTGAATGTTTGAATTCTACATTCGATGGAAACTCAAAAAATGGTTGTTGATTTACCTAAAAAAAAATCCTTGATGGATTCTATAAAGAATGTGTGCTTAGCAAGCATCATCAAGCACCTTTTAACTTTGGAAAAGTGTGGCAAGCACAAAACCTCCTAGAGATGGGTCAAAATGATGTTTGTTGCATCAATATACCTTCCCTAGTAGGTGCAAGGTATATCTTGACTTTCATTGATGATATCTCCCATTTCACTTGGGTTTATTTTTTTAAGAATAAGAATCTTGTCTTTGAAAAGTTCAAAGAATTTAGAGCCTTTACTTAAAAGTAATATGTTCTGCCCATCAAGTGCCTGAGATTAGAAAATGGTGGTGAGTATGTAAATCAACCTTTTGAAGAATACTTGGTTAGATATGGTATTGATTGACAATCGTCGATTTCTCACAGAACTCGACAGAATGACATCATAGAATGAAAGAATTGGACATTAGTCGAAATGGTTAGATGTCTTTTGCAAGCCAAAGATCTTCCTCCTTGCTTCTAGGCTGAATTTGTACATTGTGAAAAATATTTTCTCAATCAAATCTCAAATTGATTTTTTCCTTCAGCGACTCCATTCGAATGATGGTGTGGAAAGAAGCCTTCAATCAAAACCTACATGTGTTTGGACGTGTTTCCTGTGCTCATATTTTAATGACTGCATAAATAAGTTCAATGCAAAGATTCATGCTTGCATCATGATGGGATACTCTGAAGAGTTTGAAGCCTATCGAATGTTTGATCTTTCCAAATGATGAATACAAAATGTATGGTTTGATGAGAAGTCTTCTGGCATCAGGTTTTTGAATGCATCCTCTGGATTGTTACAATATGATCACTTTGATGTTGTTTCCGACTCTGGATCTCTTGTTCCATTTTTCATTTCCTTGTTTAGAAAATCGAACTCTATTCGTGTTTCAACTCCACCGTCAACCTATGAGTCGATTAGTTTTTTAATATCTATTTCAACTGGTCCTCCATCTTTATTGACCTAATTTTTTCTAACTTTTGATTGACCTTATACAATGAAAAATAGTTCACCCCTTTCTTGTCTACTCAAATGGGTTGTCAAGACACTTGAAGCTACTAGACCTGATGCTGGTGATATTTCCTCCAAACGACAAACTCGAAGTCAAAAGTCATGTTTAAGTGATGTAAAAGTGTATTTATACACCACCTTTTGTCTTCAAAATATTATTTCCTCTTCAATTATCTACTGTCTATTTGTGTGTTTCATATTAGGTTACACCCTATCTCGAACACATTATTCTATTCCATAACCAACTCTCATCTACTTGTCCCATATAACATTTTTCTCCCTTGATCTCATTGAGGATATATACATTATCTGAGGTCCCATATGCATTCTCCACTAATATTCCCAAGCCTTTCTTCCTTATCTCAAAACCTTGAGAATAAAATGTGAGAGCGTTTCCTTGATCACACATTTGACTAACACTGAGAAGATTATGTTCCAAACCTTCAACATACAAGACATTTGTTTTTTTATTATTTCCATTATCAACACTATGAGTACCTTTTCCAACTATCCTTATGGTAGCACTATCTCCAAATGCTACACTACCCTTGTTTACTTCCTTCAAAGTGTGAAACTTGTTATTTTCCCCTGTCATGTGGCTTAAGCATCCATTATCAAGTTACCATTTGTTTCCTTTGTTTTGAGCATGAAAGGCAGATTGCACAAGCATACATTCCTCCTTTTGTTTTTCTTTCTCTTGCTTCCTTTTACAAACTCTTGTGGGTTCTTTCTTTTGTTTGGAAAGGGTATCTTCTTCCCTATTTTTTCTAGAAGTTTCCACTAGGCCACTTCTACAAAAACATGCTATGTTCCCATAGTTGTTGCACTTATAACATACAACATTGTTATCAAATAATGGAGAAAATGAGTTATAGTTTTGATTTGAGAACCCATAAGTACTTCTTTTTTTGTTCCATACATGATTATTTCTTTCATGTACTCTACAATCTATTACTTTATGACCAAAGGGATTGCGATATAAACAATAAACAAGGAAAGAATTTTGGTACCGATTTATGCGAGGCCATCTTTGTGGGAAATATCTTTTGAATATATGTACTTGTTGTCTTTGGGAGGAATGTCAGTTTTTCTGTGGAACATAATTTTCTCTCTTCCTGTTGTCTTTTTCATTGATGAAGCTTTTGAGTACATCATCATAGCTTTTATATTTTCCTTCATTTACTTTCTCCAGTGGCTATGTATCTTTTGAACATTCTTTTGTGGCCATCTGAATCTTATCATAACCAAGACCATTTTTAACGAGTGGCGATCTTTGGAATTTGATGATATCATCCAATATTTCAGTGCTCTTTTCAAACTTTAAGATTATATTCAATTGAGTAGTTGACTTCTCCAATTCCTTTCTTGAGGAAACAATTTCATCTTCTAGTTTCTTGCAATTTCCTTCATTTTCCTTCAATTGGATTCTCAACACTTCTTATGTCCTTTTTTACTTTTCTAGTTGAATCTTTAGGATGATAATAGTATTCTCAGTTTCTTCAAGGCTTTGTGAAATTTATTCTTTTTCATCATGATCCTCCTCTTCATATTTATGTCGCTACTCCTTTTGTTTCAAATTCTTTTTCTTAAGCTCATTTTTTTCTCTTAAGGCACAAATTATTTCTCCTTCAAGATCTAATTTCCAATCTATTTCTACATTTTGTTCCTCTTCTAAATATATCATTTTTTTCCCTTTCTATTCATTTTCTGAAGTATTAGTTTCCATTTCCATGTGTGTTCCTGAGATCTACCTTCTAGTGGTTAGATTGTTTCCAAAGGAACTGGCTCTAATACCATTTTTTTATCACACACTTATACTAAGAGGGGGTGTGAATCAGTGTAAGGCATTTATTTTTTTCAAACATTCATCAACCATAAGAAAACAATCACATATGAGATCTATTAATTTCAAAACATGGAACACGATATTTACATGGAAACTCTTTCGAGAGAAAACCACTAAAATTCTCTTTATAATTCTTTGTAGGCACCAACCTACTGGAGACACCAATTCCCACTGGTACAAATCCTGGTAGGCACCAACCTACTCTTACAGATCTTCGTATATACCAATCCCCATCATTAAGTACCAACTTTGCAAGAGACACCAATCACTTTTTTTTAGGAGCACCAATCTACTCTTATAGATCTTAGTAGACACCAATCCCCACCGCTAAGCACCAACTAAGCAAGAGACACAATTCTCTTTGTTTGAGGAGCACCAACCTACTATTACAGATCTTTGTAGACACCAATATAATAAAGACACCAATCCACACTACTAAGCACCAACTTAACAAGATACACCAATCTCTTTGTGTGATCTAAACCAACCTTCACCGAGTTTTCTTGCTACTTATGCCTTCACCTGTTTGAAACTAATTTCAGGATCATTCAGGAACTCAAACTTCCACAAGGCATATCTTTGAAATTTTAGCAAACCAACAACTAAAATTTGTACCACATGTACACCAAGATCTCTCCTCCATCTCTTCCAAATTTTAAGGTCTGAAACATCCTATAAAAAAACGTTATCACGAAAATGCCAAGATGATCTTAAAGTGATTTTGCAATTCAATCTTTGCTAATCCATTTTTCACACACACTCTTTCTCTCAATGCTTTCTCTTTTTATACTTTTTCATAACCCTTCATGGAGGGACATGTCCCTAAATTAAATAATTAATTCCAAATACTATGGTAAAATACCCCAAATACCATGGGAAAATATCCCAAAACATGGGAAAATACCCCAAACCCATGGGTTTGAAACCACCATTTCACTTTTTAATATAATTGTAGACCTATATATATAAATCAATCTTGGAAATGTTGTGTGTATTGTAATGCCATAATATGACATCAATGAAATCATTAATCCTTTGACATCAATGACAATAATTCCAACAAAGTGCACTCTAAAGAGCATGTGAGCTAGGGTAACACTCCTAGCAGTGGGGTAGGGGAACCCTCTTCATTTTTGTTCTCACTACATTAAGTTCAGATTAACATTAGAGGGTAGTTAGAATAATTTTTTTGAGATGCTATCTATACAATTGTTGTTATCCTTATGTTCAAAAAAAGGGGTTTGAAAGATATAGATTTGTTGTGATTCTCTTATTGCTATAAACTCAATGCATGGAAAACATAGGATGGAAATATTGTTCTTTATCCCACTATTTAAGAATATTCAACGAATAATTTTTTTTAATAACTCCATTTTGTTCTTCCATTTATACATAGAACTTAACATGGAGGTTGACTCCTTATCAAAATAAGGACTTTAGATGGAAGATATGCAATAGATATTTTTGAATCTAGAGATGGCATTGTTTAAGAATTTTTCAAATCTATTTTTTTAAGTCGTTCCTCAATGTTGGGTTACAATTGTGGTTTAGCTATGTTTATGATCTTTGTAAATTTTAAATAGCAGAGGGATGAGCCATCCAGACTAGTCATGTTTAGCAGTTTTTTGTGTCCTCTTTTTTTACAATCATATGTGATTTAGAGAAGGGATTGTACCCTTGAAATGCATGAATATATTTTGATTCCAATCTAGGAGGAATGATACAATCTTGAAAATAGATGATTAATCCTTTGTTTTGATAGGAGGCTAGATTAGAGACCAATTATGGTCTCTTAAGGTAGTTACAGTTTTTTAGGATTTATCGATTGGGCAGTACATAATGAAAACATGCACACATATTTTCTAGTTATCTAAGTTCTATCATGTTGTCTAGTCTTATGTGTTTCATGCTAAAATTAGAACACTTCAAAAGTCAATTTTCATTTTATTTTTTTGGCACTCTTTTGTTGGTTTGTCTCTTGGTGCACCTCGATTACCCATAACCCTTCATAGTCTCCTTAAATACTTTATTAGACATTCTAAGGGTGAAATCGTGAAGGTGGGTTACACTTTTGCTTGTTTTATGACAAAAAAAACTGTATTTTCACAAGTTATTCAACTTCTGACATATAAAAGTATTTTTTTTTATTTAGAATTTCACTTTACAGTAAAAACAAAACTTGTGAAGAATTGTGTT
>ML790006.1:464885-499670 GCA_009831015.1 Picea engelmannii | reverse complement strand
GCTCCTACACTTGGCTGCTACCTGCGCGCTCCACTCCGACCCACAACGACCCCGCTCGGCTCCTACACACGGCGACGGCTACACACGGCGACGGCTACACACCGAGACTGCTACACACCGAGAATGCTACACACGGCTCCGACCAAGAGATACTACTTCCCAAATTTGCCAAAAGACCTGAAGGCACAATGTGTCTGTAATATATAAACACTTTTTCGGCCGAAATATAGTTCGGCCGAACAATCTTTCGGCCGAAAGATTGTTCGGCCGAAACATTATTGCCGGAAAAAAAATATCCGTCCGACAAAATTTGTACACGCAAATCGAGGGGGCTGTTATTGCACCGTTCGATTTGACGTTTATTGTTTCGGCCGAAAAATAGTTCGGCCGAAAATAATATCTTTCGGCCGAAAGATATTATAAGTTCGGCCGAAAAAATGTTTTTCGGAATTTTGGAGACCCGATTGTCACGAAAGTGTAACCCACCTTCGTGATTTCACCCCTAACCAACATTTTCTTAATATTGTTACATTATTCATTTAATATTTCTTTAAGAGATCCATAGTCTCCCTGAATACTTTATTAGACATTCTAACCCGTATTTTCTTAATATTGTTACATTATTCATTTGGTATTTCTTCAAGTTCTCTTGAAGACATAGTTTTTAAAAAGTGAGTATAAAACTTCGAAGTTTTGGTAGAGCTTCTTTCGTGATTTGCACACGAAACTGAGTTTCAGTGCAACTTACCATCTAGAGACTGATGGTCAGACTGAAAGAGTCAATAGGAGTTTGGAAGACATGCTCACAATGTATGTAATGAATCAGCCAAGGAGATGGGAAGATTACTTACCCTTAGTAGAATTTGCTAAAAACAATGGATATAATCACTCCATCAATAAGAGTCCACTTGAAGCCTTGTATGAATGGAAATGTAATTCCTCGTTCAATTGGGACAACTTGGAAGTACCACTAACACAATAAAGTGCAATGGAAAACATATGGTATGATTGCTCTCCCCACTGGGACACAAGAGTGAACAGGCCGAACAGACAAGAAATGAAGACCAGTAGTTGTTTGTATCAGCAGCAGGAGAAGAGCTCAAACCTAGTAGTTTTTAGGTTAGTAAAGAAGGAAGGCGAGGGCAGAAATGCATAATGACATATATAATAGCAACCACTTATTTCCTCGGCTATTAAAGCGTAATGTAATATATAATGAATGTGTAATATACAAACTAAATATAACATGGACAATTATATTATGAAATTACAACTATGAATTACCTTTTCAAACCTTATTTCCTATTATTACGCATTTTATCCAAGACAAGAATCACATATTAAGCAAACCATTGCTAAGTATACTTTTGCATGAGTTTATAAAGAATGTTCAATTATTGGATTCTCAGCTTTGGTTTTTGTAATTTAAGTAGAAAGTATGTTTATAAGTTCGTTCCATTAAGTAACTCAAATCTCTATAAAATCATTTTTCTCAAATCTCTATAAAATCATTTTTAAGATTTCTTGTAAGGAACTCAATATCCATTTGTTATAATTTAAATGCTTCATATAGCTTATGTTACAAGGAGGACATCATGATCTCTTATCGATGGGCCCTTTATAATGGGTATCCACACCCATATTTTCGGATATGTACAAATTGTTACTAAACATCATTACAAAATTAAATAAATAATATAATGTTGAAAGTATCATGCCAGTCACCTCTAACATCCTATATTGATAACATTTTCTTAAAAGTGCGCCACTCTTATTCAACATGCTTTCATACTATCCTTTTATTTTTTGTTTGATTATTTTTTCATACATGACACATGTTATTAATATCACTCCACTTAATTTGACATCAATTTCAAACTTGAATAATTATTGTATTGAGGTGGATAAAACTCTATTACTTAGTGGATAAAACTCTATTACTTGTATTGAGGTGAGTAAAGTTCATTCTATAGTTTACTATGGATGAGATGTGTAACATGAATAATAATGATAAATCAAAATGAATGAAAAAATTCGAATGTATTAATTTAAAAAATAAAAATAAATAAAAAATCTATTATTAACTATGACAATGTAAAGAAATTTATATCATAATAAATATGTATATAAATATAAAAGGCCAATAAATATGTATATAAACATAAAAGGTCAATATAGATCCATATTTATAGTAAAGTTTACATCTTAATTTTTTTTTTTCTATGTTTACTAGATTTAAATTAAGATTGATTTATGTTGATATAAATAAATTTATGATGAATTGGGTATTTTTTTAATTATTGTTAAATAAGTTTATGATAAATTGTGTATTTTTTAATAATTGTTATCAATATTCTATATGATTTTCTATTTTCTACAACTGATTACTTTTTCATTCATTTTTGTCTATCTTCTCATAATATAATATTGGAAAAAAAAAATTATAATTAAATATTTCCATAACAATGTACTCATACACTATGTACGAAAACGAATGCATCACCTACTTAAAAACAAAAAACATATTTAAACAGTTTAGGCTCCTTGGTAAAATGAAAAAGATTCATGGGACATAATGATCAGAAATGATCCATACAATACAACTACAAGCCATGAATAAACTAACAAAAAAATATTTTTTCATTAAAAAAAAACGTATATATAAAATAATAATAACTAAAGCTAGACAGTTAATTTTCTTACTTTACAAACTTACAAACTTGCACGACGTAGTACTTAGAAAAATCACTTGAAATATACATTATGAAGCTCCCCCATTATGAAGCTCCCCATTACGGTTAATTCTATTTTTTCACTTTAAAAAGGAAAGATTTTATAAATAAAATAATAATAATTAAAGTTTTTAAGTGGCAGTGAACCCTGCGGCATATTTGTAACTCATTGATGGTGATGGTTTTTAAAAAAAACCTGTACTTGTAAGGATAAGAGGTGGTTGAGACCTTTATGTGCATGTGTAAATATAGTTTTCTAGCATCATGTCTACGAGTACTTTTAGTTGTCAAGAAAGATACTAGAGATGTTACCTTAATGTTTCCTAATAATATAGGAAATAGGTTTTTGGAATTTCTTTTGGGATTTAGGTTGTTTGGATTTTTGCTTCTTCCTCAAGTGGTATGGGTTGGCATTGAGGTTGCTAATTATGAATTACATTTTTTAATTTTGAATTACAACTTCCTAGTTTCGATGGTGGATAATTACTAGCAATACTGAGGGGAAAGGGAGGACGATGCATCTATTATGATTGATGAGAAGTACGAAAACCAGGGTCATTGAATTACACAGGTTTGTGAGTGAGTGGATTTAAGTATGATACAATTCACCAGAGTACAGGAACCGCCTTTCCACAGAATAGGTAGGTAACAGAGGTATGTGTTTCTGATTCTTAGAAGCGATATACTCAGGAAGCGAAAACGAGTCATTGCATGCAAGGCTGACACATCATCAAAAGGCAAGTGAAAACGTTTACACATTAAGGTAACGTCTTAACAAAAATTTCCCCTAACATAAAATGTTTAAGAACTAATGTTAAGTCCATAGATAGCATTAGTTCATTGAACAAAGATACATGGCAATTCTTTGAAATTTATCCAAAGTTCGCTTCATTTCACCTGGCCTCGTTATGAGGCCAAATAAGAGGAAGAATTCATTTATTGGTTAATAAAAAGTCATTGATGGTTTTATTGGTAGATTTAAAAACCTTCTCCATATTTTAAAGAAAAAATTAAGATAAAAAAGTAATTAGTTTCTCCATTAGGGCAGGGACTAATAAGAGAAGTGAGCCCATTTGGACAAAGGCATTGCATTAATTGTATATTTTGAAAAAAAAAATCAAGGCACGTTCCTTCTTATTTTATTTATTTCTAATTATATAATGTTTTTTTTTTTAATTTGATTGGATTAAAAGGATGGGAGAAACAATGAAAGAATTGAAAAAAGAAAGGTGATTTGAAATGGATCATTATATAATTTGTTATGTATTTTGGTCATTTATAGGTGGAAAAATTGGATCTAATAGCTTGTAGGGCCCATTTAGGGGTAGGTCATGTTTTGATGATTTGGGGCCCTAAAAATTCGAGAGTCTGTTTAAGAAATTAAAGGGTTGTTTTTTGGGTCAAAAGTTTTTGGATATAGTCCTAAACATCTCGAAGCTATTCTACACACTAACAGATTTCTAATAGCACAAAGATCACTTCAATCAAAGTTTATGTGAGGAATGTATGCCTCTCGTAAGTTGATTTATTCTATTGACCACCATAGTACTGAGTGGATGCCACATCAACTCCCATTACTCACACATATGGAGAAAATCACATGTGGAGAAAATCAGGAGTTGAGGCATGCAAAAACCTGAACCTTAACCTTAGACAACTATCGAGATATGTTAAATATTGGGGTGTTGGGAAAGGAAGGGTTCCATTCTTGTTGTATTGATTATTATTACATAGTTGTGTAGAGAAATGGAGTGGTATATTGTAGTGGGAAAAAGGAAGTAGGAGACATTGCATCATCCATACATGCCAAAGTTTTAATGACAACTCCATGGTGAGTTTACCTTTCTTTGTATTTACATTTCTTATCTAAGAAGAAAAGAGTGAGGAATAATCCTCACCTTTTTGTTATGTTTTCCCATATTGAGTTTTTTCAAGGTACATCTTGTGTCAATTGTGTGGATGATGTGGTCTTCATTTCAACTTCATTTATTTTTTTTCTTAGCTTATTTTAGTATTTTGTGTGTTAATCTAGTAATATTAAATCTTAATCTTAAGTAAAACATTGCATAACGAAGAGTTCCTAGAAACTTGAAAGATATGTTGTGACAAACTCTTCTAGTGGAATATCCATGATAGTTTATAGATAAAAAGAGGGAAATATTTCATAAAGAAAATAGATAAGTAATTTGCATACCTTATATTTCCACGGTGTTGGTTTGATGTCCTCTTGGTTTTCTCTTTAAATAATTCTTGATCTAATTGTAATGTCTTGTTTTATAAATAGTTCTCCCCTAATTTTCCCTCTAAAAACGAATTCAAGTTATACACATCAAAATTTGATATTATCATACATCTTTTTAATGGGATTTTTGGAAAAGCCTTTTTCTAAGCTTCTTAAGCTTAAATCAATCCTTATTTCTTTAATTCATTATGTCATTTATCCTTACATTGTAAGTTATAGATAGATATATGGATTGAGATTGCATATTCTTTCATCTTGATATCACTATATCCATATCCCTTTGAGAGAATGATCCAAGTATAAATGAGGAGATAATTATGTAATTATGGAGATTATAGCTTGGCTTGTTCATTTCGGAAGATCGTCATACTAACAAAGCGGAAATCCTATGTAGATTTTAACCTTGTACAATTCATTACCGCAAACATATTCTTAATAAAAATAGAAAGGACACACACACACATTACACAAAGATTTTACCCTAGAAACTCAAACTGGGAAAACCAACAACTTGTTTAGAGCCGCACCTCTAGTTATTTATTCATCACCATCTTCATTGTTTACAATACAATATATATATGATCCTGCAACATCCAAAACCCCTAATCCATTGACTCGGATTAGTTAACAACCCCAATCCCCAAATTGGAATTAGAAATTTATCAACGAAAATCATGTGCTGAGAAAACCACTAAAAATGGACGCAAAAACCTGCCATTTTTTAGGGGCTTTGCCCACCTAGATCCCCCCATCGTTGGTCATGCAAAGAATATAACACATACCCAACATCCTACCAATGAAATATGATATCCCTAGTAATATTGGTCCTTTTAAGGGAAGGAAAGCATGGGTGTAGGGTATTTTATGACGGGTGGGGAGGATAACTTAATATTGTTACCCATATCTTAACAATCATAAACCAAAAGGAAGGCCTTTTTTATTCACTAAGGAATAATAGAATATAAGAAAATTGCAAGAGAAAAATAAAAGAGAACCTCAGTTATAGGAAGATAATACAATAGACTAGGTTATACCCCGAGAGAATGAGGGTTATAAAGAGAGAAATACAATAGTTATTGTTGGATCCATTTAGTGGGGTGGGTTGAGTCGAAAACAGTTGCATCTAGGAGGATTGGTTGGTAAAAAGAAAAGTTGTCCAAAAATTCCATGCATCTATATTGATATATAGATAGATAGATACCTATTTTCACAACATACTAATTTTTAATTGGGAATTATGCATTATTATTGAAATGTGACCCTAAGGAATTGGTAGTCCCCTTTCCTATTCGACACATCATTCTTCCTACTCGTTTTCTCCATACTCATCACTATTTCCCTTTGATTACCTTGGCGCTCTGCCCCTAAGGTGTTAATTCCTAGACAAAGTCCCATGTTAAGTATAAAACCCCTTTTATTAAGTCGTAGATATTGAATTATTATAATTCTAGTGTTATATTTGTATATAGGGTATAACCCTTCATTGTACCCTCTCATTATAGTTGTACCCTTTGTCTTGTATATACATACCAAGGATACCTAGTCTTATGATCATCTCATCTCATCATATCTTGTCTTCTAAATTAGATATATTGTAAAATGAGGTTTCCCCCTTAAAGTGGACTATTATATCCATTGGAATTTTATCATTCTCAAGGCATTGGTTCATAACATTTGGTATCAGAGCATCGATCCTAGGGTTTTGCTGTTTCAAGAAGTCATCTTGGAATTTTTTCTATAACGTTTGGTTTTGGATGTTTTAGATAATGAAATTTGAAGGTTATTTAGGAGACATATCAAAGTATCTTTGGTAAAAAAAATCAGGTTTTAAGTCATTATAATTTAGGAGATATATCCTATGGAAGATAGAGTTTTTAATTCATCTTGAATTTAGTTTTAAATGAGTCATATTGGGATTTTAGCTATACATTTTTTTTTGAGAGCTTTCAAACAACAAAATTTTGGGAAGAATGAGAATATGTATCATAGTATAGGTTTTCAAAAGTTTAGGTTCATTTGCACAATTCTTTAAGAGATATAGTCCATGGAAGACAAGGTTTGTGACTAATCTTGAAATCAATTATATTGGCATTTTTTGTTAGGATATTTAGACACTTAAGATTTATTTAAGATCAGCATGGTATAATTTGTCATTAGGTTAAAGTGTGTTTCTTTAGTATACATTAGTATGCATTTTTAATCCAACGATCATGATATGTTCCAAACATAGAGTGATCTAATGGATCATATTCTCCTCAATCTTAATGACTACATTGATATGTGGTTTAACAGTACTTGATTGGTCCATGATATCTATTTAAAGAGCATGGAGGGTCATTTTCTGATGATTGATTGTAAGAAACTCTCTATAATATATTTTATTTTGCATTGATAAATTTTGTCAAGTGGTCGCATTGGTTGGGGTCGTGGATGTTTCCTCTATGGGATTTTACCACGTAAAAACATCCATGTGTTGATATTTGATCTGGTTGTGTGAGTGTTTATTAAAGGTGTTTGTCCTTTGTTGGATTACTTGTGTTATCGAACATGGTATCATAGCATATTTAAATACCTTCTCTCATTGTAGATATAGATCTTTAAGTCGTGTTGTTGTATCTCTAGTTTCCACCATTTTTGTACATTTCTAGGATGATATTATTATTCCATTGCATCTAGAGTGTTCATTTTAATTAGGAATACTTTCTGTTTCACTTGAAAAGGTTTTCGTTTTCCCAAGATACGACCATTTCAATCAGATCCGGAGGTATAAAGATTGAATATGTCCTTTTAAAATTTTTATTATAGAGATAATATTTTTTTTGTTTGCTTTTGTTTATGGATTGCTACTCTTTCTAGTTTGTGTATGTTATTTTCCCCATGCTCTGTGCAATCTCAGAAAATATGAAACATAGTGGAAATTGTTTTCTTATCTATGTATTCTCTTTGTCATGCACTCTGTGTAATCTCGGTAAATTAGAAACATAGAGAAAACTTGCATTTTCCAGGTAAGCTAACTTAGATCTAACCCATTGTTGTTGTTGAGAAGAGAATTTTTTTGTGTGTGTGAATGCATGAAAAAACGTTTTTATTGAGAATGCACTCTAAGGTTGTCTTCCACAACAACACCCCCAATCCCCTTTCTTCAGATTATAATGTGTTTTTCACCAAGTCACTTGGTTAAGATTTTCTTTAATAAGTAAGAGATCTTGAGTTCAAGTCTTTTTTTTTGTTTTTGTTCTTTGTTTTTTTAAATTCATGCATTCATTATAAAGTGCATTTGACTTAATTATAAAAGTGAATCACTACTAAATCACTTTAATATTTTATTTTACATTATTTGTTTTGCATGCAACTTTCATTTATAAAGTAACTTCATTGTAAAAGTGATTCTCACTTGTTCTATAAACATGGGTCACTTCATAAGTAACTTATTTAAAAGTGAGCTTATAGGAAAAGTTATATAAGAAGGAGCATCACCATGTGGACAAACTTCTACTTGTCACGTGGTTCTTTGGTTACCATTTATGTCATTTTTCAAAATGGCATAACTTCCGCATCTAAAGTCTGTTTTTAGTGTCGTTTTTTTAAATAGCCTATTTTTTCGAGATCGTTCCATATGTTGTTCTAGAGTCTGTACTTAAGGCTAGAAAGTATAGGTTCTATGCATCCGAAAGTGAGTAAAAGATAAAAAGGGGAAAAATCAACCTTCGAGAAAAGGAAGCTAAGGTTGATTTCTAAGTTGTCTTTGTCTCGCTTCCAAACGTTCCTGGATGCTTATATCTCGTTCAATTGCGGCCCATGAACGTTCAAGTTCGACCCGGGTGATGGTGGTTTTAAGTATGGTGTCAAAAAGGTTTAAAGCGATGCTAGTTTGATCCGATAGGCCAAGTTCAATGTTGGGTTGTCTTGCAAAGGGCACAGTCATGGAGGAACAAAAAATGAAAAGAAAGTTTGAGGTTTAAAGTGCTACTTCAATTTTTTGACCGTATAAAAGAGAAGTTTCAAAATCCGATGTTAAAGGTAGAACACAAACCAAAGGCCTTCTCCCATAACTGAGTTAACTTTTTAAAGAATCATGTATAAAATGTGAGAAAACATTAAGCAGTCGACAATGTGAGGCTCCTATATAGGGAGAATCTCGCCCTGTAAACAAAAGAAGAAAAAGGAAAGAAGTAATCTGACGAAGCATAAAATATAGAGATCTAAAAAGTTCACAGGTCTTTTACCTGTTGATAGCCGATATAGAGGAAAAAATGCAAGCGATTAGACGACTAAAAAGTTGGTCACCACAGTAGAAGTTGCACTAAATTGTAGCTAAGCATTCATCAGAAATATATATGCGAAATGAAATTTAATGTAAGATAACAGAGAAAACAAAACTCATAACTCTGTCTTCATGGAATCAAGAATCTTTGGATTGCTTTGTATTGATTTTCAAAAGAAAGAAAGTCTCTATTACAATTGGCCAAGAAAGTTCCAGCCTTTATTCTCACTTCAAAATGCATATTTATACAAACTTCTAAACATTCAAATCTCAATCGTTCCAGAAGTTTTCAGATACAAAATGGGAATTTTATGCGTTTCTCTTCTTTGTCTTTGTCCTCCTTCCTGCGGGCAGAGCACCTTCCTTTCTTTACTCTTTGGGTTCTAAAAATAGAACGACAAACATCTGTCATTATTTTGCACCAAAAACCTTCCCTTTTGCTTTCTCGGTGCAAGTGACACACCTCTCCACCAACTGGGCTATCAACCTGGAAGGCTCTGCTTGGTCACTTGCTTCAAGAGTGTCACAACTCTTCGCCAGTTGCGGTAAACTTTTTCCCACTTGTCGGTCCTCTATGATGATGGAGCATAATTGTAAACTTGGTTGTACTAGCCATTTGTCCACTTGGGCCATATCAACCTGGCTAATCTGGGATATCTCCACTTGTTGCTTCTCCATGTTTTCTTTGATGTCCACGGATGTTTAGCTATATTGATTTTTCCCAATGTCCCAGCACTTCTCTCCTTATCAAGGTCTAGCAAACCTTTACTTATCAAAGAGAATGTTTCCTCACAAAAATTATTTACTTCGTTAGCTCTCCCCTTGCTTTTTGATATGTTCTGCTCCCAGACCTTTAGTAGGATATTACCTCTGGTTTGTTTCGCAATGGATAATTTTGAGCTGTTGACCATCTCTATCTTCATTGTAGCTATAACAACGTCTTGGAAAGCGACCTGTGCTGCCCCAACTTCTCTTTCTCTCGAAGAAATATTTTCTAATATTTTATCTATCATCCAAAAATGGTTCTGAATGGTTCTCACCTTTACCAGCAGGTTTTGTTGAGCTGTAAGTACCTTATGTCGGATTTCGGTGGCTTGCGATCTGAACACCTTTATGTCTACAACTTATTTCTCAGCCACCTCCAATTTCGACTGCAACTCTATAATCTGTTGCCCCTGCTGGCTTACCTGTGTTTGGCTGGTTTGCGCCGACTGGAATGCCTGCTCAAGGTTGGACCTAAGCTTCCTGATTTCACGTAGGTCAGATTTTCGGGCTTCCTCAAGGCTCCTGATCACCTCGTCCCTGACATTCGCTTCAGCAGCAGCCACCTTAGCTTCTAGTTTACTGATCAGGAGGTTCTTTCGTTTCAACTGGGCCGCCAAAGTCCCAACCGAGTACTGATTGGCTGTAGCATAAGCCCCTAGTGTCTTGGTTATCTCCTCTGCAAATTCTCCCTCTTTTAAGGCCTTCCCATATGTCATGATTTTAAAATTTTTAGCCACTACGCCCTCTTTTTGATAAAATCCTTACCTTACCACGGCCTTTCTTTTCTTGTCAAAGAAAAATTCGTTAGGAGGTAGCTCCTCTACAGAAATAGGTGTCAGTTCTTCATTGAAAATCCATCCCGCATCAGGATTCCCCTTTGTGAACTGCAAGGGCATGACAATAGCAATCAGACATCGATTTCCTTAGATGTTTGTTTCGGGGTGACCTCTGTAACCGACTTGTTTGATGTTATTGAAAGTGAGTTGCCTGATCTCTGCAAAGGTATATCCGCTTGGCCTTGGGCCTGCTTGCCTGGCGTTCCCCTTTTGGGGTTTCCTTCTTGCTTCTGGGGGACTTCGGCTCCTTGCTCTGAGGTTCCAGCCTCCCTAGTTTTCCCTTGGTCCTTCTCCCCGCTAGGACTCGAGACATTTGCATCTTTGGCTCCCGTCTTCTTTGTAACTGAATCTCTAGGGCTTCACCCTGTAAAATTTGGGGGAGACAACTCCGTCATTGCTCCTGGAATTTCAAAAATTTGGCCATATCTCCTGTTGGCAAGGCTTGAATCCGACTTAGGACTTCAGCGAAGGACCTCGTGCCCTAGAATATTTTGTCATGTGGGGAATCCTCGTGTTCATACCTCTTCAAGCCGCAACTTGCTAGGTGATTGCTCACAACCTTACTAGGGTCGTGCTTCTTGAACTCAATATCTACCAACTTCATTTCTTCTAAAGTCGTAGCCTCATATTTGGCGTGGCCAAAATCTAACAAGGAATACGCACCAATACAAATAGGGAAAGGCGGCCATACCTTTTTTGATACTCCTTTGAGTTCTTTGCGTATTCCGCCTAGCACAATCTGTCTGGAAATCTCATGGCACAATAGATTATCTAGTAGGAATAGAGGGAGGGCGTATGGAGGGATAGAGGTGCCGAAAACCCTGATATACGAAAATTCCGCCTCTAAATACCAATCTACCATGCTGTTTAGGTTGGTTGTGATGCTATCTGATATCCTGGGAGGTGGCTGGCCAAAAATGGCGACATGCAATGGCACCATCACCCAGTTGAAGATCTCGTAGATGAATTCTTTGGCCTTATCCTCCCACAGCTTTGAGTGGTAGACATGGATAGGCTCTGTACTAGATGGAGCCCAGCTCCAGTTCATCAGTGGGAAGGGTGTCATGAAGTAGATGGCATCCATTATGTAAGCAAACATGAAGAATGAAGTTGCTTTCTTACTCACCCTCTGTGCTCAATATTTAGTAATTCGACTGGTCAGACTGTCAGACAACAATTTGGCCCAGTCAAAAGAGAAACCCTCAGCGACTGTATGAATGAGTGGCACCCATGGGAGGAAGAAATGGGTAGTGTCTTCCTTCCCATACAACCTGCAGGTCATCATGGATATGTATTTGAATTGTGGCTCCAAAGAAGAGATTGAATAGATCCCATTGGAGTCAGCCTTGAATTTCGCGGGCTGTGAGACCCAATCCTTGATTAGATCGGACATGCTTTTTGCATACTGCTCGCACTCCTTCTTCTTGAAGCCTTCTAGGAATTTGGCATTGTGAGTAAGGTTCGGCGTGGGTGACAGTTTATACATTGCTCGCAAATGTTCTGGTCGGAAGGTACCAATCGTCACCTTTTGTTCACTGATAATCGTCCTTGTCAGGATGTCCACATGGTCCAGTGCCCACCTGATCATATCCAAATAAGGAATAAGCTGGGGCCTTGCCGCTATTTTTTGCATCTCTGCTTGAGTGATGATTTTTTATTTGGTTGATAAATCGTCCTTCTCGTTATCGCTAGAATCATCTGAACAATCTATCGACTCAGATTGTAGGATGTTGGAAACGTATGACCATGTCTTGATAGAATTAATACTTTGGGGAGAGGTGTCGGAAACAACATTTGAACCCTGACCTGAAATATCGGTAGCTGACTTGGGCATTTTTCGTGGAGCCATGAGAATGAAACCTGCAACTGGACCACTTGTCGAACAGATTTGAAAATCACAAATAGCGATTAACTTGGTAAAATGGCTCTGCGCGTAAACAGGAATGAGAACTGAAAAAATGAATGGAAAAAACTCTTTATCTTAGTCATTTAAACCCCTGGTGTCCTTGCCAACAGAATGGTCAAATTGCTTAACAAAAGATTTAGCAGTAAAAGCGAGATCCTACTATCTGTCACCTCACCGTAGTTGAAAATAAATGCCATAATTGCTTGACGAGTCATAACACGAATCAACGCAAAAAACATTTAAATTTACTCTGTAGATGGTGCATGTTAAAGTTTGCATCAATGCATCAATTAATCCATCATGGCTCCTTTAATTAAGTTTGTTTTAGAATTTAATCCCCCTTTTTTGGCGTTCACCGTATCAGAAGATTTCACTCCTACCCTTTGAGCCCCCAAAACCCGAAATTAGGATGATGCGATTTAGTTAAAAAATCATGATCTGACTTAAGTTCTTAATTAACCCATGCTTAATTAATAAAAATTGTGACGTCGCGACTCGGGGCTACGAAGGTATAGTTTTTTGGGAGAGCGATCGCCGAGTCGCGAAACCCCGACAGTGATTAACTAGGGTTTAAAGTGACTTACCCCTGACACTAACCTAGGTGAACTTTTAAAACCGTTTCGCGACTTCGCATATTGGAGTTTGGAAACCTTGCAACTTGTAACTCCTGAAGCCTGATAGTGCAAGGTAATAAAAGTGATAGACTTGCTTAACGGTTAAGCGATGGTGACTTAGGGATATAACAGCCATCACCACTTTGCATGTTGGGGTAAACTTTTGATTGCAAGAATTATATTTCAACCACTTGTAAAAGGCAGCTCCAACATAGGCTCCAACTAGGGATCCAGTCTTCCTGTAAAACGGGAAGAAAAGTAGATCACGTGCCTGTATTGGGTAAATGGAGTCATTAGTTTCTTTCTACGAACTTGTTTTAGGAAGGGGATACAGAGGGAAAAAGAGATTTCATCTTTATTTCTGAAAAGGATTTTCAAAATTCAATTGCGTTCTAAACTCAATTGTAGCCCTTTCGATGAATTTCTCCTTCTCGATACTAAATTCAGGTCTGCTTTAAGATAATAAAAAACAGTCCTAGGAGATTCAATAGATCTTTGTGGATTTTGGCTTGCATCAAACGAAGTAAATTCCATGCGTTTAATCGGGGAGTCTTGTTTGAACTTGGGATGCAGATCCGGTTTCGAAAAGGTTGAACACCAGAGTATATTGAAATTTTACGTATGACAACCTTACATATATCTCAAATATTGCTTCACTACCAACGAGCCTGTTCAGTACCCTGGTGAAGTTATCTGGCCCTTTTTACTGAATTTCCTTTCACCACTTCGAATCATAATTATGCATTTAAATGCTGAGACGAGGGCAATCATTTATGAATTTCGTTTCATCGTCTCCTTGGACTATATGGGGGCAATCAAATGTGAATTTCCTTTCACCATCTGTCTTATATTTTACTTTTTAAAGCACGAAGTGGGGGCAATCAGTTTTTATAAGGCATACCAGGGATGATATCTGTGTAATATTCGCAGTGGAGGTCTGTCAACTTGCTTTGATTACTCAGGGCCAACCTTCTCTTAACTTTCAAAACACCTTAGCCCACAGGGAAAATGGTAAAAATTACTTCCAGGGGTCTTCCTTCAAGCAAGCCTCAATCCTTCAAACACTGTTAAAAAACCTAGAAGAGTTAGGATCAACCTACGCATAACTTTATTTAGTAGGAGACTGAGGAGTTATGAGGGCTGGCTTACTTTCTAAGATCTATTTTCTAGCTTCCAAATCATAAAACGTAACATCTTCTCCCTCTGTGGGAACCCTAGGAAGGTGTTTGGCTTTTTAAGAAGGTAAATCCAAGGACAGAACAGGGGCGATGGAGAAAGTTTTGGAATTCGAAATGCAGGGGTCATGGTTTAAACCCAACTCTTGGAACCCTTTCTCGGAGATGCTTTACTCTCACTGCTTATTTTAATTACCTCTTGTCTTTATCTAGGTGGAACTTTCAGGACCCAGAGTAGGAAGTCGCTCTTTTAATGATATATCAAAGAGAAAACGACATAATTTTGAGACCGTCATGGCACTTTAGTGACACTCGTTTGAAAAATAGACATCTTTGGAACTTGTACCTTTTCCTTGCCATTTCGTTCTCTTCTAAAATAACGGGAAATTTTTTCTATCACCTGTTTTCGGCGAATTGATCCTCCGATATATGATCATATGTTTATTTATTTCTCTCATTTGGGCTGCAAGCTGGGAACAACACGAAGAGTATCAGGGCTATAAAGGAATTGAACGTGTTGAAAATTTCATATCTCTACTTCTAGAACAACACTGACCTATTTTATTTGTGAGGAAAGTAGACTTACCAAAGAAAAATTATGAAATAAAAAGAAAACACAAACCGGTATACACAGTGGAAATTTTGGAAACCATTTATTGCATATAGTGCTTTAAATAACACCCGTTGACAGGGGCGTTGAGGATTTTACCATCCAAATTCTCTAATAGGAATGAATTTTTCCCTTCAAGAGTTGTGACTTTGAATGATCTGTAATAGATATGATCAAATTTACCATGTTTTGCCAAGTCTTCATTCGTAGCATCCCATTTCAAAACCAAATCGCCGGGGAGAAATTCTCTTTCCTTGGCATTACGATCGAATAACGCTTTCATGTTGTCCTAGTATTTCTGCAGCCTTTCATCCACTTCATCCCTATGTTGTTGAACTTCAATCAGCTGGTTTATTCTTCTTGTGACATGATTTGGTTCTTCTTTCTCATCTTGCCAAAGTTTCATTACGGGAAGCGCTAGATTTATAGGTAATACTATGTTGGTCCCGTATAACATTTGGAAAGGAGAAGTGTTGATAGATTTTTTTGTACCTATCCGATTCGCCCACAAAACATATTTCAAATGCACATGCCAATATTTTTTGTTTTCACTCAACACTTTCTTAATTATAGCGATTAGACTCTTGTTTGAAGACTCGGCTAGCCAATTTCCTTGGGGGTAATATGCCATGGAATGACCGAGCACGATATTGTACTTTTGGAAAAAGATGACCATAGTCATAGATTTAAATGCCTAGGCGTTATTTGTGACTATCTTTTGGGGGAAACTGAATCTAGACAAAATGTTCTCTTCTAGGAAATCCATTACCACCGAATCCGTTGCCTTTCTAGTTGGAATAGCCTCCACCCATTTGGTGAAGTAATCTGTAGCAGTCAGGATCCATTTATGTTGAGCGCTAGAATGAGGGTTAATTTCACCTATAAAATCTAGTCCCCATTTTTGAAAATGGGCTTTCGTTTTGATCAGAACCAACGGTAGCGCTGGGAGTTTGTGCTTGCCTGTGAACAATTGACAAGGGTTACAGGCTCTGACTTTGGCGTTGACGTCTGAGAATAGTTTGGGCCAATAATATCCTGCCCTCGGGATATTATAAGCTATTGCCCTCCAGGCATGATGTCCTCTGCACACTCCTTCGTGAAATTCATGTATGACCTTCTCTGTTTCTGATTCAATTAAACAAACCAATAGGAAGCCTAGTGGTTCTTTCCAATACAATTGGCTTTCGGATATACAGTACGTCACTGCATGCAGCTTTAACGTCCTGGCTTTAGATGGGGATAAATCACTTGGGAATTTCAAGGTCAGCAGTTAGGACACTATGTCTTTATACCAATCTGATGAGGCAAAACTTCTCTTTGATCTTGATGGCAGTTATTTGTTGATCGAGCTCGTTCATGTCTACACACTCTTCACATCTCTATAGGCCATTTATTCCAAGGGCTCTGAAATTTGATTCAGCTAAGAGCTTAGCCAAACCTTTTCCTTTTACTAGTCTCGTTGGTTTTATCTTCAGATCAAATTCTTGAATTTTAGCAAGCCACCGTCCCCTTTTCCCATCACTGTCGAACTGAACCAAAATGTCTTTTACGGAACTAGTGGGTACGTACGCAATTACCTTGGAATGTAACACGTAGGTTCTGAAATCTTTTAACGCCTTCACCATAGCATATGCTTGCTTTTCCATTATATCGTATCTGAGTTCAGTGTCTCTAAGACTTTTTCTGAAAAAGGCTATTGGTTGCTCGAAACCTTCTTCATTTTTCTGGAGGAGTATCGCGACAAGTGTGTATTTGGAGGCGAATGAGAAAATCAGAAAATCTTTTAGATAATCAGGGCTTGCCAGTACGGGTGCCTCACTTATAACCTTCTTGATGCATGCAAATGATGCTTTGGCTTCTGCTGTCCATTTCACTTCGTTGTTCTTCTTTAGCATATATGTGATCAATTTCACGATTTCAACAAAGTTTGGGATAAATCTCCTCAAAAAAATTATTTTTCCTAAGAATGATTGAATCTCCTTTACATTCCTAAGGATATTTATGGTATCTATAGATTCAACTCTCTTAGGATCAATTTTAATTCCATCTTGAGACACAATATGGCCCAAAAGTTTACCTTCTTGCATAGCAAAGTGAGACTTTTTGGGGTTTAAGGAGAGACCAAACCTGCAGTATTTCTCAAATGTTTGCTTGAGATGTATCAGATGATCTTCATCAGATTTAGAAAAAACAGTCAGATCATCAAGATAGATAACCCCAAATTTGTCCCTTTTGCCAATGAAAGCGATTTCCATAGCACATTGGAAAGTAGCACCTGCATTCATTAAACCAAAAGGCATATTGTCATACATAAAGGTACCCCAAGGGGTGGTGAAGGCTATTTTTTCTTTATCGTGCTCATTGACAACAATTTGATTGTACCCAGAAAACCCATCGATCATCGACATCCTATTTGCCCTAACTACTTTTTCTAAAATGTGATCCATTTTGGGTAGAGGGTAATTATCTTTGAGGGAAGACTTATTTAGATTTCTAAAATCAACACACAGTCTGATATCCCCACTTTTCTTTCTAACCGAGACCAAGTTTTCTACCTAGTCAGAGTATCTCAGTGGTACGATTATTTTTGTGTCCAGGAGCTTTTTGACTTCCCTTTCGACCATGGGCAATAAAATAGGATTGATTTGTCTGAGTTTTTGTCTGAAAGGTTTGACACTAGGCTTTAGGGGTATCTTGTGTTCAATCACAGCAGTGTCATAGGTTCTTAGCTCTTCGCACGAACAAGCGAAAACATCTTTATACTACTCGAGTATATTAGCATATTTACTTTTTGTCTCAGGAGGGAGATACTTTGATATTTTTACTATCCTAGGCTCCTCTTTGGTCCCTATATCACAATCTTCAACCTCTTCTGGTTGGGGTTGCAAAGTAGATTTTATGGGCATATCATTTTGGTCGAACAGTCTCTCCAGAGGGATTCGTCCCTTTGGAATCTGATTGTTCTTTAAAACCAACATGCGATGATTAGCGATCTTTTCCTGGAACCCCTGAGGATCCTCTCCCTCTTGCATGATCCATGTGTGGTCGTTTTGGTTTTCTTGGTCAATGTGAGTTTCGGCGAAGTCGTCCACCATTTCGAGGAACTTCCTAATTTGTTCGTCATCCTCAAACACTTGCCAGTGTTGGATGTTGTTTGGTATGGAAGGTCTGTTCCTCACCTCTATGTGGTATCTTAGTTTGAAAACTGTAGAGGGGGAAAACATTGAGGCTGCTTTGGCTAATGAATCGGCTTACAGGTTTTTAGCGTGCAGGATGAAATGAACATTTACCGACGAGAAGAAATTTTCTATTAAATCCTAGGCACAATTCCTGTAAGATCTCAATCTTGGGTGTTTGGCCTGGTATTGTTGATTTATCTGTTTCACTATCAACTCTGCGTCTCCATATACTTCCAAGTTCTTTATGTTCAGCTTCCTAGCAGCTTCCAACCCTAAGACTAGAGCCTCATACTCGCATACGTTATTGGTGTAGTCTATATCCCACTGAAGCCTGTAAGATAAAGGAATAACAAATTCATTTTCAGGTGCTACAAATAGTACTCCTACACCTGCTCCTTCATATGACAAGGCACCATCAAAAAACATTTTCCAAATTCCAGTGCTATACATATTTTTGTCTATCTTTCCTGATTCATTTTTATCTATGAAATTGTCTTATGTACAACTATTTACACCATCATCAAAAGACAAAATACAATTCCCTAGATCTTGATCGGTAACATAAATAGGATAATTGTTAGGATTATGTGGGTTTCTCACTGTGTATGCTAACCTCGTTTCCCTGTATAGTCGAGTAAATTGTCCACCAAACACAGGAACCGTGGCGTAGGTCATGTCTAGTTGAAGACACCCCCCAAGTTTGGCTCCCCGCAACCTAGATAGTAGCAAGCCATACTTCGAAGGTATATCTGCGATAACTACATCCATCATGATGCTTTTCACTGGAACCTGTGCAAGAGTGACTACTAAATATTTTATCATACCCATGCACTTAACTCTTCTTGAATCAAAAGAGTAGAGATCTCCATAAGGCCTGGTGATCTTGAGCCTAGTCTGTCCATAATAGACTTGGGCATCACATTATGTGAGGCTCCAGAGTCTAGCATGCAGTTATGCATCAGTCGATCATGCATATTTAGGGTAATATAGAAGGGAGCGACGGTGTCTCTCGCACCCTTGAAATGTGGACCAAAATTGATATTAGGCTTATCATCTTCCAAGTTTATGACATCAGAGTGACTTTCTAGATCCAAAAAACCTATCATTTTGGTTATCTTCTTTCGATACATGGGATTCTTTGCTAAT
Source organism: Picea engelmannii (assembly GCA_009831015.1). Lineage (NCBI taxonomy): Eukaryota > Viridiplantae > Streptophyta > Pinopsida > Pinales > Pinaceae > Picea > Picea engelmannii. The sequence goes on along the minus strand of ML790006.1, from coordinate 480,201 downwards.
TCGACCAGAGGGATTGGTATTTTGATCTTATTTATCTCATTTTCAAGGCTGAAACCTTCCCCACCTTTGTCTGTTTCTCTGGTTGAAACCTAGGACTCCTTCCTTTCTAACTTATTTGTTTGTGCTGATTTATTTTCCGTGAGTTTCTTTATCGTTGTATGTGTTTCAGTTGTCTTATTTTCTTTTGCTTGGGTCTCAGCCTCCTTTACATTGGGATTCTACGAATCTACCCCTTTTATTTTTCTATTAGGTATCTCGGTCTCCTTTGGGGAAGGCTCGTATATTTCACCTCTAGGAAGAATTTTCTTGGGTTGAGGAGTCGACACAGGTTTGTTTTTAGGCCTCATGTTATACTTATGTTGGACCTCGGCCATTATAGAATCGTTCATTTGTTGATAGACAGAAACATCAGTGTTGTTTATGTCATCATATTTATTTGAAGGTTTCTCTGTGTCCAAGGACTTCTCATAATCTTATTTAGTTAAATGAGGCTGTGTGCAGTCATCACCCATTTTTTTTTACGTCTTCTTCTAGATCATTTCCCCCTATAAATTTTTCATTTTTTAAAGGAGTTTGAATTTTCTGGTCTTCATTTTTAATCTTTGTTGATTTTGAGGGTTGGGGTTTCTTCTAAATTCCCTCTTAATGAAAGGATCTGCCTTGGATTGATCTAGCTCCATTCTGGAAATCTTATTAGATAGCTCTTTAATTATCCTAGCCATATCATCCATTTTATCATCTAATGATCTACTAGGCCCTGAGGGTCCCGCTTGTTCCTTAAAATGTTTGGTTTCTTGGTTTCCCATTTCTACTTTTTTTTTTTAATTTACTCGAAGCCATCATGTTAGATTCGATCTCTACGGCGTCGTCTTTCATTCGGGTCAGGGTGGCCCCTCTCCTTTCTCTCAACAGAAGTGTGAAATCGGGTTTGAAGGCTCCCGCAAAGGTTACCTTGGCTGCAGGTTGGGATGGTTTAACTTCGACTGGGATCTTATTATACAACTTTTTAAACCTTTGAATGAATTCCATAATAGTTTCTGAATTTTTTTTTTTAAAGACCTGAACTCGGTCAAATAGTACAAATGGTATTTTCTTTCCCCCCATTGTCTAAGAAAAGAGTCTTCTAGGGAATCATAGGATAATATCGAACCTACGGGTAGACTTCGAAACTAGGCTCGTACCTGTCATTCGAAAGTCTGAACAAATAACCTCGAATATACGTCTTTGTGTTCAAGACCTAGGATATCTGCGAACTGATCAAAGAAATTTATATGTTCAGTCGCGGTCAAGTCCCCTTCCCCTGTAAATTTTGGTAACTTTTTCATGTAATTTTCATGAATGTCGTGAAGAGGGACAGACAGGACCAGAGGCACATATTTGGCAGCTACTTTAGCAAAAACCCTGGGGGGCAGGGGTGGCCCTTGCCCCCCCCCCCCCCNTAGAGCCCCTCCACCTCCTCCTCCTAAAACCCCTCCACCTCCCCCTCCAACGGCCGCCATCAATACTATTGGATAGGAAAATGGTGCGTTATATAGAGGGTTCTGGAACACTAAAAGTGAATCTTTAGCTTCTTCGAGAGATGAGAAAACTGAAGAAGGGGGATAAGGGATGCGAGGACTTGGTTCCTCAAATTTGCAAGAGATGTAATCAGGGGAACTCGTGGGTGTGGAATCTGAGTATATGGTATACTTTTCGAGACTCTACGAGGTTGGGAAATCTAACTAAAGAGTCGGCGAGATAACGTTCGTTGTTAAATTTACTGAGGGATTTTCACCTTTATGTACTCCGAAAGATGTCGGATGAATTTCATTTTTAATTTCAGGGAGAGCTAAAGTTTGGTTGAGGGTTTTAGGGGGGGATTTGTACGAAGTTAGAGGTTAAAAAGGAATCTTGGCCTTGGGTTGTGTGTACCTATGATGGTAGACTGTAGTGGTTGGCTTAAGGGAACCTCTTGTTTTCAGTATTTTTTCGGGATCGGAAACGGGCGTGGTCTGTTTACCATTTGGGTTTTGTCTGGTGTTCCTTCAACCAGATGCCAGCTTATTTAAATGTGGATTCACCAAGTGAATGATAAAATAAAAATCCTTTAGAGGGTGTTCACCCTTTGTTCACTATCAAAGGGTATAAACTTCCAAAAATGTCGTTCTCCCAGGGAAAAGGTTTCGTAACTTCATCCCCAACAACGACGCCAGAAAGATGTTGTTCTGGAGTCTGTACTTAAGGCTAGAAAGTACAGGTTCTAGGCATCCGAAAGTGAGTAAAAGATAAAAAAGGGAAAAATCAACCTTCAGGAAAAGGAAGCTAAGGTTGATTTCTAAGTTGTCTCTGTCTCGCTTCCAAACGTTCTTGGATGCTTATATCTCGTTCAATTGCGGCCCATGAACGTTTGAGTTCGACTCGGGTGATGGCGGTTTTAAGTATCGTGTCAAAAAGGTTCAAAGCAATGCTGGTTTGATCCGATAGGCCAGATTCAATGTTGGGATGTCTTGCAAAGGGCACAATCATGGAGGAACATAAAATGAAAAGAAAGTTCGAGGTTTAAAATGCTACTTCAATTTTTTGACCGTATAAAAGAGAACTTTCGAAATCCAATGTTAAAGGTAGAACACAAACCAAAGGCCTTCTCCTGTAACTGAGTTAACTTTTTAAAGAATCATGTATGAAGTGTGAGAAAAAATTAAGCAGTCAACAATGTGAGGCTCCTATCAAGGGAGAATCTTGCCCTGTAAAAAAAAGAAGAAAAAGGCAAGAAGTAATCTGACGAAGCATAAAATATAGAGATCTAAAAAGTTCACAGGTCTTGTCCCTGCTGATAGTCGATATAGAGGAAAAAATGCAAGCAATTAGACAACTAAAAATTTGGTCACCACAGTAGAAGTTGCACTAAATTGTAGCTAAACATTCATCGGAAATATGTATGCGAAATGAAATTTAATGTAAGATAATAGAGAATACAAAAGTCATAACTCAGTCTTCATGGAATCAGGAAACTTCGAATTGCTTTGTATTAATTTTCAAAAGGAAGAAAGTCTCTCTTACAATCAGCCAATAAAGGTCCAGCCTTTATTCTCACTTCAAAATGCATATTTATACAAACTTCTAAACATTCGAATCTCAATCGTTCCAGAAGTTTTCGGTTACAAAATGGGAATTTTATGCATTTCACTTATTTGTCTTTGTCCTCCTTCCTGTGGGCAGAGCACCTTCCTTTCTTTACTCTTTGGGTTCTAAAAATAGAACGAAAAACATCTGTCATTATTTTGCACCAGAAATATACCCTTTCGCCTGCTCGGTGCAAGTAATGCACTTCTCCACCAACTGGGCTATCAACCTGGAAGGCTCTACTTGGTCGCTTGCTTCAAGAGTGTAACAACTCTTCACAAACTACGGTAAACGTTTTCCCACTTGTCGGTCCTCTGCGATGATGGAGCATAATTGTAAACTTGGTTGTACTAGCCATTTGTCCACTTGGGCAATATCAACCTGGCTAATCTGGGATATCTCCACTTGTTGCTTCTCCATGTTTTCTTTGATGTCCAATAGATGTTTAGCTATATTGATTTTTCCCAATGTCCTAGCATTTCTCTCCTTATCAAGGTCTAGCAAACTTTTACTTATCAAAGAGAACGTTTTCTCACAAAAATTCTTTACTTCATTAGCTCTCCCCTTTCTTTTTGATATGTTCTTCTCCCAGACCTTTAGCGGGATATTACCTATGGTTTGTTCCACGATGGATAATTTTGAGCTACTGACTGTCTCTATATTCGTTGTAGCTATAATAGAGTCTTTGAAAGCGACATGTGTTGCCCCGACTTCTCTTTCTCTCGAATAAATATTTTCTAATATTTGATCTATCATCCGGAAATGGTTCTGAATGGTTCTCACCTTTACCAGTAGGTTTTGTTGAGCCGTAAGCACCTTATGTTAGATTTCAGCAGCCTATGATTTGAACACCTTTATGTCTACAACTTGTTTCTCAGCCACCTCCAATTTCGATTGCAACTCTATAATCTGTTGCCCCTGCTGGCTTACCTATGTTTGGCTGGTTTGTGCCGACTGGCGCGCCTGCTCGAGGTTGGACCTGAGCTTCTCGATTTCATGCAGGTCAGTTGTTCAGGCTTCCTCAAGGCTCTTGCTCACCTCATCCCTGACATTCGCTTCGGCAGTAGCCACCTTAGCTTCCAGTTTACTGATCAGGAGGTTCTTTCGTTTCAACTGGGCTGTCAAAGTCCCAACCGAGTACTGATTGGTTGTAGCATGAGACCCTAGTGTCCCAGCTATCTCCTCTGCAAATTCTCCCTCTTTCGCGGCCTTCCCATCTGTCATGATTTTAAATTTTTTATCCATTATGCCCTCTTTTTGATAAAATCCTTGCCTTACCACGACCTTTCTTTTCTTGTCAAAGAAAAATTTGTTAGGAGGCAACTCCTCTACAGAAATAGGTGTTAGTTCTTCATTGAAAATCCATCCCATGTCAGGATTCCCCTTTGTGAACTGCAAGGGCGTGACAATAGCAATCAAACTGTCAATTTCCTTGGATGTTTGTTTCGGGGTGACCTCTGTAACCAGCTTGTTTGACGTGATCAAAAGTTAGTCGCCCAATCCCTTCGAAGGTATCTCCACTTGGCCTTGGGCCTTCTTGCATGGTGTGCCCCTTTTGGGGTTTCCTTCCTGCTTCTGGGGGACTTCAGCTCCTTGCTCTGAGGTTCCAACCTCCCTAGTTTTCCCTTGGTCCTTGTCCCTGCTAGGACTCGAGACCTTTGCATATTTGGCTCTTGTCTTCTTTGTAACTAGAAGCTCTAGGGCTTCACCCTATAAAATTTGGGGGAGACAACTCCGTCGGTGCTCCTGGAATTTAAAAAATTCGGCCATATCTCCTGGTGGCAAGGCTTGAATCCGACTTAGGACTTCATCGAAGGACCTCGTGCCTCGAAATATTTCATCATGTGGGGAATCCTCGTGTTCATACCTCTTCAGGCCACAACTTGCTAGGTGATTTCTCACAACCTTACTAGGGTCGTTCTTCTTGAACTCAATATCTACCAACTTCATTTCTTCTAAAGCCATAGCCTCAGCTTTGGCGTGGCCAAAATATAACAAGGAATATGCACAAATACGAATAGGGAAGGGCGGTCGTACCTTTTTTGATACTCCTTTTAGTTCTTTTCTTATTCCATCGAGCGCAGTCTGTCTGGCAATCTCACGGCACAATATCTTATCTGGTAGGAATAACGGGAAGGCGTATGGAGGGATAGAGGTACCAAAAACCCTAATATACGAAAATTCTACCTCTAGATACCAATCTTCCACACTGCTTAGGCTGGTCACGATGCTATCTGATATCCTGGGAGGTGGTTGGCCAAAAATGGCGGCATGCAGTGGCACCATCACCTAGTTGAAGATCTCGTAGATGAATTCTTTGGCCTTATCCTCCCATAGCTTCGAGTGGTAGACATGGATAGGCTCTGTACTAGATGGAGCCCAGCTCCAGTTCATTAGTGGGAAGGGTGTCATGAAGTAGATGGCATCCATGATGTAAGTAAACATGAAGAATGAAGTTGCTTTCTTACTCGCCCTTTGTGCTCGATATTTAGTAATTCAACTGGTCAGACTGTCAAACAACAGTTTGGCCCAGTTGAAAGAAAAACCCTCAGCAACTGTATGAATGAGTGGTACCCATGGGAGGAAGAAATGGGTAGTGTCTTCCTTCCCATACAACCTGCAATTCATCATGGCTATGTACTTGAACTGTGGCTCCAAAGAAGAGATTGAATAGATCCCATTGGAGTCAGCCCTAAATTTCATGGGGTGTGAGACCCAATCCTTGATCAGATCGGATATGCTTTTTGCATACTACTCTCACTCCTTCTTCTTGAAGCCTTCTAGGAATTCGACATTGTGAGTAAGGTTCGGCATGGGTGAGAGTTTATACATTGCTCGCAAATGTTCTGGTCGGAAGGTACCAATCGTCACCTTTTGTTCACTGATAATCGTCCTGGTCGGAGTGTCCACATGGTCCAGTGCCCACCTGATCATATCCAAATAGGGAAGAAGTTGGGGCCTCACCGCTATTTTGTGCATCTCTGCTTGAGCGATGATTTTGTATTTGGTTGATAAATCATCCTTCTCGTTATCGCTAGATTCATTCGAACAATCTATCGACTCGAATTGCAGGATGTTGGAAACGTATGACCATGTCTTGGTAGAACTAATACTTCGGGGCGAGGTTTCAGAAACAACGTCTGAACCCTGACCTAAACTCTCGGCAGCTGACTTGGCCATTTTTCATGGAGCCATGAGAATGAAACCTGCAACTGGACCACCTGTCGAACAGATTTGAAAATAAAAAACAACGGTTAGCCTGGTAAAATGGATCTGCGCGTAAACAGGAATGAGAACTGAAAAAATGAAGGGAAAAAAATCTTTATCTTAGTCATTTAAACCCCTGGTGTCCTTGTGAATAGAACGGTCAAATCGCTTAGTGAAATATTTAGCAGTAGAAGCGAGATCCTAGTATCTGTCACCTCGTCATAGTTGAAAATAAATTCCATAATTGTTTGACGAGTCATAACATGAATCAATGCAAAAAACATTTAAATTTATTCCGTAGACGGTGCGTGTTAAATTTTGCATCGATGCATCGATTTATACAGCCTGACTCCTTTAATTAAGTTTGTTTTAGACTTTAATCCCCCTTTTTCGGCGTTCGTCGTATCGGAATATTTCACTCCTTACCCTTTGAGCCCCCAAAACCCGAAATCGTGATGATGCGATTTAGTTAAAAAAATGTGATCTGACTTAAGTTCTTAATTAACCCATGCTTAATTAATAAAAATTGTGACTTCACGACTCGGGGCTACGAAGGTATAGTTTTTTGGGAGAGCAATCGCCGAGTTGCGAAACCCCGACAGTGCTTAACTAGGGTTTAAAGTGACTTACCCCTGACACTAACCTGGGTGAACTTTTAAAACCGTTTCGCGACTTCACATATCGGAGTTTGGAAACCTTGCGACTTGTAACTCCCGAAGCGCGATAGCACGAGGTAATAAAAGTGATAGACTTGCTTAATGGTTAAGCGACGGTGACTTAGGGCTATAACGACCATTGCCACTTCGCATGTCGGGGTAAACTTTTGATTGCAAGAATTATATTTCAACCACTTGTAAAAGGCGGCTCCAACACCATCCAGAAAAGTATTTTCATCCTTTAAATCCATATTCTATGCATATTTTCTAAGTGATATTTTTCTTACCAACACCAACTACTTCTCATGAAAATCTCATATGGAGGATGTACTAAGAAGTAAAGGATTGTACAAGATTATATTGGGAAAATAACTAGAACCAAATGACGATGAAAAGAAAGTCAAATGGGATGATAAGATTTATGAAGCACATGGACTAATCAAAATGTCCATCTCTCTTGATTTAAGGTTTCACCTTCAAGGATTTGATGCCCTCGTTGAAGCTTGGGAAAAGCTTCAAGTTGTGTTTGCTAAACACAAAACTATTCGAGCCCATCAATTGGAAAATTAGTTAATGAATTTAAGTCCCATTGATTTCCCTTGCATTAAATATTATTTATCTAAGTTCAAAATAGTTGTACTTTTATGTATAGACTACAAACTAGATCTAAATAAATATCGATGCATATATGCAATTCTTGTCAAGCTTGGTAGTGCTTACTCTATTTTTGTATCTACCTTTTATGCCACCAGAGAAGCTCTAAGGAGTGATTATAAAGAACCCTCTCTTGAGTCATTTTGCAATGTTATGATTCGAGAGAAAGATAAGATTGTGCAATTTGGATTGATCAACACTGCATGTACATCCAACAAATCCTTAGTGTCCCAGAAGAAAGATAAATCAAATAATCTCAAGAAGCAATATCCTCACCACAACGAAAATCAAAACAAGGGTCACAAAATCTCTCCACCAACTTTTTCTCCTAATGGTGACAAAGGAGAAAAATATAAAATTAAGAATATTGAGAGACATTTCAACTTTTGTGGGAAAGATGGTCATGTGGAGTATAAATGTTTTAAGAAGATGGAAGCCTTAGAAGCAGCAAGGAAGAATCACAATATCAATATTGATTCTTCATCTTCTTCTTCTCATGGACATGCACTTTCTGCTTCTTGTTTATCCTTCAATGTAACTTCTACTTCTTCCTCTTATGAGTGGCTTATTGATTTTGGAGCATATTATCATATAGCTAAGGATAAAGCCATATTTTTCTCTCTTAATGAATGTAACACCAAGAAAATATTTGTTGGTGATGACGGATGTCTTAGTGTTGTAGAGTCTGGAACAATTGAAGTAGATAATTGTCATTTAAATTATGTATTATGTGTTCCAAGTCTTTCCTGCAACCTTCTATCAGTGTATCAGATCACTCATTCAGGTGAAGGTAAAACCGTAGAGTTTTCACCTCACCAAGTTGTAATCAAGGATTTAAAATGTCCTAAGCATGTCCTCGCAACTGGAATTGTTGATGATATTACCAGGTTGTACAAATTTGACAACTTTGGTTCATCATCTTTTCCATCAGTTTTTGTTGTTCATAGTGATGACTTGAGTAAACTTTGGCATGAGCGGTTTGGTCATTTAAACTATCCCTCATTGCAAAAACTATGTAATCAACACATGTTGATTGGTCTTCCACTTGTTTCTTGAAGAGATGGTGTTTGTGCCAATTTTTTTCTCGACAAACATCATTGAGATAGTTTCGATAAATGTGCCTCTTTGCACGCCTCGACCCCTTTGCATCTTGTTCACAGTGATTTGTGCAGTCCTCTTTATTCTCCTTCTTTATGTGGGTGTAAGTATTTCTCACATTTCATTGATTACTTCTCCAGACACACTTGGGTTTAATTCTTAAAACTTAAGAGAAAAGTTTTTGACAAGTTTTTGGCCTATAAGGCCCTTGTAGAAAAATAATCTAGACATCAACTTCAAATATTAAGAACATATAATGGAGGAAAATATGTGAACAATAAATTTACAAGTTCCTGCACTGCACAGGGAATTTAGATGCAACATACTATTCCATATACATCACAAAAAAGTGGTGTTGTTGAAAGAAAGAATCACACATTAAAATAAATGGCTAATTGTATGATCCAATCTAAAGGATTAAGTCTTCATTATTGGGAGGAAGCCATCAATTGTGCAAATTACATAGTAAATATCACTCCTGCAAAGGCTCTAAAAACTATAACACCAGAATAAGCATGGAATACAATTAAGCCATATGTATGCCACTTCTATGTATTTGGTAGTGTGGCATGGGCTCACATTCCTATTGAGAAAAGAAAATCATTGCAGCCTAAAAGTGAGAAGTGTATTTTTGTTGGATATTATGAAGATGTCAAAGGTTACAAAATTCTTCAACCTCATTCCAATGAAATTATTATTAGAAGAGATATTAAATTTTATGAAAATATCTTGGTATGCAAGCCTAATTTGGCATGTGTGCCATCTTCAACCTCCGAGCCATATTTGGCGTTTGTGCCATATTTTTCTCCTAATTTAGTTTCTTATTTTTTAGATGATGATGGTGAGGATGAAAATCCACCTCTGCCTACTCACCTTCCTTCAGATGGGTCATTGAACATGAACCTGCATCAACACTGCCACTTTTGAGATGGGTCCGTTCAGCATGAGAAGCAGTTGGTGATCTTGTTGGTGATCCTTAAGATTAGCATAAAAAACGTCCATAGTTATAGAAAGCCTCTTCTCTTTTGGCTCAAGTTTTAGAGACTCGTGATCCAAAAACATTTGCAAAATATTTAGGTCATCTAGATTGGGACACAACAATGAATGAATAATATCGTTCTTTAATGGAGAACGGTACTTGGGATCTTGTACCTCTTTTGAAAGGAAGAAATATATCTAGATGTAAATGGGTGTATAGAACTAAGTATGCATTAGATGGAAGTGTTGAAAGACATAAGGACCGACTAGTTTCCAAAGGATTCTCTCAAGTTGAACGCATAGACTATAATGAAACCTTTGCACCTATAGCCAAAACTCATTCCATCTGCATTTTTCTATCCCTTGTTTCCTCACATAAATGGGAGGACCATCAAATGGATTTTAAATTCACCATATTGCATGGATATTTACAAGAAGAAATATACATGGAAAAACCTCTTGGCTTTGTCCAAAATGGATCCAACCTTGTTTTTCACCTCAAGAAATCTGTTTATGGTCTTAAGCAAACTCCTCGAGTTTGGTATGCCAAAATGGATATCTTTCTTATTGAAAACAAATTTTCTAGATGTCATTCTCACCCTGATCTTTATACCAAGAAAGTAGGAAGCCATTTGATAATACTTGTTCTTTATATTTATGACCTTATCTCATTGGTAGTGACCCTAGAATTTTAACTCTTGTGAAATACAACCTTACAAAGAAATTTGAAATGATAGACTTAGGTTATTTGCATTATTTCCTTGGCCTCAAAGTATTGTAAACCAAGGAAGGAATATTTATTTCCCAATATAAGTATGCTTGTGACCTTATTCATCGCTTTCACATGAATGATTCTAAACCAGCCCCTTCTCCCTTCCATTATGGAGTCAAACTTGTTGCCACCTTTACTTATCCAAAAGTTGTTGCCACTTTGTACCATCTGTTAGTTGGTAGCCTCTTATATTTGAATCATACCTGACCTGATATTTCCTTTTTTTTTGGTCATGCTGTCGGGTATATGCAATCACCCCATGAAAGCCATTGGAAAGCAACTAAAAGGATAATTTGATATGTCTAGGGTACATTTCAGTTTGGGATACATAATAGTCCATGGGAGACTTCTTTATTAGTTGGTTTCGCTGATTTGGATTGGGACGATGACCTTGATGATTGAAATTCTAATGCAGGTTATGTTTTTAGCCTTGTTTCTGGACCTGTCACTTGGCCTTGTAAGAAACAACAAGCTATTGCTCTTTCTTCAATGAAATCAGAGTATTGAGCAATGGTTAATGCATGTCAATAACAAGGCTTTAGCAGATCCTTTTAGATTTTGGATTCCAAAAACAACATATGAACACCCTATGGTATGACAATCAAAGTTCCATCAAGCTCACCATAGCTCTATTTCAACTTCAGCACAACAAACACATCGAGTTACACAAACACTTCATCAGAAAGCTCAATCGTGATTTAGTTATTGAAGTGCTCTTCTACCCTATAGAAGATCAAGTTGTAGATATTTTCACAAAGTCTCTTACAAAAGTGAATTTTTTCCAAACTTTGATCTATGTTAGGAGTTAAGGAAGTTGTCATTAAGGGGGGATAGGCTCTAATGCCTCCTTCTGTCTCCTATTGTGTAAACTTTGTAAATCTTTCAATCCTATCCCAAGTTGTTCTTAAGGGGGGGTGTTAGGATATTTAGACACCGAGGAGTTAGTTAAGATCAACTTGGTCTAATGTGTCGTTAGGTTAAAGTGTGTTTCTTTAGTATGCATTTGTAATATGACATTCATGATATTTTCCCAACATAGAGTGATTTGATGGCTCATATTCTCCTCGATATTAAGGCTACATTGATATGTGGCTTAGCACCTGATTGGTCCATGATATCTATTTAAAGATCATGGAGGCTCATTTTTCGATGATTGATTGTGAGAAACTCTATGTAATATATTCTATTTTGCATTAATAAATTGCCTCAAGTGGTCGTGTTGGCTAGGGCCATGGATATTTCCCCACGGGGGTTTTACCATGTAAAAACATTGGTGTGTTGATCTTTGATATGGTGAGATTGAGAGTATGATCCAAGAAATTTTAGAGTGAGATTGAGTGTATGATCCAAGAAATTTTAGAGGCGGGTATCATTCAACCTATCCAAAGTTCTTTCTCTTCATTGATAGTGATGGTTATGAAGAAGGATGGTTCATGGCGTATGTGTCCAGATTATAGACAACTCAAAAAAATGACCATGAAAGATAAGTTTCCTATTCATGTCATTGATGAATTGTTAAATGAATTGCATGGATCAATTTTCTTTACTAAGTTGGATCTTCATTCGGGATATCATCAAATCAGAATGAGGCAGGAAGAAATTCCCAAAACATCCTTTAAAACACATGAAGGTCATTATGAGTTTTTGGTTATGCCATTTGGACTTACTAATGCACCTTCAACATTTCAAATCTTGATGAATTCTATTTTCAAACCCTTCCTTAGAAAATTTGTGTTGGTATTTTTTGATGACATACTAATCTACAACAAATCTTGGGAAGAGCATGTACAACATGTTGACAGAGAGTATTACAGTTTTTGGAAAAGAAACAAATTTATGAAAATCATTCTAAGTGTTCCTTTGGGGTTCAAGAAGTGGAATATTTGAATCATATTGTAACTCGTGAAGGTGTAAAAGTGGACCCTAACAAAATTAAAGTTATCAGAGAATGCCCAATTCCCAAAACCTTGAAGAAACTTAGAGGATTCTTAGGATTGACAAGTTATTATTGAAAGTTTTTCAAAAACTATGGTCAATTGGTGACACCTCTAAAAACAATATTAAATAAGGAAGAATTTTCTTGGACTCAAAAAGAAACCAAAGATTTTGAAAAACTTAAGGAGGTTGTGTGTACAACTCTTGTCCTAGCCATACCTGAATTCACAAAAAACGTTTTTGTGGAGTGTGATGCCTAAGGCCATGGAATTGGTGCAGTTTAAATGCAAGAAGGAAGGCCCCTTGGTTTTGAAAGAAACCAATTTAAAGGAAAAAATTTACTCAAACCCATTTATGAAAAATAAATGTTGGCCATACTACATGAAGTTAAGAAATGACACCCTTACCTAATAGGAAGACACTTCAAAGTAAAAACAGATCATGATAGTTTGAATTACTTCTTGGAGAAACAATTATCTTCAGAAGAGAAACAAAAATGGGTTACTAAGATGCTAGGTTATGAATTTGAAATTATCTACTAGAAAGGGAAACAAAATATTGTGGCAGAAGCACTTTCAAGGAAAGAACAAGAAATAGAGGGTTCACTATGTGTTATTTCTATTCCACAATTTGATCGGGTGGAAGGAGCAATGATAGAATGGAATAAATATCAAGAGGTATGCAATAGCATTAAACAACTCCATGAGGACCATAGTACATTAGATAAATTTGTATAGAAGAATGATTTTCTATGGTATCATGATTGCCTATATTTATGTAAAAATTCCCAACTCAAATAGAAGGTCATTTTGGAATTACACACTTCTCCTATAGGAGGACATCCAAGGTTCTTGAAAACTTACCATAGGATCAAGAAGGATTTTTTCTGGGAAGGTATTTAAAATGATGTTCAAAATTTTGTGTTTGAATGTGTGGTCTACCAATAGAATAAGGGAGAGACAACCAAGATGTCAGGTCTCCTACAACCATTAGCTATACCAAGGCAACGTTGGGAAGAATTTTCAATGGATTTTATTATAGGTTTACCCGAATTTGAAGGAAAGTATGGCATCATGGTAGTAATGGATCGACTGACAAAGTATGCCCATTTTTTCTCTCTTTCTCATCCTTTTAAAGAAAGTATAGTAGCCACAATGTTCATGGAAATATTCCAAAAGCTACATGGATCCCCCAAGATTATTGTAAGCGGAAGAGATCCAATTTTCACTACAAAGCTTTGGAATGAATTATTTTCTTGTTTGGTTACTCAATTGGCTCACAACTCATGGGAAAATTGAAATTGTGAATACATATCTAGAAGGATATATTCGTTTCTTTGCATTTGATAAATATACACAATGGGTCAAGTGGTTTCCATTGGAAGAATGGTGGTACAACACATCCTTCCATACTTCATCAAACATGTCCCCATTTCTGGAACTTTATGGATATCATCCTCCATCCATCACATTACCCTTGAAAGGGACTACAAAGGTTCAATAAGTGGAGGACCACATAGGGCACCAATAAGAGGTTCTCAAACTATTGAAGGACAACTTGGTTGAGGCACAAAATAGGATAAAACAATAAGCAAATCAACATCGTAGTGAAAGGGAATTTGAAGTGGGAGATTGGGTATTTGTGAGGCTACAACCATATAAACATTCATCCCTCAAGAAACAAAATAAGGACAATAAATTAGAACCCAAATATCATGGCCCCTATAAGGTGTTGCAAACGATTGGAAGTATGGCTTACAAATTGAAGTTTTCTCCATATTCACGTGTACATCCAATCTTCCATGGTTCTTGCTTAAAGAAGGTAATTAGTAGCAAGATATAAATCCAAACTATTTTACCATAGATTAATGAAGAAGGGAAAATCATAATAGAACTAGAAACAGGGATTAAACGGTTGTAAAATCAAGCAATTATTGAGTACCTCATCAAATGGAAGAACCTACCAGTGGAAGAGGCAACATGGGAAGATGATTTCTTCATGCAGAAACACCCACAGTTAGTAAATTGTTTAGGAACACACTTGTTTCAAGGGGATGGGCATGTTGATCCCTAGAAAAATTCCCATGTTAAGTATAAAACCCCTTATTAATCCCTATATATTAAATTATTACAATTCTAGTGTTATGTTTGTATGTAGGATAGAACCCTTCATTGTACCCTTTCAATATAATTGCACCATTTGTCTTCTATATAGATGCAGGAAGGAGACCTAGTCTTAGGATCATCCCATCTCATCATATATTGTCTTCTATATTGGATAAGAAGGTTTTCCCCTCGAAGTGTACTATTATTCATTGAATTTTTATCATTCTCAAGGCGTTGGTTCATAGCATAAGGGTAGGGCCCCAATGGTGTAACTTTTAGTACTTTTTCATTGTCTATTGCCCCATGGAACATTTGGGAGGTGGGGAACCCAATTGATATACCCACTACTTATAATTATTCCAAGGGTACACAACCATAGAGTAGTGCTTCAAGATATTACCGAAGAAGGAAGGAACATAGCCACCCCTTCCCACTCTTACCACCTAACTTGAGCTAGTTTTTTTCTAGCCTAGGGATTGTGTCCTTTCATACCTTTTCCTCAAGATATACCTTCTTTGGAGTTATGGGATTTAAACAAAAAATGTAGAAACCCCCTGGATACCTATCTTCTTCTAGTTACCTGAAAATAATGATCGCTTCCCCACTCCAAAAAATGAGGAGGCACTTATTAATTATGGAATGGTGGGTAACATCCATGTTCATAGGGACTAAAACCAAGTGAGAAAAATTGATTCCCACAACACCCTTGGAGGTTTATTCCCTCATTTTCTCCCCTTGTCCCCCTTTTCTCAATAAATTTCCTCCTAATTTTGATAGGGGTACCACATTTTCCCTTCAAAAGTGGAGAT
>ML790006.1:454013-464870 GCA_009831015.1 Picea engelmannii | reverse complement strand
CCCCCCCCCCCCCCAAAAAAAAAAAAAAAAAAAAAAAACTTCTATGCAAGGGTGGGGAGTCTGCCTTTTTGGGTCAATTCATTTTTCACTGGGATATGCATTATTTCCTATACTATGAGCACATTTACTTGAAAACCTATGAGACAACCCATTAATAAAAAAAAACTATTAACATCAATACAAATAGTAATTGTAGGCATAGTACCAAAATAAAAACTATGGTACAAAGAGCAGTTAAAACTCGAATTACTAGAGCTTGAAACATGGTGAAATGGAAAAAGGAGACGAATACTTATGGTCATGGATCATATATACCAATATTTTAGAATCCATGTTACTAGGGAAGAAAATCCCTAAAAATAAGGCCATATCACCTCCGCCCCCAACCACTTGAAATGGGAGAAGATGTGATTTATGCACGACCACTTGGGCATGTCTCTATGTGTGAAAAGTTGGGATAAGGTTTCTTAGGTTTGTCTAGTCCATCAAGATGGTAAACCCCAGTGGTCTAGTAGTATTCTCTCTTTCAAGTCGGTCTTTCAATATGGATACAATGAACACCTTGTTGGTTGTTCTTCATATAAGATAAGATCAACATTCAATATATTATTACAATAATGAGTGTTCCATATATAGGGAACATAAGGTGACCATCCATGAAAGGATGGGTCCCTTGAATAATCAATAACTATTTATTATTATCATTTACTTATTATATATGATATTTAATAATCAATAATAAACATATTATTAATTATTATCTTTAGAGAATGTCTTCCCGATGTTGTATAAACATCAACACTCCCTCTCAATGAGGGAGACATTCTACAACATGCCACTCTTGTCTTTGAAGTATACAAACTTCACCCTAGACTCGTGACACTTGTCTGTCAGTCTTGGGAGACATCTCTCTCCCACCTGAACCTAGGAGAAACTCCTTTTGCGGCTCTCCCTCTGAGCCAATTAATTCAAGATCACTCTGGGTCCTCACGTAATAACATATATCATCTTGAGTCTTTATCATTCCTTGTCAAATCGCCATGACTAGGACAAAGACTATACCAAGATCTTTCACCACAGGCACACACCTATGAGTGAATGTCGACTTAATGCTAACTAATATGTGGAAAGCATTTCAAGCACCACAAATCCATATTATTCCTTGTCATGATCAAGGAAGGACTACGTCTGGGCCCATTTATCACAAGTGCACCTTTGTGATAAATGTATCCTATCTCCCTTGGTCTGCAGCCCAATGTAAGAGAAGTTATGCTCGATGCTGAAACATCAACACTCCCTCTTAGCTAGGGAGGTATCTTTCCATAGTAGTACACAACTACTGTCCAGAGACACGCAGTCTCTGCTAGTGGTACAAAACCACCATAGTAGTAAAATATTTTTCACACATGGCACTCCCAGGTGGACTTCTAGAGGCTACTCCCTCTAGGAATACTTAGGGTCAACTCCCCATAGTGTGAGACATCAAGGGTCAACTCCCTTGACATGTCCTCATGTTCTCTGAACATGGGATGATGGGCTATAAACCCAAATGCACTTATTCCTTCTTGAATAAGTGTTCCACTTATCCCTTCTCGGATAAGTGTCCTCATAGATCAACTCAACTCAATTCACAGAGGAGTATGATCTGGAGAAAGTTTGTCATGCATGGCATTTCATGTGGACTTCTAGAGGCTACACCCTCTAGAAACACTAGGTTTAACTCCCATAGTGTATGACGTCAAGGGTCAACTCCCTTGACATGTCCTCATGTGCTCTCCACATGGGACATTGGGTTATAAGCCCAACTGCACTTATTCCTTCTTGAATAAGTGTTCCACTTATCCCTTCTCAGATGAGTTTCCTCACAGATCAACTCAACTCAATTCATAGAGGAGTACGATTTGGAGAAAGTTTGTCACACATGGCATTCCATGTGGACTTTTAGAGGCTACACCCTCTAGAAACACTAGGGTCAACTCCCATAGTGTATGACGTCAAGGGTCAACTCCCTTGACATGTCCTCATGTGCTCTCCACATGGGACATTGGGTTATAATCCCAACTTCACTTATTCCTTCTCGAATAAGTGTTCCACTTATCCCTTCTCGGATAAGTGTTCCACTTATCCCTTCTCGGATAAGTGTCCTCACAAATCAACTCAACTCAGTCACAAAGGAGTATGATCTGGAGAATGTCTCAAGAAGCTGCAACCATCAACACTCCCTCTCAACGAGGGAGGCATTCTTTTCCACGCCAAGTCTGTCATGGAAGTACTTAAAATTCATCTTGGTTTGGTAAGAACATCAACAACCTACTCATCTGTAGGAAGGTACTACACCAATACTTCCTTCCTCTACACCATGTCTTGGATGAAATGGTACTTGATCTCAAGGTGGTTTGATTTGTCACGAAACACTGGATTATCAGAGATCTTCACACAACTTTAGTTACCATAATGAATAATGGTGGAATCCAGCACATGTTTGAATAAATATGCAAGGAGCTTGTGAAGCCACACTACTTCATGGACCATCATTCTTAATGCAATTTACTCTGCTTCTGTTGTGATCAAAGCCACAGAATTTTATTTCCTGCTACACCAGAAAACCATGGAATATCCCAAAGTGAAGCAACACCTGAAGGTGTTATTTCTGTCCACTGCGCTCCTTGCCCAATCAAAGTCAATATATTCTTGCCATATCATATCAATACTGGAAGTATATCTCAGACAATGTCGAACTGTGCCTCACAAGTATCTCAACACATGTTTCACAACAATCTAGTGTCTCTATCTCAGTTGACTTATAAACTTGGCTAAGTGCACTCACTGCATAGAAAATATTTAGTCTGGTGTTAACTAGATACATCAATTATCCAATCAATTGTCTATACAGAGTCAGATCAATTTCGTCAAAATCGAAAGAAGACACACTTAGTTTCTTTAGATTCGTCATCATTGGTATAGCCACAGGATTGAAGTTCAGTATCTCAAACTTCTTCAATATCTCAACTATGTACTTCCCCTGACTCAGGAAGATCTCATTAGTTCTCTGCCACACTGCTAGTCCCAAGAAGTAGTGAATCATACCAAAGTCCTTCATTTTGAACTCAAAGGCCAACACATACTTGCATTAAATAATAAAGCTCTATGTACCTGTGAGGAATAAATCATCAACGTAGAGGACCAAAATCAAGGCCTCACCATTAATAGTTTTGTAGTACAAGTTCGGATCAACAACACTTTTGCTGAAGCCCAAACTCATTAGGTGTCCATCAATCCTCGCATACCAATCTCGAGGTGCCTGCTTGAGTCTATATAGGGCCTTCTTCAACCTACACACATGAGACTCCTTCTCATGTATGAAAATACCATCTGGTTGCTCAATGTATATTTCTTCCCCAATCTCTC
Source organism: Picea engelmannii (assembly GCA_009831015.1). Lineage (NCBI taxonomy): Eukaryota > Viridiplantae > Streptophyta > Pinopsida > Pinales > Pinaceae > Picea > Picea engelmannii. Next base: position 461,462 of record ML790006.1, on the reverse strand, counting down.
CATTGAGAAAGGTTGTCTTCACATCCATATGATGTAGTTTCCAACCCATGGATGCTGCAAGGGAAATAATCATTCGAATAAAAGTGTATCGAGCAGCAAGAGAAAATGTCTCCTCATAATCTATTCCCTCCACCTGAGAGAATCCTCTAGCAAAAAAACTTGCTTTGTGCTTCTTAATGCTTCCATCAGTTGTATGTTTGATCTTATAGATCCATTTGGAAGTCACTACAGACTTCCTTTCAGGTCTCAGAACAATATACCACACATCATTCTTCATGATGAACTGATACTCCTCCATCATGGCATCTCTCCATACTAGATGCCTCCTCATAACATGAAGGCTCAGAATCAATGATGTGGCTCATAGCTGAGGCATAACACATATATCTTTGAGGTTTCTTTCTCTCTCAGAAGGTACCATGAGGAGCTACATGTCTTTCTACCTCCTGCAAAGTCTGACGAGTCCATGTAGGTCTCTTCTGACCTACTACAATATTTTTGGGAACATCAACTGGAGGCACAAGATCAATGGGATCAATAGGCTCAACTGTCTCCCTCTTAACTATTGGAGGGTGAGGGGGAGAAGGAACCATCTCTTCTTGTTTCTCACTATCAATATTTATGTGAGATCCTCTAGATCTCATGAAGGCTACCTCCTCCTCAAAGGTAACATCTATGCTCACCTCAATCTAATTTTGACCAGGGATGTAGATCCAGTATGCCTTCGAAGACTCATTGTACCCCACAAATGTACCCTTTCTTCTTGAAGGGTCTAACTTGGTCCTTTTCTCTTTGCGTATATGAATGTATACTAGACACCCAAATATCCTGAAGTGTCCAACCTCAGGCTTCACTCTGGTGAAGGCCTCCTCGAGAGTCATGTTCCTTAAAGTCTTATTAGGACTTCTATTTTGAACATACATTGCATTCATAGGAATAGTGTTTCACAAATGAATATATCCATATACTTTTATCTCAAATATTCTGCAAATAAATAGGGCAGTCATCCTGGAAATCTGAATTCCAAATTTCCCAAAACAGTAAGTTATTTACATATGTTTGATCATCAAGTTGATAATGAATGTGTCGGTTTTGCTAAAATCCATTGATTTTGGAAACGATGAAGCCAACAATTCCACAAAGGATTGACCACCAAGCCTGTCTGAAGTTTTTCATTGACCTCAATTACTAAGAATCTCAGATGATCAATATCCCATATGTGATATATGACTAACTTCCCATTTACAATCATAAAGTCCGATCTGTATGCATCTTCGTGAAAAAAAATCTCAAGCCCTTTAACTTAAGCCAAGCATCAAACTCCGGATCGTAGGCCCAGATGTTGAGTTCATGTCTAGGAGCATCCTTGTTATACGCACGGTGACAAGTGATTAACAGGTTTTGCACAACAGCTGCAGTAGATGCACTGTTCCACCAGTAATTCAAAAAATTTAGTGGAAATGGAGACCAAGCAGAGTATTCCACATCGAACACTATTCCATTCCCCAAGCTTTGTATGAATATCTTGTTTCCCAGAATAGTAGAGCTCAGTACATGGTCAAAACCAATGTGAAGTGCATCGATTAGAGTTTGAGAACTGGAAATGTGTGTCCATATCTTAGTAGATGGATCGTACATTTCACCCCATGGATCAATTTGATCACTACATGCTCCGAACACGTAAATTCTTCCATGAACAGTGGCGTCAAAATCCCCTCGCCTGGATATAATGGTGGTAGCTATACCACACCATTTATACATTTTTGGATCATACACGTAGACATTGTTGTGCTCGCATCTGTCTATTCAATCACCGATAACGTATATTATTTTCCATCTATGGGCAATCACAGGTCAAACGAATATGTAGGAGGTATAATTTGATAGACGCTTCTCTGAATGCAGTCCATAGGTAGCCCTAAAAGCGCTAGTGTCTTATCCCAAAATTGGAGACATTTATCACTATCGGCAGCTTGTGCAAAAACTTTGTTTGGCTTGTAATTAGAACTGTAATATATACATCATGTTGACTGTCATTTTCGTCATATCTCTCTTGCAGTGGCACAAAACAATACCTTTCATTGTAACTGGGTACAACTCCCTTCACAATATTTGTGTTGACGATCCCTCGGGATGATCAACAATCACTTGGACTACTGCTTTTGTAGTAAGTTTTCTCGAAGATCGGAAGATATTGCACTCATCCGCTCCCATCAAACCATCAATGGAGATTCTAGAGAGATCCACAACAATTACCTTTGTACTGAAGGCGAGTTTCGAATCGAGTTTAACCATGTAGGGAAATCCATATAAAAGCACTACCCGCCATAGTTTACTACCAACTGCCCTCTAGCAGGCATGGATTGCCCCATTTTCCTGGGCCTTCCTGTGAGGGAGACAACCCAGTCCTGTTCTGATACCATGTTGGTTGTTCTTCATATAAGATAAGATCAACATTCAATATATTATTACAATAATGAGTGTTCCATATATAGGGAACATAAGGTGACTATCCATGAAATGATGGGTCCCTTGAATAATCAATAATTATTTATTATTATCATTTACTTATTATATATGATATTTAATAATCAATAATAAACATATTATTAATTATTATCTTTAAAAAATATCTTCTGAATGTTGTCTAAACATCAACACACCTAAATAATTAAAGATATTTTCTTAAAAAATAAACACACCTAAATAATTAAAAATATTTTCTTAAAAAATAAATAAATTAGCAACACATTATTTAAGTAACTATAGAAAAAATTAAAAGTTAAGTCCAATAAATATAAACCAATACCTCAAAAGAGACAAGTCCTAGTGGGCCTTTAATCAACCCCTTAATTAGTGTTGTAGTAGTTTCTCCCCTTTCATCAAGTTCTCCAATATAAACCCACTAAAATAAAATATTTATTAACTTTAGATATGAATATGTTAAAGCAATACTTTGTTAACTATGGGCCATTAAAGGGATTTCTGAGGTCTTGGATTTTAGGTATGAACTTTCTATGATATTTTATTGGCCTTGGCTCTAGCTACTAGTTACTGACATGCTATGAGTTTGTGGACTGAAATAAAGTATCAAACAAATATGTACTTTGTATATTAAGAGATCCCCTCCCTTTGATTGCACCCAAAAATACTTCTTTATATATCTTCCATGGGATTTTACACACTAACTCAAGGCACTCTCCTCAATTGGATATGCCTTTCCTAGGTTGCAAACCCGTATAATTTATTTTGATAACCAGGGATAACATAAAGGGTGGCTTACCTAAACCTTATGAAATCAGGGCCTACTCAAATACTTACCTAGATTTATTTCTCCTATTGGTCTAGCTCTTAAGGACCGTCTTTATGATCTCTCTAATTACCAAAATAATATGAGTAAATAATCTAAAGAGGCCTTAACAAACACAACAATATAAATACCCCGTATTAACATCAGCTTCTTCTAAAAAATTCTCTTCCATGTGATATATAACATTTTACTTTGAATCTTTTAAGGACGAATTTAAAAAAAGGTCTCCTCAATTCAATTGCATTGACCCACCAAGAAAGCATGCATGCCACCAAGCTTGATCTCATTAACCTTCCTACCTCTATTTATGGATTAATTAAACTAGAGAAAGAAAGGCTTCCAAGAAAGATATAACCATCATTTCATTTAAGTAATCGATCATTTCATCAAGTTGAACCTAATTTCTTCCACTCATGGGAATGCATCTCTCACTAGCTAGCCATGCTTCTCTTCCATCCCTATAATGCAAGTGGGCCTTGAACTCACTCTTACAAATGAATGAATCTCTATCAACTATTATTTTTCTTTTAATACCATTTCTAATAATTCTATCCTTCTTGCGGATCTTTTTCAACTAATGATTTTCTTGCCAAGTTCTCTCTCCTATAAATGCATCTCTCGATTGAAAACAATTTCCTCCCATGCATGAATGGTCCATCATAGTTTTACCAAGAATGAAATCCTCCCCTCACTATAATCTAGCTAGATATTAGCTAAGTGGGTTGGCCATCCTAAAAATATAATTCCAAGCAGACCCTTCACAAGTTAGAGTAGGAAGATCACTAGAGTAGGTAGACTTAGCTAGTTACCAATAGAGAAATAAGGATATAGAGCATGCCCTTTATATGATCTAGAGTAGGTAGACTTAGTCAGTAGATTAGGTAACTAGATCTATTTCTTGAGCTTTCTCCACTAGATTTATAAGTCTTAATATTGATAAAGTGTACTTGATGGAAAGAGAAGGTTAAGAAATGTAGAGGAAACTCTACATCTATTGGTGGTGGGGGATCTCTAGCATTAGTCACTCCCCCACCTACTTATAAAGTGGGAGATATTCCTCATATAGGGTGCTTTCATGGGAACTTGTTGGCTTCTATAAGAAGGGGAGTCACCATTCCATAATGAACACAAAACATCTCCATATCTTAGTTTAGGAACCTTCATCTAGGGCACCCTTGATGCCCCACCAACCTACTCTAAAACCTGAGCAAAGTAGTCTATCATCCATAGGGAAAGGGAGAGTAACAAAGTTACTTAACACGATCACTATAAAGTCTTGGTTAGGTGATGGAAATTATATAATGACATTGTGCATTCTAATGTGATGGGATCAATAAATATCCATAATTGAAACATACATAATGATATCAATAAATATTAACTCATGTCACACACATGATGAGATCAAAAAAATTGGTTATAACGTAGATAATGAGATCAATAAATATCTATTGCAACATATATAATGATATAAAGTTGTCACATACATAATGAGATTAAGAAATATTAACTCACACAACATAAATACTATGATCATTTGATCTATCCTTTACATTGGTGTTTCAAAGGTCCATCCCCTTCCACACTAAAACAAAAGAAACGTATATCTCTAAAACAAATATGGGGACATATTCTCTCCATCAAAAGTCTTAGCCAATTATTTGGAGAGATATGGCACTAACCCACTAATTGATACACTCTAAACCTAAAAATAGTAATTGTACTGGATTCTAGCTATAAAAGACACTTTCTCCCAAAAAGGGGTGGGGTTTGCCCTCATTGAGCCTACTTGATACACTCTAAACCTAAAAATAGTAATTGTACTGGATTCTAGTTATAAAAGACACTTTCTCCCAAAAGGGGTGGGGTTTGCCCTTGTTGAGCCTACTTGAGTTGTCCTAGCGAGGGGGGTGTGCTATCTCTTTGAAGAAGAGGCCGTGGGAGATAGAAAAGGATCCAAAAATTGGAAAGTCATAGTTATATGGAGAGGGGTTAAAAGGAGAACCTATGGAGACTAATAGTTTATAACATATAATTTATATAGTATAATATTCTTGTTCTTTGTATTGCTACGTTTATAACATTGCCCTTTTAGTGCACTTTTGCAAATACTTTCCTTTTGTTCTATGTGGGTGTGTGGACACTATTTTTTCGCTAAGAATGATGTTGAAAAATTAACAATTTCTTGTAAGGTGTAGGTTGAGATTGACCAATATAATCATATGTGGACATGTGAACACCATTTCTTCACTAAGGAAGATGATTTTAAACATGTAACATTATCTTGTAGGGTGTAGTTTGAGATTGACCAAAATATTAATTTCAACCAAACATAACATGAAAATTATAAAGAGAAAGCTATGATATAACGACAAGATAAAAAGATCGTGTGAAACGCGTTCATTTTTATACCTGCCTCTGGCAGGATAACAGTCAAAGGCGATTGACTTAAATCAAATTTTTTTTTGAAATCTCAAAAGTTTTTATAAAGTTGTACATAAATTTTGTATTAAATTGATTTTTTTTTTAATTATTTCTAAAAATTGTTATTAATGATTTTTTATTGATGAAAATTGTTGATATGATTAATTTCTCCTGTTTGGATGTAACATTTATAACAAAAGATACAAAAATAATTAAAATTGACACGTGGTCCTTCCTTACTCTATCTCTACTTGTTATAGTTAATACGAAGAGACATGAGTATGATATCATGAACAAATGTGCTTCTTATTAACCCTAGTTTTTAGATGGATCATAAGCCCATGTATTAGAGTTTTAAAAGAATAATATTTCAAAACATGAGTGTTGAGGATTTAGCTACAGAAGATGTTATTTGGATGTTTATGCAATCTTGTAAACATAGATCCATCTAAATCATGTTTAACTTTATTTATTTATTTATTTATATTTTTATTGAGTAAATAAAGTTTTTATACTACTTTTTCCACTTGAGTCATATTTTATTGGCTTTATATTAATTCATACATTTTTAAATTTCTAAAATTTAACATTACAATTTAAAAAATATGAATCGGTGAATATGAGTTTTAAGTCCAGTAACTATGTGGGTAAGTGGAAAATCTTCGAGCATAAGTATCACTTAATATTCAATTGATTTTTTATTTCAAAAACTTTGGCATTTTTAAAAGAAAAATAGAAATAATATATTGCATTGGTGGTGACTCATCTTTAAATTATAACTCTTGTTTAAATATTTATACTTTTAAGGTGAGAAATTTGGTTAAAATGCATGTGTATAGTGCTCTTTAAATCATTTGCTTATCTATGCGAAAATATTCAATTAATTTTTTATTTCAAAAAATTTTGAAAATTTAAGAAAAAAATAGAAATTTCAAAATTTTTTGCAACTTTAAGAGAAAAATAAAAATAATATATTGCATTGGTGGTGAGTCATCTTTAAATTATATCTTATTTTTTATTTATATTAATTAGATACAATGTGACTACTAAATTAATATTTATCATAGATATGATTTCATAAATCTAATTTTTTTATATATTAAAATTTAAAATTGATAACTTCTTCTTTGTACACTAGAGAACTTGAACATTGTTATGTCTTGGAATTAGGGATGGATTTTGATTCAATATATTTCTTCTAAAACATTTTAATTATAATTATTAAATATGATCAACAGTTTATTAAAACATCATAAACAAATAATGAAAAGCTTTTATCTATATTTTATTGTTTTAAAATATTATAAAAAATAATAACAAGTCTTCATCTATACTTTATTGCTCTAGTTGATATTAAAAAATTTAATGTACATTGAACCCTCATCACAAAAGAATGTGGTATTTGACATGTTTTTTAGAAAATGTGACCTAATATTATTTAATGAATTTCAACATAGTAAATACAATTTTTTTTTAAATATTTATATAAAAATATATGAATTATATTTATAAATATTATATTGTACCTAAAGAAGTAGGGTGTATTATTTATTTTAATATCTAATAGAGAAATTTGTAAATATATTTTGATTAAAATGTATTTTGATTAAAACGTGTTTTAGTATACATTTTTTTTTTTCTTTCTATAAATTTATCTTAATTTCAAATTTAATAATTTTGATATTTATATCTATGTTGTAAAAATATTTTTTTAT
>ML790006.1:429266-448127 GCA_009831015.1 Picea engelmannii | reverse complement strand
ATTATTTTTTGAATCGATGTTTTAGACCATGTTAATGTGATTTATTATTAGGATAAAATGTTAAAAAAAAAAAAGATTTTTAGCTTTTATTAATATGGAATAATAATTTGTCAAATCTAGTTAGTATGATTGATTTTAAAGGGTTTCATTTTGTATGGCAACCTAGGTTCTAAATCTGTTGGAGTCGAGAGGAGACTCCTAAAAATAATAGTCATGCTAAAGGTTGGTATGACCTAGGCTAAGTGTGATTTCTGAGTGATTTTGATGGCTTAGATGCCCCTGGATCACAATTTGTAACCACGAGGTAGTCCCACAAGTAATGAACATGCTAGCAAACAAAGAAAAAATAACAATAAGCTATTTTTTTTAACATGTTATTTATCTTAATATTAAGGTCCATTATTTAATGTATCTTAAAGTTGGTTGTTAATTTCACTTTGTTGTTGTAATTGGTTTGGATTTTTATAAATCTATTTTAGTTGTAATTTGTCTAAATTTAGTAAATTAATAAATATCTTGTAATTTATTATAAACTTGATTAAAAATTGTTATTATTATAATTACTATTACTTTATTATCTAAAATAATCCTTATTTCATTTAATAAATTTTTTAAAGCTAAAAAGAGGCAACTTCTATTATTATATCACAATATAGTACAAAAAACTTGAACAAGGTGTCTATCAAAAAAAGGAAACTAGACCCCTCAAGCAGCCATAACCATCATGAAATCAAGGTTTTAACATATGTTCCACCTACATTCTCGAAGCTAGAGTCGGAGCCTAACTGGCTAGGAGCCACTGACAGCCTAAACAAGAGACAGAACAAGACTAGAAACAAAAAAACTTGAAAAACATGTTGAGGATCTCGCACAAGATTAATCTCCCAAACATAAGGTTCAGGGCTAGCTTATCGGTTCGTTCTTTGCATGTCGACCACCCAAAGGCCTTATAGTGACGTACTTCCTGCGTTGTTCCTCCTCTTCCATATCTTCATCTACCATAATAGGGCAGTTGAGCAATCCTGGAGGAGGTTGCTCTGCATGGATGCTCCCTTGTTGGTCATAGTTTTGGTCTGCTTGATTCACACAAAACTTGATACCATGTTGCACCCGGCATAAGAGTTCAAATTTTCCCTCCAATATATGGATTGCATGGAGTAGTTCATTATGCTCTCTCTTGGTGTCATTGATAGCCTGAGACACAAGGGCCTTAACTATCCAATATGCCTCCACCATCCTAAAGTAGCATGTATCTTTGGTTCTTGGGTTCACTGGATCTGCCACCCACTTAGGTGCTTCCTCTATTATGTCCTCCTCCCTAGTCATGCTCCGTTGAGAAAGGACATGATCCTCTAAGGCTTCAACAAACTGAATTTTGTCCCCCTAATAGCAAACCCAGAAATGTTCTTCTGTGGCACGAGCTTCCTTTTCTTCTCTAGTGAGCCAACCATGGCCTTTTGACGAGGAAGATTCCTTGTCATGGCACCCTGCATGTCCATTCTTCACTTTCTTCCTCCAACGAAGGGCCATTCTCCTACTACTGTTGATCCTACTCTTTAGAATTACAAATAGAAAGATGAGTTGCGGATAAGAGCCAAGAGGTAGGCACACTACATTGAGCTTGAAACTCCCTCTAGAGATTTTATCGTTATGAAGCCGATCATTAATATTATTGAGTTGGTACACTGATCTGGGGTACCAAATCCCTATGTACTACTTATGAGTTTCCATAATGGGAAGGAAGGTGATTAGATCTCTTACCGCATTTCTGGCACCGTCAAGACTAAACCCAACGTGCGACCGATCCATCACCTCGATAATGATTGAGCCCTTCATACTAAATCCATGGGATCTATCGCTTGGGTCATGAAAAAACATAATTACTAAAGACCTTTGGTGGCCTTCCCATCTCCTTCCTCTAGAAATTTTCATGATTCTAGGTAGGTGGTGGATCATCATCGTCTTGCATGGCCATGCTTGTCCATCCATCTACCTAGTCGACTTCGGGCCTTGTACCATCCTCGTGGGGAAATGACCTTTCCACCTATGTACTATCCCTCTAAATACTTTACCACCCGTCTACCTAGCCCACCTATGGATTTATACCATCCCCTCGGGTGAACTACCTTGCCAGCTCTGTCCTTTCCCTCCATGCAGTCAGGTCGAATTGGCAGCAACGTGTCAACAACACATTCGTCCCCCATGGAAGTGGGACCCTCAGCCTCCAATGTTGATGCAATTACGGCATAGTGAAACCAAGATTGTCCATGTAGTTGGTCATTGAGTTAACCTTTCTGTGAACCAGCTCTGGAATTATGGATCCAAACACATTTACCAGTCACTCGAGCTTAGAAATCTCATAGCTCAGCCTCCAATGATTTGATACTTTGTCTACCTTCACCCCACTAATGATTTTTTTAAGAGCTCTAATAACTAACTAAGAGTATCCTTCTACCACTAGGGCTAAGAGTCTGTTAGCCTGAGCTATCACTAGTCCTCGAAGAAGGCCTCCCAATTCTGTTGAATTGTTCGTTGTGAGCCCCATATTAGACACATAGACTATGAGCATATATCCATTATGATCCTAAAATATTCCCCCTAGTCCTACAAGTCCTGATTTCACCTTCGATGCACCGTCAAAATTTAGTTTTATAAATCCCTCCTGAGGGAGAATCCATTGGTCATGGATTTGAGCCTTTCCTACCTTCTGAATCAATGAATTTTGTTTGATACAAGACTCCAGGTGCCATTTTTTGAAGATGATCGCTTCGAGAGCTTCCATTTAGATATTTGGGGCAGACCATGGGACTACACTGATGTATTCTTCCACATTGATGCTAATGTTCTCCTACAATTGGGCCCTATTAAGCGCATTATCTTTAAATATTCTCCTATTCCCTTCTTTCCAAAAATTTCACATGAGAAAGCCCAGAAAGGTTTTCTAGAATCTATTAAGGATAGGGTTATTATAGGGGTTATCAGTCCAGAATTCCATGGTTTTAGTCATATTGTGATTCCTCAAGTTTGTTTTCTAGAAGAGGGTTGCACCTGTATCCCATATTTGAGTCTTGAACTCGAAAGGGCCAAGCAAGTGATCTAGGGTTTCTTTTGTTTCCATACAAAGGACACATCTTGATGACCCCACAAATTCTCTACAAAGGAGGCATTCCCACGTCAAAATATGTCTAGTCTCTACCAGCCACAGAAAGGTAGATAATTTAGGCCAGAGGGCACCCGATCAAATATCCCCCCATTACGGATGACTTTGGTTCTCCCCTAGATCTAGCATGGATAAGTAAGCTTCTTTTACCCTCAAATTTCCATCCCCATTTCGGCCCCATCGAATGATGTCTTCTCCTTCTCTATGCTCAAGTTGTCGTTCTAGTAGGAATTTCGAGGTCATTTCTCTGGTATGCTCATTCCACTGTATTGGCCATTCCTCCAATGGCTTCCAAATTCGATCAAAGAGGGTCCAGAATGAACAATTGTTCTTCTAGTAATGGTGCACCTTCACCTAGCCAACGCGCTCCATAGTCCTATGAAGGTCTTGAAACTTGGTTTCACTCCCCAGGATGGGAAGTTGGTCCCACATGTCTCCCCAAAGGAAGGTTGTATGGCCATTATGAACTTCCCAGAAGAATTGTGTTGGAACAGAAGGTGATTATGCCAGACATTATTCTAGATCATAGATCTTGACCTATCACCCTCTACTCTAATTAGATCATGCTCAGGGATCCTAGGGATGTACTTACTCCTCCATAATTTTTCCCAAAGGTCCTTTGGGGACTTGACCCAATACCAAAAAAATTTCACCACCAAGGCTTTGTCGTTAACCTAGGGATCCTTGATACCCATCCCTCCTTGTGACTTAGGTTTATAGAGGATATCCCAGGCCACCAACACCCATTTTTTTTCTTTTGAATATCCCCCCCACAGAAATTTGCGTTGAAGAGCTCAAATTTTCTTGATGAACTTCACAGGGGAAACTAAAATCGAAAAGAGGTAAAAGGGGAGGGAAGAGATGAAGGAATTGATCAGGAGGACACAATAAGGAAAAGAGAGAGAGCAGTGAGTCTAGATACTGAGTTTGGCTTCTAGTTCGGCAATGATTTCCTCCCACGAAGGATTATGGAGAGCTTTGAAGAGGAGGAGAGATCCTAAATATTTGGCTAGAAGGGAAGAGGGTTGAAATCTTAGCAGGGTGGCCAGATGTCGCTGGATTGTTTGGGGAATGTTGAAGAAAAATACTTGGGATTTATCCTGGTTAATGATCGTGCCCAAGGCCATATTGAAGAGGTCCAAGATTTTTTTAAACGCATGTACTTCTATCACCATGGGCATCCCCATAAGAATATTATCATCCACGAACTATAGATGAGACAAATCCTCCTCTCCCTAATGGAGGGAGATCCCTTTAATATACCCTTTCATTTTCACTTAGGTGAGGCTACGACCTAGACCTTCCGCTAGAATGATGAACAAGAAGGGAGATAACGGATCTCCCTGATGGAGACCCCTAGACACATTGAAGGTCTTGGATATGGGACCATTCACTAGGATGAAGAAGAAGGATGAGGAAACCAAGTTCATGACCTAGTCCACCTAGTCCCCTCTAAAGCCAAAAGAAATAAGCATCTTCCTCATGAAATCCCAGTTCATCCTGTCATAGGCTTTAGACATATCCAATTTCATCATCATCCCCTCTTTCTTTGAAACCTTAAGGAAATGAATATCCTCATGGTATATTATAATCCCATCCAATATATGTCTACCTTCCATGAAACCTCCATGCGCTTGGGAGATAATAAGTGGAAGGATTGGCTTAATCCTAGTAGCTATCAATTTGGAAATAATTTTATAAATGGCATTGCATAAAGAGATAGGACGAAACTTATATGTCGTGTTGGCTCCCTTAATATTACAAATTAATGCGATGAAGGTGGCATTGAACGTTTGTAGAATGGATCTGGAGCTATGGGATTATTCAACTACTTCCCATATATCATTGCCAGTATTTGTCCACCCAACATGGAAGAAGTCAATGGTGAAGCCATCCGGGCCTGGGGATTTTCCTTGGGCCATGTTTTTTAAAATCTCTTCTACTTGCTCGAAGGAATTTTGCCTCGTCATACTTTGGGACTGTTCTGGGGAAACCAACCTAGGGATATATTCAATTATTTTTTAGATTTCCCCCTGTATGTTAACCTCAAGTTTGGAAAGGAGATCCCAATAATAATTCAAAATATCCTCCTCGGTGTCCTCCTACTTTAATTTGGTGTTCCCATCCTATGATTTGATAGATACAATTATATTTATGTTCCTTCTTTGGATTAAGGAGTTATGGAAGAACTTAGTGCCCTTGTCCCCCTCTCCAAGACAATGGATCCTGGATTTTTGCTTCCATGATATCTCTTCCTGAAGGTCTATTTTTGCCAAACCTTCCATGATTTCATCCTCCTAAGAATTGAGGTCTAATGAGTAGGTCCCTTGAATCCCTCTCTATTGGATTTCTTCCATTTATTTTTCTAGTTTCCTCTTCTCTTCAAAGATGGTCCCAAATACTTATTTGTTCCACTTCCTGATGCACCACCTAACATGCTTTAGTCTTTGTTGGAACTAGAATATTTTCCTTCCTTGGAGATATTTTGGGCCTTTCCACCATGCTGACAAGTTTGGAATAAAATCCATATGCTCAAGCCATAATGCTTTTCATCTAAGTGGAATAGGCCCTTGCTTCCAAACTTGGGGCCATTCTAGGATGATTGGCTAGTGATTTGAACCATGGAAGGGGAGAACACCTTTAGAGAGACCCTGTATAGTCTGAATGCATGATTTAGAGAGAAGAAACCTATATAGGAGAACAACAATCTCGTTTTCATTTCCCCTTTTGTTATTCCAAGTAAAGAGACCATTGATGGTGGGGATGTCTACTAGACAGAGCCTTTCTATGAGGTATTTAAAAGGTACATTCTTAGGATCTAACCTCCGAAGACTCCCCTGATTTTATAATGGAGTCTTGATCATATTTATATCACCACCCAGGATCCATACTTGATGCATCAAAGAAGATCCTAGCAATTTAATTTCCTCTAAGAAGCCTCACTTTTGACTGGGAGGATTCATACCATGCGCATTTGTGATGTATCCTTCTTCTCTTGATATTTCCACTTTGATTTTTAGGGTGAGTAACCTATAACTAGTAGTGAATTCCTCCATATACATGTCTTTTGGGTCCCAGAGGGTAGAAACTCCTCCAGAATCACCCTCTGCAGTGATTTGTTTTGCTTCACATCTAAGCGATATTCTCTTAGTAATTCTTTTAATATTTTCTTCATCATATTTCGTTTCTTGAAGTAGGACAATGTCAGCCTTCTCCAAGGAGATTATTTTCTTTGACATCCATTTTTTTGACATGAATTAATACCTCTTATATTCCAATATGTAATCTTCATAATAAACACTTGCGTTGGGGGGGGGAAATAGTTATCTATAAGGCAAACCACTTGTCTAGAATCGACCATTAGGGCTCTCGCTTCTTCAATTTTTTGGCAGTATGGTTTCCTTCCTTTATTCTCCTCTTATCCTGAGGTATTATCCTGGGAATTAATAGGGTTATTATTGATTCCCAAGCTCTTTGAAATTGTTTCTCATGTACCTAGACTGGATCCTTCCCCTTTTCCTTTCACCAAATCTCTTTGAAGCTTCCTCAATTGGGAGATGGTGAGGTTGTCTAGTTTTGGGGATCCATGGGTCTCCCTAAGGACTGGTAGATCTATTGAAATTTCCTCTAGATCCATATCCCGATTCATGTCCAGGTCTGATTCCTCTTCTAAATCTAAGGCAAATCCTTGAGTTTTCGTCATCACTACCTCTTTCGAGCATGGTGTTTCTTCCTTCCCTTAATTTGTCTATGTTTTTCATATCTTAGATAAATCTTCCCATGTTGTTGTATACTAATTGATCTCTGACGCTTGCTTCTTTGGGTTTCCTTCCTCACAAGTTTCACTAGGTTCTCCTGCCAAAACCATAGAGTTGTTGGTATAGTTCTTGGTCAGGACGACTACGGGATTAGGTTGACATATTTTGGCCTTCCTTTTACTCTAGATCTTAGTTAATCCTTCCATTAGATCTTAGTTAATCCTTCCATATATGTTTTCTCCTTACCTTTATTCCCTTGAACAGGGGCATTTAGTGGGAAATCTCTGAAAACATGGCCATGGACGTGGAATTTCCTGCACTGGAAGGGAATGTGCTCATAGTCGAGGGGTTGAATCCATTCTCCATGCTGGTATGACACTACTATTGACTCAGGTAGGGAATTTACAACGCTCATATAAAAACAAATTCTAGCATAGGAAATATACTTGGTTTCCTTTGTGACCTTAGATATTTTGACAAAGGATCCAATCGTATTACCTATTCCCTCCAAAATATTTGGTTCCCAAAATTCTCTAGGCAGGGAATACATCTTGATCCAAACCAAAGCCATTCTGAAGTATTCTTTTTTTGGAGAAAACCTTTCTATCCATAATCGCATATGGAGGCCCATTGAGTTGAAGAATTAGGGGCTCTCCTAAAACACTTTGTCTCGTTCCCCCAACTTCGTAAAAAATGTTGTGAAGAACCCTTTTGACCCCAGATGCAGATCATTTTTCCCCTTAACCTTCCATCTCTCTTTTATCCAAAGTTGGAAGGACTTATCCAAGGGTCATAACCCCTTAAATTTCCCGATTAAGGCATGGTCTCACATCCATTGAATCTAATTCCTTATACCATTCAAGGTAACCTCATACTTGGGATTCTTCATTGTCTTAGCTAGGTAGTCATTTTGAAGTTGTTTTTTATGAATTTGCAGGTTTGTCTCCTTCTCATCCTTTTTCCGAGTAACTGTCTTCCCATTGCAGATCCCACCCATCTCAACATCCTCGCCCCTGATTTCAAGATTTCTTTTGACTATTTCTTTAAATAACTTATGGGTCTCCTCCAGCGACCCTTCCTTGGAAGCCTTTCTTGTGTTGGGATCTGACATCCCAAGAGATAGAACCCTCTTTATTTTAATTCAAAACCTCCTTCTCCCCCTACCAAGGAGCCCTAGCCTACTTGTGCGCATAGAACCCTAGAACCTCCTTTTTTCACTCTATCCAACTCCCCTCGACCCTTAATCCTACATTTAGTTTTATTTCATTTATTATAACTAGTATTAAACTTTTACTTTATTTTAATGTTGAGTATGTTTTTATTTTATAATATATATATATATATATATATATATATATATATATATATATATATATACTTGTATTTTTTTGTAAAATAGCTATTCAATTTATCAATATCATAAAAAAAAATAGTACAATCAATGCAGAGTGTGGCTTCCTTTTGAAGGAAGTAAACCACGACACTAAAACAAAATATTTGAATTGAGATTTTTCCTCTCTAAAGACACAAAAGGGTATTGGAGATTCAACAAAGGAAATATAATTAACTGTTTCATGACCAAACCTACTTAGAGCTTACGATATCATTACTATCAAAACAAAATAAGAAAAACCTAGAATGACCAAGGCTACTCCTTGAAACTAGAGGTGGAGTCAGTAGTGATAAAGGTAGGAGTAGTGTCCCTTCCCTAGTGACCATGGAAGCTTACTTTTTATGATCTCCACCAACCATAGCCCATCTCTTGTCCTCTTCATTTTTCATTTTACTTCTTCCTTCAATTTATTTCTCCTCACTTCCTACCTCTAACCCCCATATTGCATGATCAACTTCTCATACTTCGGGTCAATTTGATTTAGTTTTTTAAGGATTTCATTACGTTGAGTGTCTTTAATCTCTACAATCATTGCAATAAATATCTTCACATTCCAATACAATTCTATTGTATTTAGGAATTTATGGTCTCTACTTCTACAGAAACCAGTGTCAAGTACCCAAGAAATCATATCCTTATATACCTTGTTACTAGAGGTCCGGCCCTTGCACTATTTTACCTTATTCTCTATTTTTTACAACTCCCTCTTAACCTCAATTGATAACCTACTATTGTGATCCATCATTGTTTCCAATGCTAATATTTGAGACATATTTTTCATGGGTTTCTAGCTTGTAATTGAGGTGGCCTTGCAACTTCTAGGCCTCCCCCTATGAGGCCTTTGGCTAGATTCCCCCATATATATCCCCTTTCTACTCACCATCTCTACTAGACATATAATTGATAGACTATAACTTAGAATTCAACATCTCTTAGTTTTTTCCCAATACACACCTTCCACACTCGATCTCTCACCATATCTTCTAGAGAGAATAATGAACATACAGAGGGAATCTACAAAGTGAAATAGGCATACTTCTATAGTAATGACATGATCCACCATCTAATATCATTATCAAGGCCTTGAATGCTCATCCTCTAAACATATCTCCTCATCAAAGCATCCATCACAAAACCCCTCTCAACTATTATGAGCTAGGTTAATACTTATCCTATGCAAATATTAAATCAATGGAGTAGGGAGGTCAAACTATAATGATTAATTACCTCACCTTATTGATAACTCATCTCATACATATAGATGCCTCCATCAACCATCTCCTCCACCTCACACTAAGATAGACATGCATTCATGAACTAATCACTCCTCCCTAACACGCCATGTGGGGTACTCTTATTATTATATTTCATTAGAATTTAAAATGGCTATTTATTACATTAGGATATAAAGTTAAATATTTTATTTTATTTTATTTTATAATTTAAAGTTAAAATGGTTACTATAAGGAGGGGGAAGGGGAAGAGATATGATTTAACATGAATGTTTCTTGGAATCTTACCTAATTGATAAGGATGAGATCCAATTTTGGTAACTTGGTTTATATTCCAACCATCATCTCTATTACGATTATTCAACTTTTTTAATCTTGATTACTTTCCTAAACTCTTTATTGTAATAGTAGTCAATCTTAGCTAAGATTTGGATTCCTCAATGCATATATAATGTTTCAGTTCGTAAAAATTCTCGATTAATGCAAATGAATGAACACTCTAATGATTGGCATTTACTACATGTTCTTGGATTTTAATCTTTATGGATCAACCAATTTCCCCAATGTTAGGTTTTCCACATGAGCACAAAACAATGTAGACCCTCTTTTTTATTTGCAAGATCAGTCAGGCCCTTAATAGATGTAAGGGTGTTCCTAATGGTTGTTAGGGGATTGAAAGTTGTACTAATGCTTTTCTTCCTTAAAACCCTACCAATTTTGTTTAATCATGAATTTTGCAATTATTGAACGATATTTCAAATCATAACATTCGACAAAAACATCAAACAAATTTGCATGGGCTTAACAACAATTTATTACTACATGATTACATCGATCAACATCCATGTGCACAGATTGATACATTAAACCTAGGGGGGACACTTGTTCTATTCTTGTTCATTGATCAAATTGATATAATTTAAAGATATACATTGAATGAACAACGAAGAGATTGACATATGAATTGACCATAGTTCAAATATTGCAAATTTTATCAGTTATGGATCTCAATGGTGATCAACGTTGATTTGTATATAAATTAATATATGTTAATATATTCATCTACATGTACAATTGTAATTGAATATATCATGTAGGCTAAATATATCAAATATATGGTTTGTGGAGTTTAGTGGTAACATATATTGTTTTTTATCATAAAATATTAGTATCAATGTGTGTTAAAATATTGATTGACGTAAGGATAATTTGTGATTGACTATTCCATGTAGGTTGGAGATCTTAAATTGATGGTTTGAGGGCTCAATATTGATTTATATGGAACCATATATAGATCAATACATGTTAGTATATCAACCTTCAAGTGGATAGATTATGTTTGAATACACCATGAATTTAGGAGATCTCAAATATGATGTTAGTATATCAACCTTCAAGTGGATAGATTATGTTTGAATACAACATGAATCTAGGAGATCTCAAATATGATGATTGTGAAGGTCAATTTAAATTGATATTTTCAAAACATAAATCGATCCATATATCAATCACAAAAATTGACTATATACAAAAATATTAGGATCGATTATTACTGTTGGACATAGGCCAACAATTTTCTATTTATAGTTTTGGAGCTTGATGGTGATTGATATTGACTTGTATATTGATCAA
The DNA here is from genome assembly GCA_009831015.1 of Picea engelmannii. Classification (NCBI taxonomy): domain Eukaryota; kingdom Viridiplantae; phylum Streptophyta; class Pinopsida; order Pinales; family Pinaceae; genus Picea; species Picea engelmannii. The sequence goes on along the minus strand of ML790006.1, from coordinate 436,952 downwards.
ATTTTGTCCATATATCAATTATTATGTGGATCAATTGTGGGTGAATATGGCATGTGGGTTGGAGATAACAAATATATGGTTTATGAATCTCAATGTAGATTTGAGATCAATATTTTATACTTGAATGATATTGATTGAATATATCAATCGATATTTTATTATATATAGATTGATATATGGAAGTTATATTCCAAAATTAATATGGCTCCTAAAATGGGAGGGATTTATTCCTCGATGGATGACCTATTTTTTTAAAATCTTATATAACTTTGAAATATAAAACATGGTATCATAATTTGATTTTGATCAACATAACTGGCATAGTAGATACAAGGTATGTGCTCCACTTTTCAAAGAGAATCACTTGTAAACCTCCAAAAATATCAATCAACATTTCCCTACTCATTGTAATGGATACAAGAGGGGGGCCTCTACAAATTTCATACTCTATTGATCAAGATATGACTTCTCCCAAAAAAATATTCAAATAAATTTTAGACATGGTCTCTATTGTTCATGCTTTTCATGTTGATCCAATGGGTGACCTCGAGGTGGAGTAGACAAATACTATAGTGGTGGTGGCTAGGGTTCATGATGCGAATATTGATGCAATGTTATCCAAGGTTCGTGGATAGAATATTGATGTAATGCCTACTAGGAGCCATTGTGTAACTAGATTTTACACTTAGTAAATTTGCTTTTGTTGAATGGGCTCAACCACATGGTGAGAGAGAGAGAGAGAGGAGGGGAACATTGAGTTGGAACTTGAGGTTTATTTGCATTTGGTTGCATACATATTGGCATGGGAAATCCTATGGAAATGGCCCATGCTAATGATGTTGCTAGAGCCAATGATCGGATACGAGCACCCACCAAGAAACTTATTGATATTTTTCCATAGGTTTAATGGATAACATAACTTTGAATTAAGTAATGTTTGATTTCAAGTGAGATCCAAGGTATTGGTTGGATTGATCCAAGTGGATATCAGTGGCCACCCACCTTTTCCAACTAGCTCAAAACAATTTTCTAGCAATTTTGGTAATTTACTATTTTTAGCAATTTTTAACTTTCGGGGCCATTTTGAGGGCCTAAATGAAGGTTTTTCGGGATTGGGGTTCTAAATAATATCCTAAGGCTCTGATTGAGCCCCCTAAATGAATATCCTCAAAGATACCTTTCCAACGAGCTATCTTGATCCTACAACGGAGATCGTATGCAAAAGTTACGACCCCGGGAAGTTGGTGTACTAACTTACCCAAACGAGGCCCACATCACTTTTGGTGCTTGATCTCCTAGGGTTAGGTTTTTGGATGTCTAGGGTTTTTGACATTCATATTTATTATAAAAATTCCTTCAGAGCCTCATTGTAACCATCTTCTTTCAAATGCACTCAGCTGTCACATCTCTTCTAAGAGATAAGCCGCCACCATTCTAGCAAGCTTGATTTCCGCTGCATTTTACAGTTTCAGCTTATTTCCTTATTGAATAGAAAACCATTGTTATTGTATCTCTATTATTTTGTATTAAGCACCTTGTAGTGTCCCCAAGGTCGAGCCCCATTGTAAACCATGTTTTGAAAGGAATTGTAATTATGTTTTATAGGATGGTGAGCCAAGTTCTTATAAGCTGGAGGCTTATGTGTTTGTTAGGCCAAGGAGACTAGGTGTTGAAGGCCAGGAGCCTGTTGTTGTATATGTAATCATGCAAAACAATTAATAAATATAAACACCACCATGTGCAGATCGACCACGATGAATGAGTGAAGGGGGACTAAGCATCCATAGAGTGGGCAAGGAATTAGGGGCTGAAGGTGGAAAAGGGGCTAAGTGTTGAGCCTAGGGGGCTTAAGCCTTGGGAATAATATTTTAATATTATTCCAAAAGATATGTGCATTATATTTTTTAACCTAAGTCCTTTTTGGAAGGACATGTGGTTTTCCAAATGGTGGGAGGCATGCACGTTGAAGGAACGCATGCAGTCGCATGGTGACAAGTGTCAACCCTGGCGCATGCAATAAAAGGCCGAGATGAGTCGTGTTGGGGGTTCCTCCTCCATTCGACTCACGGATTGTCGAAAGGGAACGGGTCTGACTCCTGCAGAAAAACCCTTGTACATCCTCTGAACCGAAAGACGTGTATCTGTGTTGGTTCCGGGATAGCCGGTACATCCCCTATCTGAACAGTCTGAACCTGCGTTGACCCTTGCGTGGATTGTCTGTCACGCATCCCCGACAACGAGAAGGTGAGTCTATCCTGGGGGGGACCTGCCATTCTTCCAAAGAGGGAGAGTCTGTGTAATTCCCTGCGGAAATTGCTTCTCAGGCAATTTCGAAAATAAACACCGTAAGACCTGGCTGCCATTGTTGAGCTTGTTCTGAGAGGTCTGAGTCTGTATTCCCGGTTGACTGTGGTGGTCATGCAGCGATGGATTGTGTGTGAATTTTTGTCTAGTGCAGGTGGTAATTGAGCTTGTGTGTGATATCTCTCTAGGTGAGGGAGGTGGATGTTGTAGGAAGAGGTTTCTTCCAGAGAGTGTCCAACACCAGCTTCAGGTTCTGAGACTTCCTGATCCGGCCTGTTGCCGAGGCCCAAAGAGGGAGGTTAGCACCAATGGAATGTGCTTGTGAAGGTGTATACTCCTGGGTGGAACAGGCATGTGGGGAATGAGAGTCTGGTAGTAGTGGGCGTAAGATGGCATCCTGGAAAGAATCCTTCTAGATTCTAAGTGTTGTTTTCCCTGTAACCTCAACCTAGCTAGGATTCCTTGCCTTGGGGTGGAGTTTAGTCCCAGCTCGGGGGTGATCCACTGCTGAGCTGATGAGCAGTGTGGTCTAAGGTTGGGAGGTTCGTGGAAGGCCTGCACTTGGTTGGTGGATCCCACCATTGTTACAAGATAAGTGTCTAACTATGTTTTATCACATTTTATCAATATGTTTTGTATCTATGTGTATTATAACGATCATGCATTCTGATGTGCATTTGGATTAATGTATTTGCCATGGATTATTTATGTTAAAATGACTCTTATGCTTACTCTAAGATTAAATGTATTTCATTGCTTAAATGCACGCGATTAACTATGAATGAGAATGTGTTATTCCGCATAGTAACACCTACACAGTAGCCAAGGTGCGCTACAATTATTCTGGTTTATCTACCAAGTAGTCTTATAGTAAACCTGGGTAGTTTGAACAAAAAGGGGTGTTACAAATTGGTATCAGAGCGAGGTTTCGACACTGAGCCTAGATGGGCCAGTGGAGCAGTCTTTGGACTGAGAATGCGAAGGGAAATTGGGTCTGGAGAACCGATTTCGGACCTTGGTTTATTTCGGAGTGTCAAGTAGTTGCTTGACCATGCTTACGAGCTCAAGAAGTATAGCAGCGAGTGAAACCGTAGCTGGTGGGGTCTATGGCCACGGGGAGACAGGTCTCTACACCAATGGTGTTCGAACCTTAGGATCTGTTCGGGAGGGAAGGCAAGCCCTCGTGACCGTCGGATCTAGAAAAATGTGCGTAGAAATTAAAATTCCTTTTTGAAATACATAGGAATGTGGGAAAATCGCGATATGCGAAATTCCGAATTGGTTAGGAACCGTTTGAGCCGTCAGATCTCGCCCGGAAAACCCGTCAGTCATAGGATCTGTCGGGAGATGTCTGAAGGTTAAATCTTAGAGTCTAGGGGCGAAAGCTCCGAAATAGATCTAGACCGTCCGAAAGACGGAGGACACGTGTCGTGAGATTTTCCATTTCGGGAAATCGGGAATCGCAATATCGAGAGTCACGAAGGAGGTCAGGAATTTTCATGGTAAAATTCCCAGGAACAATCTGAGCCATCCCTCAGTTGGGACAGGTGGGCGAGATCGAGAGCCCATCGGTATATCGAGGTTCAGTGTTTCACGAACCCTGAAGATAAGGCCCCCGGAGCAATTGAAATCACGAAATCGCAAAATAGCGAGAAACGGCGAGGATCGTCCATTATTGAGGAGGAAACATGTTTTTGATCGGTGTTTGGATCATCGGGATATCGGGGATCCTGGTGAAAAAGTGTTTATGTATTTTAGAATCGCGAAACGCGAAATCCCGATAAGTGGGAGCCAGTTGTCAGCCAGTCGGGATTCGGAGAATCAGGAATCGTGGGGATAAGAAGTCCATGCATTGTGAAACTCCGAACCCCGAAACCCTGATGAGAGGTTTGACTACGGTCATGGGGTAGAGGTCATGTGGACCAGGAGCTAAGCTAGGAGGGCTAACGTGTGAAGGGCGCATCGGGATTCGGAGAATCGCAAATCCTGAGGACATGTGCATTTGGACATGGGGAAGTCCGAAACTCCGATAGGAGGTATGACTGTGGTCATATAAGGGGAGGTCGCGTGAACCCCGAGTCTTGCTTGGAGAGTTAAACGGGAGTTCTCTAGTACCGAAACCCCAAAACCTAAAGTTCCAAAATCCGGAAGTGTCGAAAAAGAAAGCTCCAAAAACACGAAAATTGCAGAGCCGAACGAGAAACTCAAAAAACTCATTTGGAATCGAAATGTCTTTTGTTCTTGTTGGTATTAGTTATACATGTTGAAGATTGTTCGTGAAGTTTTGATGGCCTGACAAACTTCGAATTTAATTGCATGGTGTGTGTGCAGGGTTCAACGAAGGTCAGTACTCCAGTTAACCAACGTCGAGTATGGAGTGGGGAAGAGTGCAAATTACCCATGAAATAGAATATGAATAGGAAGGAAAGGATGTTAACCTGGGAGTTGAAGGATCGAACTCCAACGGGCACGAAAAAGAAAAGGATAAGGAAGGACACATAATGAAAATCCTTGAAGGATTGCAAAGAGAGGCCAAGGCTCTTCGAGATGATAGCCGAAAGCTCATGAAAGTCAGGGACCGACAGGGTGCATTAAACTTAAAATTTTTGAAGAGTTTGGAAAGAATAAAGAAGAAACTCGAGAAAGGAAGAGACTCAAGTATGACGGAGAGTCACAGAACCCATGGGAGAATAAGTAGGTTGAGGAGTGGTAGCCGACATCTTAGTCGCTCCCAAAGGCATTATGGCAGTAAGACACATAGTAGTTCAAGCCCATCCCTTACCAGAAAACATCGAAAATCTGGAAGGGAGGAATTGAAAGGAGAGATGAACAAGATTAAGCCTCCAACATTCGATGGAGAACATAAGAAGGAGGAAGATGTCGAGACATGGTTTCTTGGCATGAAGAAATACTTCCAATTGCAGAATTATTCTGCCCATGCAGAAGGAATAATTGCAATGTACCAACTGAAAGGAAAAGCATCCATGTGGTGGGATCAATTTGTGCATGTGCAGCACATCAGAGAGAAAGAGGTCACTTGGAAGGAATTTAAGAGGTATTTCGAGAAGAAATACCTGACTAAAATATACTATGACAGAAATATGAAGGAGTTCTTCGAACTCAAGTTGGGAAATACGACCATTGATGAGTATGAACGAAATTTTTTGGAACTACTGAAGTATGTTCCATTCATCAAGGATGAAGCTATTAAAATTCAGAGGTATCTAAGTGGACTACCACCTTCCATTGGTGACAAGATTCAATATGATGATCCTAAGACTATGGAAGAAACAATAAGAAGGGCGAAATGCTTATACGAACAACAAAGAGAAAATCCTACCTTTCGGAAGGCTTGGGATGACCAGAAGAGGTTTAAGAAAGAACAGAGGTAGAAGGGAGACAAGCCTTCCTTTTTCCGAAATAGTCGTCAGGGAAAACCATCGTTTAGAGAGCCGAGAAGGATTGAAGAGGGAGCACAAAGACAGAGACTGACACCCATTCAGTGTTGGGGCTGTCAAGGAAACCATAAGTACCGAGATTGTCCCCATAAAAATGGTAAGGCAAGAACTGTACATATTGTTCAGCAAGCTGAAACAATGGAGGATTTGGGAAGCAGAATGCCAAGGATCTACGCAGCCCTAGAAAACAAGTAAGCAGAATTTCAATCGCACATGATTGAAGTGGAAGGTACTATTAACAATCGACCCCTTGTTATTTTAATTGATTCAGGGGCTAGCCATAGTTATGTAGATCCTAGAGTGGTGGCAAGTTTGCATCTAACGAGGAGCAAACATGAGAAGTCTTGGTTAGTGCAGTTGGCCACAGGGACCAAGAGGAAGGTCACTGAATTGGTTAAGTCATGTTCAGTGGACATGAAAGGAATGAGCACTAAGGCTGAACTGAACATTTTGCCTTTAGGCTCATATGATTTCTTAATTGGGATGGACTGGTTGGACCAGCACCATGCCCTTCTGGATTGTCGTAATAAGAGGTTCACATGCCTGAACGAAGAGGGAAATCAGATAATAGTCCAAGGAATTCCCAGAGCCGTGGCTGTGAGGAAAATATCAGCCATGCAGCTAAAGAAATGTTACTGGAAAGGATGTCAATTATTTGCAGCTCGGGTGGAAGAAGCATCCCAAGATGCAGTATCGAATCTGGAAGACCATGAAGTACTCAAGGAGTTCAAGGATGTATTTCAGGAGGTACTTGGACTACCTTCGAGGAGGGACATCGATTTTTCTATAAATTTGATGCCTGGAACAACTCCAGTTTTGAAAGCTCCTTATAGAATGAGTACGCCAGAGCTGAAAGAGTCGCAATTGCAGCTCGAAGAGCTACTAAATAAAGGTTACATCCACCCCAGTGTGTCACCATGGGGAGCCCCGATCCTATTCGTGAAGAAGAAATATGGGACGTTGAGGCTATGCATTGATTTTCGACAGTTGAATAAGGTCACTGTCAAGAACAAGTATCCTCTGCCAAGGATTGATGATCTCTTTGATCAGTTGAAGGATGCGAAAATATTTTCAAAAATAGATCTCAGATCTGGATATCACCAAGTGAGAATAAAGGATGAGGACATTAGCAAGACCGCCTTTAGAACAAGGTACAGTCATTATGAGTTCACAGTGGCATCGTTTGGATTGTCCAACGCGCCTGTTGTTTTCATGTGCTTAATGAATGGGGTGTTCAGAAATTATTTGGACAAGTTTGTCATAGTATTCCTAGACAATATCTTGGTGTATTCCAAGACAAAGGAAGAACATGAGCAACACTTGAGAATAGTGCTGCAGGTGTTGAGAGAACACCAGTTGTACGCAAAACTGAGCAAGTTCTCATTTTACCAAAGGAAAATCCATTACTTGGGACATATTATATCTGAAGAAGGGATCACTGTGGATCCTAAAAAGGTACAGGCCATTTGAGAATGGCCAGTGCCGAGGAGTGTGGCAGAAGTTAGATCTTTTATGGGTCTGGCAGGTTACTATAGGAGGTTTATAGCCGGATTCTCAAGGATAGCCCATTCTATCACTTCCTTGCAAAGGAAGGGGAAGAAGTTCTAGTGGACTGAAGAATGTGAGAGCAACTTCCAGTGATTGAAGCAGCTGCTAACCAGTGCTCCAATCCTAAAGATTGTAGATCCAGACAAGGATTACGTAGTGTGCACAGATGTATGTAAGGAGGGGCTGGGAGGAGTTCTCAGCCAAGAGGGATTTGTATTTTTTTATGAATCCCGAAAGCTGAAGGAACATGAGAAGAATTATGCCACTCACGATTTAGAGCTGGCAGCAATCGTCCACGCCTTGAGGAAATGGAGACATTACCTCATGGGAAGGAGATTTGAATTAAGAACAGACCACAACGGTTTGAAGTATTTAT
>ML790006.1:333706-418910 GCA_009831015.1 Picea engelmannii | reverse complement strand
TAAAAAGCTAGAAAATGGAAGCTTTATTATCTTGCTATTGTATGTAGATGACATGCTTGTTGCAGGGTCTAATATGCAGGATATAAATGTGCTCAAGAAGAAATTAGCCAATTCATTTGTGATGAAGGATTTGGGTGCTGCAACGAAAATCCTTGGCATGAGAATAACAAGAGACAAAATAAATCGCAAATTGACATTGTCTCAGGGTGAGTACATAAAGAAGGTGTTGGAGAGGTTTAGAATGCAGAATGCAAAACCAGATAGTACACATTTGGCCATCCATTTCAAATTAACTAAGGAAATGTATCCCAAGACACAGGAGGAGATAGAATACATGTCCAGGGTCCCTTATTCATCAGCAGTTGGCAGCTTGATGTATGCAATGGTTTGCACAAGACCAGATATTGCACATGCAGTGGGAGTTGTGAGCAGGTATATGAACAATCCAGGTAAAGAACATCAGGAGGCAGTAAAGTGGATTCTTAGGTATTTGAGAGGTACTATTACTCATGCATTATGTTTTGTAGGGTCGGACACTTTTCTACAGGGATATGTTGATTCAGATATGGCAGGTGATAAAGATAGCAGGAGGAGCACCACAGGGTATGTTTTTACTATAGGTGGAACAACAGTAAGTTGGATTTCGAAAATACAAAAGGTTTTTTCACTTTCAACAATAGAGGCAGAGTATGTTGCTGCTACAGAGGCTAGTAAAGAGATGATTTGGTTACAGAGGTTTATGGAGGAATTGGGAAAGAAGCAGGAGAACAACAGGTTGTACTGTGATAATCAGAGTGCCATTCACCTTGCAAAGAACTCAACCTTCCATTTGAAGAATAAGCATATACAGTTGAGGTACCACTTCATACGATCCCCCTTGGAAGATGGACATTTGAAGTTGGAAAAGATACACACTAACCATAATCCTGCAGACATGTTAACAAAGGGAGTAACCAGGGAGAAACTAAGTTCCTGCTCAGTTTCAGTTGGTCTTCAAGAATAAAGATGAAGATGAGAAATTTGCTAGGTCCAAGAAGGTTTAGAGTCCAACATATACAGCAGTGGTGGAGTTGTTGAGATCAGTCTCCAAGTGGGAGATTGTTGGTTTTGGGGCCTGATTATCTTCCTGATTCAGAGGTCTTTTGCTTTCAGTCGTGTTTATACCCCATGAATTATTTACACCCCAGAATTATGTACACTCTTCCATGTGGGGGAGTGCAGAGGGGGGGTACCCCCGCTGCTGGGTCCGAGGGGGCTATCCCCCCGGTTGGGGGGTCTGGGGGCAAGCAGGCCCCCAGCGGGGGTTCGGGGGCAGCGTCCCCCGATGGAAAAATTGCCTTGTAAATGTATATTGTAATTTCATTGTAAATCTAGACCGTTCATTATAAGGTCACAGATCTAACAGTAGAGATTACGTTAGGGTTTTTTTCCCTAGAAGGCAACCCTCTTTTATGAGGGAAATGTATTGTGGCGATGATTGATGGCGAATATTGTATTCTGAGAGAGGAGATTGTGAGAGAAAGAAGAGGAAGTTACAGTGGGTTTTGTTATAGGTTGTATCCCTTCATTTGTTGGATAATAATAAAGGAAGGACCTGGCAGTTTCTCTGGTGGACGTAGCCCACACTGGGTGAACCATGTAAATCTGTGTCTCTCTTGTATTGTGTATCTTCTATGTTTTGTTTCTGCATTTGTTTTATTTTATTGCTCCGCGGTCCTATTTTTCTAACACCTCGCACATGGGATGAGAGCCTTCCCTATGTCCATCATAGCTATAGTCGAGCCATGCATAGCTCAACCGACCGCAGCCCCTTTTAGGTGGGGTTGGGATTCCAGCCATTGGATCTCATAGATGTTGCACTTCCCCTTGCGATCACCTCAACCGACTCATCTCCTACTCCAATTGAAGCTGACAAATCCACCTGGTTCATTGAGAAGATCCAACACATCCACCAACAGGTTTAGGATATCCTGTAGAAGTCCAATGACAAGTACAAACAGCACCATGATCAATATCGGGTGCCACATAAGTTTCAGGTGGGCGAAAAATTTTGGTTGCACTTGTAGAAAGAATGCATTACAAGACCCCATCGAAAGCTTTTCCCACTCCATTATGGGTCATACACCATCACCAAGGCCATGGGGGATAATGATTTTGAGCTCAACATTCCTCATTTCCTTGGCCTGCACCCAGTGTTCAACGCGGATCTCCTTCGCCCTTATTTCCCACCATTATTGGACACCTCAAAAGTAGAAGAACAACTAACACCGACAAATCTCAACCCCAACTGCATACAATAGGAATATAGTGATCATATTGTGGACACACAGATCAAGGGAACTCGACAACAAAGGATCCAACTTTATCGATTCATCAAAGTACGACAACTCCTAAACCAAGGCAAGTGGCTCACCTGGGGCCAAATTCAACAGAAATTTCCTCATCTGATGGGGGAAATAAACACAATGGAGAAAATTGATTCCTAAGGAGGTAGGATTGATCCAGGTGGATATTGATGGCCACCCACCTTTTCCAACTAGCTCAAAATAGTTTTCTGGCAATTTTGGTAATTTACTATTTTTAGCAGTTTTTAACTTTCGGGGCCATTTTGAGGGCCTAAATGAAGTTTTTCGGGATCAATGTTCTCAATGATATTTGAAGGCTCTAATTGAGCCCCCTAAATGAATCTCCTCAATGATACCTTTCAAACAAGCTATCGTGCGCCTAAAACAGAGATTGTATGCAAAGGTTACGACCTCGGGAAGTTGATGTACTAACTTACCCAAACGGGGCCCACATGACTTTTGGCACTTTATATCCTAGGGTTAGGTTTTTGGATGTCTAGGGTTTTTTAAATTCATTTTTATTGTAAAAAGGCCTTAAGATCCTCATTGTAACCATCTTCTTGCGAATGCACGCAGTCGTCACATCTCTTCTTAGAGATAAGCTGCCACCATTCCAGCAAGCTTGTTTTCTGTTGCATTTTACAGTTTCAGCTTATTTCCTTATTGAATAGAAAACCAGTGTTATTGTATCTCTATTAGTTTGTGTTAAGCACCTGTTAATAATTTGTAGTCATTTCATTATGCTCATAAAATCTGGATTAGTGGTATCATAGCGGTCTGCTCCTTGTCATCTTAATACATGTCCCCAACGAGGTCAAAGTACAAAGAGTTGGGTCTCGAGCTTATTTATCTTGAGGAAAAAATCTCTCGCACAACCAAGAGACCTCTCATGGCAGGAGAAAAGAAAGATGATGGGACAGGATATCCTTTAAAAATTTTGCTTGAGGAATCCCTCATGCAACAGAGGAATGAGATGATGGATAGTTTCACGCAAATCCTTCAGTGACTACCAACAGGTGACGCATCTTCTTCGAGCGGAGTCACCGCCCCCTTCAAGGTACAAATAAACTTTGATATTCCTATATTTGAAGGTTAGATAGCCACACATGCTATAGAAAAGTGGTTGAATCTACTAGAAAGGTATTTTTATGTCCATAACTTTTCGAATAAAGAAAAGTTTACTTTTTCACTCCTCAAAGTCGTTCCCCATGTCAAAGATTGGTGGGAGACTTTCTGTGAGCAAAAGAAAACATAGGAACCCTCATTATTTACGGTCACGGCCACCTGGGAATCCTTCACGGATTTTATTAAGGAACAATACTACCTTGTCATAAGTTATGACAACTTGTATACCAAATGGACCACACTACGACAAGAAAGAGACCAAGCAGTGCCAGATTTCACAAATATCTTCCATACCTTACGCACCAAGCTGGGTATCAAATATTCGGAGTGACATCTGGTGCTCAAGTATCGTGGTGATCTACATAGATACATCTAGACCAAAATGGAATTTCTAGACATCTCATCCTTGGGAACGACCTACCGATATGCCATCAAAATCGAGCAGAAGCTCAAACAAAGGACACAAAAATTTGGGCCTGGGAACCCCTCACAACAAAATCCAGGAAAGGGCAGCCCCAACCCAAAAAACAAAGGAAAGAGAAAATACGGACAGTATCAGGAAAACCAATCCAAGACGCAAGCAAAGGACACTGGAAAGACAAAGAAAGATACCAGGAAGTGGTGTGACTTCCATAAGAGCCCTTGGCATAACACTGTTGACTGTCGCTCAAAGAAGTCTCTGGTGGCCGAAGTGAAAGCCTATGAATCAGATGCGAGTTCTGACTCTGAGTCAAAACCAGAAAGGGGAAGATGGATCATTGATGCAGAACCCAATGCCACCATTTCTACCACCAAGCTCCAGCCTTGTGAACCAAACGAGCCAGAAGAAGGAGAGCGCATCTTCCATTCACATAGGTGGGTAGAAGGCACCCCACTGCACTTCATCGTTGATAGTGGTACCCAAAAGAACCTCATCTCAGCAGAGGCTGTCAAGCAGCTAGCCCTGCTGACAACACTACACCCACAACCATACACCATTGGATGGCTTCACCAAGGAAGCGATCTTCGCGTCAGCCAACAGTGTCGACTGTCATACGACATCAAACCCTTCAAAGACGAGGTATTGTGTGATGTTTTTCCTCTCGAAGCTTGTGATGTTCTTTTGGGCCAACCTTATTTATGGAAATGTCATGGTGTATATGAGTCTAGGCCTTGTAGTGTTATTATTACTTTGAACAAGAAATTGTATAGGATACCCGAGGTTGTCCCACCTAGTGTTATTTCCTTGATCTCTGCTAAGAAATGTAGGAAGGTCATCTCTCAGATGGGGAAGTTTGTGTTCTTCGTGATTCACTCTCAAAATGAGTTAAAGATCACAGCCACATCCAGGGTCCTTGTGGCCGACCTCTCCACATAGTAGAAGAAGGTAGATAAATTCATGGAAGAATACTTGTATATCTTCTCCTCACCTACCAGGGCACCTCTACACTTCCAGGTCAATCACCCCATCGATCTGACCCCTGGCGCACTGCTTCCTAATGGGCCAGTCTATCGTCACTCTCTATTAGAGAATGAGGAGATCAAGCAAAAAATCCAAGAACTGCTCAACAAGGGGAACATCCGTCCCATCTCATCACCTTGCGGGAGCCCAATCGTGTTGGTACATAAGAAATATGGAACATGGTGACTCTGCATTGATTACCAGGCTCTGAATAAAATCATAGTCAGAAACTGGTACCCGATTCCCCGAATCAATGACCTCCTTGATCAAATCACAAGGGCCAAATACTTCAGTAAGATTGATCTGAAGTCTGGCTACCACCAGGTCCCAATAGAATATACAGATGTATGGAAGACCACCTTCAAGTCAAAGGAAGGCCTTTTTGAATGGTTGGTCATGCCCTTTGGTTTGACAAGTTCTCCATCCAATTTCATGAAGATGATGGACGATATCCTCCGACCATTCACCAATACTTTTTTAGTGGTGTATCTAGATGACATTCGCATTTACATCAAGACTTGGGTCGAACAATTGTATCATATTCAGCAGGTTCTGCACACCCTACGACAACACAAACTATATGCCAACTTGGAAAAATTATCTTTTGACATGGACAGGGTCCATTACCTGGGCTACATTGTTGATCAGCATGGCATACATGTGGATCCAACCAAGATCCAAGTCATATGTGACTGGCCAGCCCCAACCACACTCACTGAGCTTTGGAGCTTCTTGGGCCTTGCCAATTTCTACCACAGGTTCGTGTTGGGATTCTCCCATATTGCATGGGCCCTCATCCAAATAATCAGGGGTGGTGGTAAGGAAAAATTTGCATGGGGTCGTTCCCAACAACAAGAGTTCGATGATTTGAAGCAGTGCTTGTGCTCAACCCCAATACTTTCAGTACCAGACCTGCAACATCCCTTTGAGATATAGACATATGCTTCATACTATGTTGTGGGTGTCGTTCTCACTCAGCACGACCACCCCACGGCCTATCATAGTGAGACACTATCAGATGTTGTATGTAAGAACCCTACTTACGACAAAGAAATGTACTAAATTGTGCAAGCCTGCCACCAGTGGAGACATTACACTCTTGGAAAGGAGACATTCATCCACACTGATCATAAGCCATTGCATTTCATGCATACACAAGGAAAATTGTAGAATGACCGCCATCAAAAGTGGTCCACATACTTGCAACAATTCCACCTCAACATCAATTATAAAACAGGAATCACAAACCATGTCTTGATTGCCTCAACAGACTGCTCATTATGACACTCACCACGATGCTAGACTCTTGCAGCCATGAGACCTCTGGATGGCCCCAACTCTATGAGACAGAACCAAACTTCACCACCCCCTACCAAATAATGGGTGCAAATGCAGTTGTCGATAATTTCCATTTTTAGAATGGGTTGTTGTGTCGTTTGGGCCATATCTGTGTTCCATCAAGAAAGCGAGTGAAGTTGATCTGGCAAGCCCACTACAGTTGGGTGGTAGGACACTTCAGCATCAAAAATATAGTGGAGATGCTATAGAAACACTTCTATTGGCCGAAACTTCAACAGGAGGTTAGCAAGTATATCAGGTCTTGCACTGCTTGCGCTATCGTCAAACCGACCAGTAAGAAACAGGGCATGTACACCCCTCTTCCTACTCCTGACAGGTCATGGGAATCCACCTCAATGGAATACATGTTGGGCCTCTCATCCACCAAGTGGGGAAATGATTGTGTTTTTTTGGTTGTTGATCATTTTTCTAAGATAGTGATTATGGTTGCCTATAAGAAGAGCATCACAACAGAAGCCACTGCCAAGCTCTTCTTTGAATCAATCTAGGTACATTTTGGAATCCCACAAACCATTGTCTCAGATCGGGACATTCAATTTTTTATCACATTCTGGTCAAGACTTTGGTCACTACTAGACACCAAGCTCACCAAATCCACGGCCTTCCACCCCTAGACAGATGGCCAAACCAAGGTCATAAATCAAATGATTGTGCATATCCTTATCATGTATAATTCCAAGCACCCTCACACATGGGATGAGAGCCTTCCATATGTTCAACATAGCTACAACCGAGCCCTGCATAGCTCAACCAGCCACGGCCCCTTTCAGTTGGGGTTGAGATTCCAACCATTGGGTCCCATAGATGTTGCACTTCCCCTTGAGGTCACCTCAATCGACTCATCTCCTGCTCCAACTAAAGTTGACTAAGCCACCTGGTTCATTGAGCGGATCCAACACATCCGCCAACAAGTTTGGGATATCCTATAGAAGTCCAATGACAAGTACAAGTAGCACCATGATCAACATCGAGTGCCACATAAGTTTCAAGTGGGTGACAAAGTTTGGTTGCACTTGCAGAAAGAACGTCTTACATGACTGCATCAGAAGCTTCGTCCACTCCATTATGGATCGTACACCATCACCAAGGCTGTGGGGGATAATGCTTTTGAGCTCAACATTCCTCCTTTCCTTGGCCTGCACCCAGTGTTCAATGTGGATCTCCTTCGCCCTTATTTCCCACCATTATTGGACACCTCAGAAGTAGTAGAACAACTGACACCAACAAAGCTCAACCCCGATTGCATACAACAGGAATAAAATTATCATATTGTGGACACACATATCAAGGGCACTCAATAGCAAAGGATCTAGCTTTATCAAGTCGTCAAAGCAGGGCAGCTCCTGCACCAAGGAAAGTGGCTCACTCAGGGCCAAATTCAATAGAAATTTCTTCATCCGATGGGGGAAATCAACGCAATGGAGACCATTTCTTCCTAAGGAGGGAGGATTTATCCAGGTGGATATTAGTGTCCACCCACCTTTTCCAACTGGCTCAAAACAGTTTTCTCGCAATTTTGGAAATTTACTATTTTTAGCATTTTTTAACTTCCGGGGCCATTTTGAGGGCCTAAATGAAGTTTTTTCGAACTCGAGGTTCTCAATAAAAGATGAAGCCTCTAATTGAGCCCCCTAAATGAATCTCCTCAACGATACCTTTACAACAAGCTATTGTGTGCCTAAAACGGAGATCGTATGCAAAAGTTACGACCCCGGGAAGTTGATGTACTAACTTACCCAAACGGGGCCCACATGACTTTTGGCACTTCATCTCCTAGGGTTAGGTTTTTGGATGTCTAGGGTTTTTGACATTCATTTTTATTGTAAAAATGCCTTCAGAGCCTCATTGTAGCCATCTTCTTGCGAATGCGTGCAGTCGTCACATCTCGTCTTAGAGATAAGCCGCCACCATTCCAGCAAACGTGTTTTCCACTGCATTTTACAGTTTCAACTTATTTCCTTATTGAATAGAAAACCAGTGTTATTGTATCTCTATCATTTTGTGTTAATCACTTGTTAATAATCTGTAGTCATTTTTTTTCTGCTCATAAAATTTGGATCATGGATATATGTCAATATTAAAGGGTGTAGGTGATCATGTTTGCCACATGATCAAGGACTCATAGAAGACTTGAGGATAGCAAGGGATGCTTTGGATAATATGGCTAAACTTGGTTTACCTTTACTGATATCTTGTTTCACAAATGAGGGAATACAAAATCATCTTTCCTTGTGATTGTTCCAAGCAAACGGGTCAAACCACATACATCTGTGACATGATTTTTCATCATATTTGTCCTAGGGTTTCTTAGAATAAGTGGCTATTGGTGATTTCCACAAGTCATTATTGTCATGGATGGTGTTAGTCCCTAAGACTATTACTACCTTTCTTGTTCTTAAAATTAAGCATTTTCTATCAAAACATGTTCTGAGCCTATTTTCCTTTGTTGGTTGCACCTTTTAATATTTTACTTTTCATTATGGTGTGATTTGTTTTGATTAATTTCATTTTCGTTTGTTTTTTATAGGATAGGTTTGAAATTTTGCATGAAAGATATGTGTATGATTCCATTGAAATGTTTTAATTGTGGTGGTATTGGTCATTTTGTTTCTAAATTTACTCATAATAATAAAGACAATGATGAAGAAGAAGTTTCTAAAAGGGAAAAGAAATATCAAAAGGGAAACAAGAGAAGAAACAAAAGGAAATTCTTCAAGAAAAGTTTCTACTCAAAGGAGGATAATTCCTCATCAGACGAGGAGGATAATGACAGTGACAGTGATTCATAAAAAGTACTCTTCATGGCAGTAGAAGATGATTATGAAGAAGGAGAAGTCAATCTTAGAGAAGAGTTAATCAATGCATTAGAAGAACTTAGGAAGGAAATAAAGAAAAACAAGTCACTCAAGGAAAAGTTAAAAATGAAAGAGAGATATCACAATTCCAACTCTGAAGAATTAGAGAAAATGATCACGACTCTAAAAATTCAAATAGAAGAAGATGAAAGAATTGAGAAAGTACTTAGAATTCAGTTAGAAGAAAAGGAGAAAACAATGGAAATCTTGGAAGCAAAGATAGTCTCTTTAAGGAAAGACCTTCAGAAGAAAGATATGCAACAAAAGAGCACCAGAATATTGGATCAAATAATCAGTAGTCAAAGACCATCCAATGACAGATACGGACTACGATACAATCAATTACATAATGAGAAAGGATCAAGCTCCAAGACAACAGAACAAGAAGCAAAACAAAGAAGTTATGCATAGATTGTCAAATATTCTGTCAAGAAGGAAGAATGCATACCCCCAAAGAAGAACATTCCAAAAACAAAGAAGACGAATTCAGAAGGAGTGCATCACAAAGATCATTTATTCCCAGGGATCAAATATTATTTTATGGTCATTGTTTTAATTGTGCTAATTTTGGACAGAAAGTTGTAAACTGCAGAGCCTGTGCCAAGAACCAAATCAAGTATGCAGGTTACTTAAATAACATTTATCCCATAAAATATTATGAAGCATACAACATAAACCAAAATAGTTTTAGTTCATTAAGAAATGAAGTAGAATGTTACAAACGCAACAATTTTGGACACATAGCGAAGAATTGTAGATTGACTATTCCACCCATGGAATCAAAGAAGAACATTAATAGTCAGATATTGGAACCACAAGATAAATGGAAAAGAAATCAAAATCAATGCTCTCTTGCTCTACAAGCCCAACACGGGAAAAGTGATTGATATGTTGACAGTGGTTGTTCAAAGCATATGATAGGTGACAGGAACATTTTTATAACTCTGGAAAAAAAAAAGATGGATCAGTTTCATTTGTCAATAATCATTCGGCTAAAATTATAGATAGAGGCACAGTTAAGATTGGAAGCAAAGATGCAATGGCAGAAAATGTTCTATTGGTCAAATATATGAAACACAATCTATTGAGTGTAAGTCAAATGTGCAACCAAGGACACACACTTCAGTTCGACTCGGAGAAATGTGAAATTCGGAAAGAAGGATCAGGCAAGTTAGTGGCAACAACGATAAGGACTCCGAACAACATATATGTTTTGAATGAAATTGGAAAAGAAAGTTTTTTAGGAAATGAATATGAAAGTTGGCTCTGGCACAGAAAAATGGGTCACATGCACTTTGACAATCTTGTCAAAATCAGTAGAAAGGAAGCAGTAAAAAAAATGTTTGAAATTTCAAAGCCAACGAATACTCTATGTAAGCATTCTCTACATAGAAAACGGACCAAGATCAAGTTCAAATCAAATGAGTAGTCAACAAAAAAAACATTGGAGATTGCACATACCGATCTATGTGGACCAACGAGAACAAAGGGATTAAATGGTGAATAGTACTTCATGTTATTGATTAATGACTACACAAGAATCATTGTAGTTTGTTTTCTCAGGAAGAAGTCAGAGGCATTCAAACAGTTCAATATATACAAAGAGATTGTTGAAATAGAGACAGACTTGAAAATCAAATGTTTGAGATCAGACAATGGTGGAGATTTTACATTGAAAGAATTCATGGATTTTTGTGGCCAACATGGAATAAAAAGACAATTCTTAGAATCCAGGACATCTCATCAAAATGGAGTTGCTGAAAGAAAGAACATGAAAGTACAGGAAATGGCCAGAACCATGTTGAAATATTCCAATTTGGGTGACATATTTTGGGCACATGCAGTACATATAAAAATTCATATCTTTAACAGAGGAATACGCAAAAGTAACAGTGATAAGATTCCCTATGAGCTATGGAAAGGAAGACCGGAAAATGTGAAGCATTTTAGAGTATTTAGAAGCAAGTGTTATATCAAAAGAGAAAACAACAGGATTGGAAAATTTGACTTCCGAGTTGACAAAGACATATTTGTCAGACACTCAAGAAAAAACAAGGCATACAAGTGTTTCAATTTGATACTAAAAAAAATAGTGGAAAAAATCAATGTGCAAATTGACGAGACAAGTGTATGAAATCCGTAAGAAGAAAGAAAAAACTCAACAAAACAAGAAGGACAAGAGGATTTGAAAGAAGAAGTCGAAGAAGCAAAAGCAGAAGAAGAAGAAGAAGAAGAGCATACAAAAGTAGAGAAAGAGGAATGTTGTTCCTGAGATTAATTCTAAGGCTCAAAGAATAATGTCAAGCATTAGAAGTTTGAAAAAAATGTTTAGTGGTTTTTCTACCTTTGGTTTTATGAGAAATGATCTTTAAATGAAATTAATAATAGGAAAGTATAGAGGTTGTATCTCGTTATCTAAGTCGCAATTCTAATATCAGATGGCATAGAAAAGAGTTACAAAACTGTTAAACAAAGTCAAGTATCAATTACAAATAAGTCTCACCTTGTTTGCAGTAGAATAAAAAGTAGAAGATGCATCCTTGAAAAGGATATAAGATGCAGTAATTCACACAGATCATAGGTCTAGTTTTACTTACAGTAATAATAGAGGAAAATTTATTACTGAATGAACTCCTAATATAAATTGATCGCAATATATGTAATACTAAATTGCAATCAATCACTCTTCAAGAAGTATAGAAAGGCATTGAGATAAATGGAAACACAGAGGGAACACATAACTCAAATTGAACGAAACTTAGAATCTTTGTTTGCACTTGTATTAATACTCAAAAAGAGAGTTTATCTATTACATTCAGCAAGAAGCAGCCCTGAATAGATCTTAAATATATGTATTTATACAAAATCTGTCACAACTGAAAACCGTTGGACTTCTTACAATATTTAACTAAAAATAGCATACACTTGAATAAAACAACAGCGTGTAAATTTTGATGAATTTCGTTGGTGCTTTCCTCCGTCTCTTCATATGCTAGTAGAAGCACTCACTTTCCTTAGTCCTCTAGTCTAGGTACACATGTCATTAAGGCCACCTTAAGCATTTTTCATATTGTCTTGGTCGTTTATTTTCGTTGCCATCTGTCCCTTCGGATATGTTCAGCAGGGAAATGAATTACAGTCAAGGTCATGGGGGGGAAGATAAATTAGATGAATATCACATCGTTGGCTCATCAAGGGATGGATAATGGTCACAAGGAAGAGTAACTGTCTATGGAAATAATGATGAGAGAATAAGTATCCGATGATGAGGTGGGATGAGTGGAGGTTAGAATGCGAGTGGACGAGGAAAGTGATTGTTGGAAAGTGAAAGGTAGAGAGGGTGGAAGGAATGGAAAATGTGCGTGTTTTCTCACTTGCTCCCAGTTATGCTTGTTTTTTCATGTTCAATGCATTGGGTGCATCTATCCATCAATGCCAACATGAACCTTGAGGGCTCAATCCTTTCATTTACTTCGAAGGCAAATAATTTCTTTTGTATTTGGGGCATCTTTTCTTGAATCTTGTTCACTTGTTGCATTGTGGCCTGAAACTATGAACTTGGATTAACTATCCATTTAATTATTTTAAGAAGATCTATCTGGCTCATTCCTTGAATGGATGCCGGAGTTTCTTCTTTTTTCTTTCTGGAATTTTGTTGGTTCATTTCTATCTCAATTTTCCCCAAAGCTTCTAATATATTACTCCCCTCAAACTCAATCAAATTTTTGTTTAATGATTACAATGCCTCTAGACAAGCTTCTTTCACCTCTCTAGAAAATTTCTTGCCTTCTTCCAAATTTGTTTCCCAAACCTTTAGGGCCTTATCACCTCTTAATTGTTCAGAATAAGAGATAAGAGGAAAATAAAGGACATTAACTTTTTGAATCAATATGAGGACTTCTTGAAAGTTATACAGGGTTGAGCAGGCCTCTTTTTCCTTGACATAGATATCCTTTAGGTAAAGGTCTACTGCCTAATAGAATTTATGGATGGAATCTACTTTCAGATAAAGTTCTTGTTGGGCAGCTTCCATCTTCTCATTTATTTCCAACGCTTGAGTTTTGAAGGCCAAGATGTCTATCGTGGTACCCTCAGTTAGAGATCATCTAGCTTGCAAATTCTCTATCAACTCGTCACGTTGAGTGACCAGGCCTTGGATGGTTTGTGAACTCTCGTGGACCAGCTCAAGGTTATCATAAAGCTGTTTAATTTGTTTCCGATCACTAGCCCTGATTTGCTCAAAATCCTAGTTCATTCTGTTTCTGATAGTCTGTTTTGCAATATATATCTGATTTTGGAAATTTTCTACCAATAGGCACTTATGTCACAGTTGTTCGGTCAAGTTGTCCACCGACCATTGATTGGCAGTGGAAAAATAACCGAACAAACCTGCAACTTCCTTTGCAAATTCTGGACCATCTTGGTCATTCCTGTCATACACCAGTCTTTTCTTTTTAGTTGTGAATCCATCCTTTTGGTGAGATTCTCTTTTCACAATGGCTTTTAGTTTCTTACTAAAGAAGAAATATGGAGGCATCTCTTCAGGAAATATGGGAGTAAGATCACCCACAAAAGTGATTTTGGAATTAGGATTTCTAAAGTTGGTCTGTAGAAGGGTTAATGATGCAATCGGAAAGGCAATTTCGGTGGAATTTTGTTGTTATGTTGTATTCAGGGTGCCTGCAGGAGTTGTTAGTTTTGAATGAGAGATAATTTTTCTCTGGTTCATGAAGGCCTCGAACCATGCTATCACTTGTGGATCATTTAGTCCTAATACTGACATCCTTATCTCATGAAATAATACCTCTAGGATTTTTGGGACCTTTTTGGCTTTGTATTTAGTGGAGGAGCTTGGTTCAAATCTTGTAGACTTAGCTTCCTGTGAAGGAGGCATGGTTATTGACTCACCCTATAGTATCTTTGACATATTATTCCTCTTGTGTTTCTGAAAGATGAGGAAACTAGCTTGTTGGTCTGGGGGCAGGGTTAGGAATCTGCTTTGGACTTCCTCATAAGATCTAACCCCCCTTAATATTTCGTCATATGGGGAATTCTCATGCATATACCACTTCATGTTGAACCGAGCCAGATGGTTTTCCACTATCTTATGTGGATCATGTTTCTTGAACTCGATGTCAACCAATCTGACATCCTCTAGGGTTTTGGCCTCAACTTTAGACTGTCCAAAATCTAATAATGTAAACATGCCAACTTGAATGGGGAAGGTCGGCCATACCTTTTTCTGAGCTTCTTTGAGCTCCTTGATGATACCTCCCACCATTTTCTGGTATGCCACTTCTCTGCACACCAGCCTATCGGGTAAAAATTTTGGGAGAGGATGAGGAGGAACCGAGCAACCAAAAACTATAATGTAGGAGAAATTATCCTCAATGAACCAATCTACGAGATTTCCTAGGTTTTCCACAATCCTCTCTAAAATACGAGGAGGTGGGTGACCATAAATGGCTATGTGAACAGGTACTACGACATTGTGACAGATTTCATAAAAGAAATCCTTGGCTTTCTTCTCCCATAACTTGGAGTGATAAAAATGAATAGGCTCATAACTGGTTGGGTTCCAATGCCAATTCATCGGGGGAAAAGGGGTTATGAAGCAGACGACATCCATAACATATGTAGACATGTAAAAAGGGGCAGGCTACCCTTTTGATTTTGTTGTTTTATAATCAACAATATTCTTCGTCAAATTATCTGACAACATTTTGGCCCAATTGAAAGTGTAACTCTCGGCTACCTCGTTCATGATGGCTACCCATTCCACCGAGAAATGTGTAGGGCTCTTCTTCTCGAACAGGCGGCAAAGCATCATGGATACATATAGCATATGAGTGTCTAAATATGGTGTGGCATACGTACCATGAGCATTGGTTCTGAATTTATTTGGATGTCCCCACCAAGAATTGATTATATCATGACTACTCTTGGTGTATTGGATGCATTATTTTCTCTCGAACTCTAGAAGGAATGCGACATTGTAAGTATATTTAGGACTAGGAGAGATTTTATACATTACTTGCAGATGTTTTGGTCAGAAAGAGCTGACAGAAACCTGTTGGTGGTTGATGATGCTCTTGGTATGGATGCCAACATGTTCCAAGGCCCAACTTATCATATCATTGTACGGCATGATTCTCGGTCATCCTGGTATCTTGTGAAACTCTGACTGTGCTATATGTCTCAGCTTAGCTGCATAAGAGTCATCATCTTCTTCGATGGAGTCTTCAGGACACCTAATGATTTCTCATTCCAGGATCTCAAAAACTTGTGTCCAAGTCTTAATGGTGTCTGTGACCCACAGAACAGTGTCTGAAAGAATGTATGCATTCGGGCTTGAATCCTCACCTGTTGCATCAAACTTTTTTTCCATTTTCCACGGTGCCATAATATCTAAGGAAACAGAGTGAACTCATCTATTACAGGGGAAGTCTGTGAGTTTTTCAATAGACAAAACTGCTAATTTCAAAAGGTGAAAATATTTTGAAATTGAAGTGCTTTTATTCAAACAAGAGCTTATCGATCTTCATATAGCCTCACTGACGAGGAATTTATTACCCTCAATGGAATTGACTACCTGACGATCTGCAATCTTCGTTTGAAATTATTATCTTTAATCGATCATAAATGCCATCAATACTTCTATGGTTCACGTTTGGAAGCTTTGGATGTGACAGGGTGGAAATATCCCAAATCCCAAATCCGCGGAGTAGCTAATGTTCGAATAATCGCTTTTACATCTTAATTAACAGTGTTTAAAACATTGAATAAATATTCAAGTGTTTTGGAAGTTCGGATTTCAGGGGTTTTGAATATAGTGTAAGAGAAATTTTCCAAAATTCGAAACTGCGAAGTAAATAATTTATGAATAATCTCACTTAAGTCTTAATTGGTCGTGTTTAAATTTTGTTATTAAATGTTTCATTAATTACCTTTTACTCTTTGAAATATCCAATGCTTCGTCATTTTGAAACTTTGATGATTTGTGAACTCACTCTTTGTTAAACTCTCGAAGGGTCATCCCCTAGAGTGACGTGGCAAAGATGATGTCATTCTGGATGATGTGTCAAGAATATATACGTGCCACGTGTCACCCGAGAGCGTGTGAATCATCCAAAGGAAACTTCAAAAATAAGTGCCACGTGTTCGCTTATGAAATATTTAAAAGACATGTGTCCTATGACTTGTGTTCGTGAGTTCTTTTAGGGTTTATTGCAGGTTGTTTCTTTTGGGTTTCGGGGGTTTAGGGTTTTCATTGTTTAGACTTGTGGGAACATCTGAAACGCGGAGCTCCAAAGTGACCGTTAGGGACTTATTCTTTAAAAATCGGGCGGCTCCAGAACTTTGGAGATCATTAGGATCGTTTGATTAGATTAAGGGAACTCATTGACAGTGGATAACGTACATGCTTTATTATTAAAATACAGCCAATGAATTTGATTTAAAATTAAAAGGCCATTTTGTGTAAAATTTTATTCCTAAGAGGTGAAAACTATAAAACTCAAAAGTTCAAAATTGGGTGTGTTCCAACATAGGCTCCATATGGGGATTGTGGCTCTCCATGAGGCACGAAATAACAACAGACCAAGTGCCTTTATTAGTTAAATGGAGTCATTATTTCTTTTTTGAAAAACATTTTCCAATTTTATTCAAGAATTAATCATTCATAGAAGAACAAACTTAACCAAATATCGAGAACCTTCGAAACATACTCAATTATTTGATCTTAAGTTAGGCGAATTAAAATTTCCTTTTCTTAAAATTGATTCTATAATTGTTTAAGATAATCAAAATAGATTTAATTGAAATATCGGACTTCTATCAACTTCGTTTGCATCAAGGTTAAGCAGATGTAACAGTTTATTTTAGGGAGTCCCTAGTTGGTTTAGAGTGTAAATATCATCAGAAAGAGAACTAGAAGACATAGTATGTTATATGGATATGTATGACAGCCTTATAGATATCGTAGATATTGCTTCACTGCCAGCGAGCTTGTTCAATACACGATGAAGTTATCCACTTCTCCCATTGAATTTCCTTTCACCACTTCAATCAGTACTTTTGTACTTTGTTGAGATGAGGGCAATCATTATATGAATTTCCCTTCATCATCTCTTTTGGACTAGATGGGGGAAATCAAATTATGGATTTCCTTTCACCATCTGTCTTATATTTTAATATTTTGAAGTGGGGGCAATCAATCTGTATGTATCATACAAGGGATGATATCTGTTTTAATTTTTTGAAAAGAAGGGCTGACAACAATTTTGAGAATACTCTGAAACTAACTCTCTTCCCATTTTCAATACACCTTCGCCTATAGGGGAGACATTTATGGGAATATTAATCTTTCCAGGGATCAACCTTGAGCGAATTAGTCAATTTAAAGTCTGATAAAAGAGCTAAAATCATTAGGATTAGCCTAGACATACTTTCTCAATTGAAATCAAAGGAGGATAAAGATTTTCATCTAACCTTGTTTTGAAAATATGTTTTTGAGTTCTCAGAGTCAAGGTGAGCTTCTTTCTTTTTCTGAAGATTAAGCAAGGATAAAGTAAATCTGAAGTGGATAAGAACTTGAAGATAGGAAAAAGTAACCAAACTGAGGATTCAAAAGACCTGACACAAAAATACCAATCCCATATAAGTTTGTGTATTTAATTCAGACTTCCTTCTAGCTTGCTTATTTTTATTTTATTTTTTAATTCAGAGATTGCTTTAGAATTTATCCATACGACCCTTTAAGCTGTAATTTTATAACTCTCTGATTTTTAGGTCGGGTGATAGTATTATTATGAGTGAAACTTCCTTCCCATTCATTTCAAAGAATTACTTAAAATTTTATTCGAACTAGAAAGGTAGGAACTCGTACCTCATTTTCCTTTTGAACTTTCAACCAGGCATATCATTAATTCATCATTGGTTTTGGCAGAAATTGAATGTTTTGAAAAATCAATGTTGAATTCTTATTCAGCCTCACCTCTCGTTCAACAAGATATATTCTGCACATGAATGAAATGTGAAATATCAGAAAATTTCGTAGAATAGAGATGGTATGTGATACAGATGTTTTTATATTTTGTTTTGATGATGTCAAGTAAACATGATTTATTGAAAATATTCACAACAAATGATTAGTTGACTTGGATAATTTACAAAAGAAAAGAAAAATTGCAAATTGAAAAAGTGAATGTCAATCCAAACCAATATATACAATGGAAATCTGAAATATGACTATTGCATGAAATTTTTTAAGTAACGCTCGTTGATAGGAGCATTAAGGATTTCTCCACCAATATTTTCCAGTAAGAAAGAATTTTTCCCCTCAACAACTACAATTTTGAATGGTCTGAACCAGATATGATCGAACTTGTCATGTTTCCCTGCATATTCTTTTCTAGCCTCTCACTTTAAAAATATATCGTCGAGAAGAAACTCCTTGTCTTTAGTTTTTTTATTGAAAAGGTCCTTCATATTATCCTGGTACTTTTGAAGTTTATCATCTACTTCCACTCTATTTTCCTAAACTTCGATGATTTGATTCATCCTTCTCATAACGTCGTTCGACTCTTCATTTGCATCCTGCCAGAGTTTCATCACATGAAGAGCAAGATTGATAGGAAGGACAACATCAGTACCATAAACCAATTGAAAAGGGGACATACCTATCGATTTCTTGGTGTCGATTCGGTTCTCCCATAGGGCATACTTTAGGTGGATGTGCCAAGATTTTTTATTTTATGTCAATACTTTTTTTATTATAGTCATTAGGCTCTTGTTAGACGATTCAGCCAACCCATTTCCCTGAGGATAATAGGTTGTAGAATGACCTAAAACAATGTTGTATTTCTGGCAGAAACTGAACATTGCCATAGACTTAAAAGCTTGAGCGTTGTCAGTGACTATTTTCCGAGGAAAACCAAATTTCAATAGGATGTTTTCTTCCAAGAAATTTATTACGACCGACCCCATAGAATTCCGAGTTGGAATGGCTTCAATCCATTTCATGAAGTAATCGATAGTAGTTAGAATCCTTCTATGTTGAGCACTTGATTGCGGATGGATTTCTCCGATGAATTCTAGACCCCATTGTTGAAAAGGAGCTTCAGGTTTAATTGGGATTAAAGGTAGGGCAAGGAGCTTTTGCTTACCAGCGAACAATTGGCACGAATTGCAAGCTTTGACCCTTGCATTCACATCAGTTAATAAATTTGATAAATAATATCTAGCCCTTAAAATCTTGTAAGTTGTTGCTCTCCAGGCATGATGCCCCCCACATATTCCTTCATGGATGATCTGGATTATTTTCGGCACGAAATGAGATCGGAGATATAATAAAGAAATGCACAGAGATATTATATATATTCAATAATATAACAGAAATGTATCAGAGATGCAACCATAAACACAGATATACAATAACACATGATTTCTATTAATGAAATAAATGTACAGAGATTGTAAAAATACAGAGTGAAAGATTCGCTAGAATGGTGGCAGCTTATCTCTGAGAAGAGATGTGATGGCTACTCGCATTCGCAAGAAGATGATTACAATGAGGTTCTGAAGGCCTTTTTACAATAAACAAGCATGCCAAAAACCCTATACATCCAAAAAAATAACCCTAGGAGATGAAGTGCCAAAATTTATGTGGGCCCCGTTTGGGTAAGTTAGTACATCAACTTCCCGGGGTTGTAACTTTTGCATACGATCTCTGTTTTAGGCATATGATAGCTCATCAAAAAGGTATCGTCGAGGAGATTCATTTTGGGGTATCAATCATGCCTTTGGCTATCATTGTGAACCTTGATCTCGAAAAACCTTCATTTAGGCCCTCCAAATGGCCCCAAAAGTTAAAACCTGCTAAAAATTAGTAAATTGCCAAAATTGCCAGAAAACTGTTTTGACCCAGTTGGAAAAGGTGGTTGGACACTGATATGCACCTAGATAAATCCTCCCTCCTTAGGAAGCAATGGTCTCCACGTTGAGTTCCTGGGGGAGAGGGAAAAGCGTTTGTTGGATCTGCATCTTGGTGAGCTGCCTGTATTGCTGGAGACGTCGCGTTGCTTAGTTTGTGGAAGTCTGTCATGAACTTGTTGAAGCTGAGGTTGTTCAACAAGTCGAGTACATGAGAGGAAGGTGTGCAGAAGGAATCTTTGCACTTTTCTTCAACCTTGTCGACCTACTTCTATTGGCTAGAAGGTGCAGGGGGCGAGGCTGTAGTGGTTACAGTGCCTTTATGTTCCCCTTTTGAACAGATTGTGAAGAAGCTGAATTTTGCAGTATGAGATACTACCTTGCGACACTTTTTAGGTGGAAGAATTGTTGGAACTACCTCTGGTATTCTGTAGAGATGACCCGCCAAAGTAACAATGACACTACGGGGTCAAGACTCATAAACAACATGGCATCTCCACATATATGGTTGGCCCAAGAGAACATCACAGACATCTAGTGGGGAAACATCACATAATACCTCATCCTTGAAGGGTTGGATGCCATATGACAACCGACACTATTGGATGACACAGAGATCTCATCCTTGCCGAAGCCACTCGATGTTGTATGGTTGCGGGTGTGGTTTTGTCAATAATCCCAACTGTTTGACAACCTCTGCTGATATGATGTTTTTCTGGCTTTCGCTATCAACAATAAAATGCAGCAGGGTCCCCTTCACCCACATCTGTGAATGAAAAAGGCGCTCCCCCTCTTCAGGATCTGTTGGTTCTTCTAGTTGAATTGTTGCATTCACAGCAATAGCAGTGGGGTCTGCGTCAATGATCTGTCCTTTACCAGTATTTTTAGAATCAGATTCTAAATCAAGGTTTGGCTCCTTGTCTTTGATCTCGGCCACCAATGACTGTTTCGAGCGACATTCATCAGTGTTGTTCCAGGGGCTTTTGTGGAAATCACACCATTTTTTGGTGTCCTTCTTTGTCTTCCCGTGACCCTTCTTTTCCTGTGTCTTGGACTGGTTTTCGGGAGATTGTTTGTTAGGGTCGTCTTTGTCATACTTTGGTTGTTGCGTATTTGCATACTCGAATTCCTGTTTTTTTTTGTGCTTAAATTTCTGCTCAATTTTAACAGCATATCGATAAGCAACACCGAGTGATGAGATGTCCAGGAAATCCATTTCATTATGGATGTATCTGTGTAGAGCCCCACGATATTTCAGAACCAAATGTCACTTGGAGTCTTTGATACCCATCTTGGTGCACAAGGTATGGAAGGTATTGGTGAACTCCGAAACTGCTTGGCCCCTCTCTTTCTGTAGTGAGGTCCATCTCATGTACTAGTCCTCATAGTTGCCAACAGGGTAATACTGTTCCTTTACTGCATCCACAAAAAAATCCCGAGTGGGATTGGCCCCACATATTCCAGACTCCTCTGTGGAACTTTGCTCCTAGTAAGTTCACCACCAATGTTTGACATGAGGAAGAGCTTTAGGGAGTGCGAAGGTGATCTTTTCTCTATCGAAAAAATTGTGAACAGAGAAATAACCTTCTAGCAGAGTTAACAATTTTTCTAGGGCTTCTGCATCTATCTGTCCTTCAAATATAGGAATATCAAAATTAACTTGTACCTTGAAAGGTGAGGTGCCTCCAAAGTGGCGGCTTGTTGAAGATGCTCCTGATGCTATCGGAAGGCATTTAAGGATGTGGGAAAAATTCTCTGTCATTTCATCCCTCTGTCACGTGAGAGCTTTCTCAAGCAACAGATTGATAGGATCGTCTGCTCCGTCGTTTTTCTTTTCTTCCGCCATTGAGGATTTCTTGGGTGTGCGAGAGTGATTATCTTCAAGAGAGACAAGAACAAGACCGAACTTTCTATACTCAGACCTTGTCAGGGACATGCACTGAAAAAATGATCAAGAGCAGCCTGCTCTGATACCATTGATCTAGATTATTTTCGACACGAAATGAGATCAGAGATATAATAAAGAAATGCACAGAGATATCACAGATATTCAATAATATAACATAAATGTATCAGATATGCAACCATAAACACAGATATACAGTAATACATGATTTCTATTAATGAAAGAAATGTACAGAGATTGTAAAAATACAAAGTGAAAGACTCGCTAGAATGGTGGCAGCTTATCTCTGAGAAGACATGTGACGGCTACTCGCATTCGCCAGAAATCATTACAATGAGGATTTGAAGGAATTTTTAGAATAAATAGGAATACCAAAATCCCTAGACATCCAAAAACCTAACCCTAGGAGATGAAGCGCCAAAATTCATGTGGGCCCCGTTTGGGTAAGTTAGTACATCAACTTCCCGGGGTCGTAACTTTTGCATACGATCTCTTATTCAGGCACATGATAGCTCGTTGGAAAGGTATCTTCAAGGATATTCATTTTGGGGTCTCAATCATGCCTTCGTCTATCATTAAGAACCTCAATCTCGAAAAACCTTCATTTAGGCCCTCAAAATGGCCCTGGAAGTCAAAACCTGTTAAAAATAGTAAATTGTCAAAATTGCTAGAAAATTGTTTTGACCCAGTCGAAAAAGGTGTGTGGCCATCAATATCCACCTGGATCAATCCTCCCTCCTTAGGAAGCAATGGTCTCCATTACATTGAGTTTCCGGGGGAGAGGGAAAAGCGTTTGTTGGATCTGCATCTTGGTGAGCTGCTTGTATTGTTGGAGACGGCACGCTGCTTAGTTTGTGGAAGTTTGTCATGAACCTGTTGAAGTTGAGGCTCTTCAACAAGTCGAGATACATGATAGTAAGGTGTGTAGAAGGAATCTTTGCGCTTTTCTGCAGCCTTGTCAACCTGCTTCTATTGGATAAAAGGTGTAGGGGGCGAGGTTGTAGTGGTTGCAGTGCCCTTCTATTCCCCTTTTGAACAGATTGTGAAGAAGCTGAATTTTGCAGTATGAGATACTACCTTGTGACACTTTTTAGGTGGAACAATAGTTGGAACTACCTCTAGTATTCTATAGATATGACTCCCCAAAGTAACAATGACACTACGGGGTCGAGACTCATAAACAACATGGTGTCTCCACATATATGGTTGGTCCAAGAGAACATCATAGACATCCATTGGGGCAACATCACATAATACCTCATCCTTGAAGGGTTGGATGTCATATGACAACCGACACTATTGGCTGACACAGAGATCTTGTCCTTGCCGAAGCCACCCGATGTTGTATGGCTATGCGTGTGGTGTTGTCGACAATCCCAACTGTTTGACGACCTCTGCTGAGATGAGGTTTTTCTCACTTTCGCTATCAACAATAAAACGCAGTGGGGTCCCCTTCACTCACATCTGTGAATAAAAAAGGCGCTCCCCCTCTTTAGGATCTATTGCTTCTTCTGGCTGAATTGTTGCGGTCGCAACAATAGCAGTGGGGTGTGTGTCAATGATCTATCTTTACCAGTATTTTCAGAATCAGATTCTGAATTAGGGTTTGGCTCCTTGTCTTTGATCTCGGCTACCAATCACTATTTTGAGTGACATTCATCAGTGTTGTGCCCGGGGCTTTTATGGAAATCACACCATTTTCCGGTGTCCTTCTTTGTCTTCCCGTGACCCTTCTTTTCCTGTGTCTTGGACTGGTTTTTGGGAGACTGTTTGTTAGGGTCGTCTTTATCATACTTTGGTTGTTGCATATTTGTAGATATGAATTCTCATTTTTTCTGGTGCTTAAATTTCTGCTCAATTTTAATAGCATATCGATAAGCAGCACTGAGTGATGAAATGTCCAGAAAATCCATTTCATCCTGGATGTATCTTTGTAGATCCCCACGGTATTTCAGAACCAAATGTCGCTCAAAGTCTTTGATACCCATCTTGGTGTGCAAGGTATAGAAGGTATTGGTGAACTCTGGAACTGCTTGGCCCCTCTCTTGCCGCAGTGTGGTCCATCTCATGTATCGGTCCTCATAGTTGTCAACAGGGTAATACTATTCATTTACCGCATCCACAAAAAAATCCCAAGTGGGATCGGCCCCACATATTCCAGAATCCTCTGTGAAAATTTGTTCCCAGTAAGTTTCCCACCAATGTTTGACATGAGGGAGAGATTTAAGGAGTGTGATGGTGATCTTTTCTTTGTTGGAAAAATTGTGAACAGAGAAATAACCTTCTAGCAGAGTTAACCATTTTTCTAGGGCTTCTGCATCTATCTGTCCTTCAAATACAGGAATATAAAAATTAACTTGTACCTAAAAAGGCGAGGTGCATCCAAAGTGGCTGCTTGATGAAGATGCGCCTGATGCTATCAGTAGGTGTTTAAGGATTTGGGAAAAATTCTCCATCATTTCGTCCCTCTGTCGCATGAGAGATTGCTCAAGCAACAAATTGATAGGATCGTTTTCTCCGTCGTTTTTATTTTCTTTCACCATTGAGGGTTTCTTGGGTGTGCGAGAGTGATTTTCTTCAATAGAGACAAGCTCGAGACCGAAATTGCTATACTCGAACCTCGTCGAGGACATGCACTAAAAAAATGATCAAGAGCAACCTGCTCTAATACCAAAAATCCAGATTATTTTCGGGACGAAATGAGATCGGAGATATAATAAAGAAATGCACAGAGATATCACAGATATTCAATAATATAATAGAAATGTATCAGATATGCAACCATAAAAACATATATATAGTAATACATGATTTCTATTAATGAAAGAATTGTATAGAGATTGTAAAAATACAGAGTGAAAGACTCGCTAGAATGGTGGCAGCTTATCTCTGAGAAGAGATGTGACGGCTACTCGTATTCGCAAGAGGATGATTACAATGAGGCACTGAAGGACTTTTTACAATAAACAGGAATGCCAAAAACCCTAGATATCCAAAAACCTAACTCTAGGAGATGAAGCGCCAAAATTCATGTGGGCCCTATTTGGGTAAGTTAGTACACCAACTTCCTGGGGTCGTAATTTTTACATACGATCTTCGTTTTAGGCATATGATAGCTCGTTGGAAAGGTATCGTCGAGGAGATTTATTTTTGGGTCTCAATAATATATTTGATTATCATTAAGAACCTCTATCTTGAAAAAACTTTATTTAGGCCCTCAAAATGGCCCCAGAAGTTAAAACCTACGAAAAATAGTAAATTGCCAAAATTGCCATAACACTATTTTGACCTAGTCAGAAAAGGTGGGTGGCTATCGATATCCACCTGGATCAGTCCTACCTCTTTAGGAAGCAATGGTCTCCATTGCATTGAGTTCCTAGGGGAGAGGGAAAAGCGTTTGTTGGATCTGCATCTTATTGAGCTGCTTGTATTGTTGGAGGCGTCGCGCTGCTTAGTTTGTGGAAGTCTATCATGAACTTGTTGAAGTTGAGGATGTTCAACAAGTCAAGATACATGAGAGGATGGTGTGCAGAAGGAATCTTTGCGCTTTGTTGCAACCTTGTCAACCTACTTCTGTTGGCTAGAAGGTGCAGGGGGGCGAGGCTGTAGTGGTTGCAGTGTCCTTTTGTTCCCCTTTTGAACAGATTGTGAAGAAGCTAAATTTTGCAGTATGAGATACTACCTTGCAACACGTTTTATGTGGAACAATAGTTGGAACTACCTCTGGTATTCTATAGAGATGACCCCCAAAGTAACAATGACACTACGGGGTCGAGACTCATAAACAGCATGATGTCTCCACATATATGATTGGCCCAAGAGAACATCACAGACATCCGGTGGGGCTACATCACATAATACCTCATCCTTGAAGGGTTGGATGTTGTATGACAACCGGAACTGTTGGCTGACACAGAGATCTCGTCCTTGCCGAAGCCACCCGATGTTGTATGGCTGCGGGTGTGGTGTTGTCGACAACCCCAACTGTTTGATGACCTCTGCTGAGATGAGGTTTTTTTGGCTTCCGCTATCAACAACAAAATGCAGTGGGATCACCTTCACCCACATCTGTGAATGAAAAAGGCACTCCCCCACTTCAGGATCTGTTGGTTCTTCTGGTTGAATTGTTGCAGTTGTGACAATAGCAGTGGGGTATGCATCAATGATAGGTCCTTTACCAGTATTTTCATAATCAGATTCTGAATCAGAGTTTGGCTCCTTGTCTTTGATCTCGGCCACCAATGACTATTTTGAGCGACATTCATCAGTGTTGTGCCAGGCGCTTTTGTGGAAATCACACCATTTTCCACTATCCTTCTTTGTCTTCCCGTGACCCTTCTTTTCCTGTGTCTTAGACTGGTTTTCGGGGGACTGTTTGTTAGCGTCGTCTTTGTCATACTTTGGTTTTTGCGTATTTTCATACCCGAATTCCCATTTTTTCTGGTGCTTAAATTTATACTCAATTTTAACAGCATATCAATAAGCAGCACTGAGTGATGAGATGTACAGAAAATCTATTTTAGTATGGATGTATTTGTGTAGAGCCCCACGGTATTTCAGAACCAAATGTCACTTGGAGTCTTTGATACCCAGCTTGGTGCGCAAGGTATGGAAGGTATTAGTGAACTTCGGAACTGCTTGGGCCCTCTCTTGTTGCAGTGTGGTCCATATTATGTACTGGTCCTCATAGTTTCCAACAGGGTAATACTATTCCTTTACCGCATCCACAAAAAAACCCCAAGAGGGAGAGCTTTAAGGAGTGTGAAGGTGATCTTTTCTTTGTTGAAAAATTTTTGAACAGAGAAATAACCTTCTAGCAAAGTTAACCATTTTTCTAGGGCTTCTGCATCTATCTATCCTTCAAATACAGGAATATCAAAATTAACTTGTACCTTGAAAGTCAAGGTGCCTCCAAAGTCACCGCTTGACAAAGATACGCCTGATGCTATCGGTAGGCGTTTAAGGATGTGGGAAAAATTCTCCATCATTTCGTCCCTCTGTCGCATGAGAGCTTGCTCAAGCAACAGATTGATATGATCGTCTGCTCCGTCATTTTTCTTCTCTTCCGCCATTGAGGGTTTCTTGGGTGTGCGAGAGAGATTGTCTTCAAGAGAGACAAGCTTGAGACTGAACTTGCTATACTCGGACCTCGTCAGGGACATGCACTGAAAAAATGATTAAGAGCAGCCTGCTCTAATACCACTGATCCGAATTATTTTCGGCACGAAATGAGATTGGAGATATAATAAAGAAATGCACAGAGATATCACAGATATTCAATAATATAATAGAAATGTATCAGAGATGAAACCATAAACACAGATATATAGTAATACATTATTTCTATTAATGAAATAAATGTACAGAGATTGTAAAAATACAGAGTGAAAGACTCGCTAGAATGGTGGCAGCTTATCTCTGAGAAAAGATGTGACGGCTACTCGCATTCGCAGGAAGATGATTACAATGAAGCTTTGAAGGCCTTTTTACAATAAACAGGAATGCAAAAAACCCTAGACATCCAAAAACCTAACCCTAGGATATGAAGCGCCAAAAGTCATGTGGGCCCTGTTTGGGTAAGTTAGTACATCAACTTCCCGGGGTCGTAACTTTTGCATACGATCTTTGTTTTAGGTGTATGATACCTCCTTGGAAAGGTATCATTGAGGAGATTATTTTTGGGGTCTCAATCATGCCTTTGGCTATCATTGAGAAACTCGATCTCGAAAAACATTCATTTAGGCCCTCAAAATGGCCCCGAAAGTTAAAACCTGCTAAAACCAGTAAATTGCCAAAATTGCCAGAAAATTGTTTTGACCCAGTCAGAAAAGGTGGGTGGCCACTGATATCCAACTGGATCAATCCTCCCTCCTTAAGAAGAAATGGTATCCATTGCATTGAGTTCCCGGGGGAGAGAGAAAATCATTTGCTAGATCTGCATCTTGGTGAGTTGTTTGTATTATTGGAGATATCGTGATACTTCATTTGTGGAAGTCTGTCATGAACCTGTTGAAGCTGAGGCTATTCAACAAGTCGAGCTACATGAGAGGAAGGTCTGTAGAAGGAATCTTTGTGCTTTGCTGCAACCTTGTCGACCTGATTCTGTTGGCTAGAAGGTGTAGGGGGCGAGGCTGTAGTGGTTGCAGTGCCCTTCTGTTCCCCTTTTGAACAGATTGTGAAGAAGCTGAATTTTGCAGTATAAGATACTACCTTGTGACAATTTTTAGGTGGAACAATAGTTGGAACTACTTCTGGTATTCTGTAGAGATGACCCCCCAAAGTAAAAATGACACTACAAGATCGAGACTCATAAACAGCATGGCATCTCCACATACATGGTTGGACCAAGCGAACATCACAGACATCCAGTGGGGCAACATCACATAATACCTCATCCTTGAAGGGTTGGATGACGTATGACAACCAAAACTATTGGCTGACACGGAGATCGTTTCCTTGTCAAAACCACCCGATGTTGTATGGCTACGGGTGTGGTGTTGTCGACAATCCCAACTGTTTGATGACCTCTGCTGAGATGAGGTTTTTCTAGATTCTACTATCAACAATAAAATGCAACGGGGTCCCCTTCAACCACATCTATGAATGAAAAAATGCACTCCCCCTTTTCAGAATCTGTTGGTTCTTCTAGTTGAATTGTTGCGGCCATGACAATAGTAGTGGGGTCTGCGTCAATGATCTGACCTTTACCAGTATTTTCAGAATCAGATTCTGAATCAGGGTTTTTCTCCTCATCTTTGATCTCATCCACCAATGACTGTTTTGAACGACATTCATCAGTGTTGTGCCAGGGGATTTTGTGGAAATCACACCATTTTCTGGTGTCCTTCTTTATCTTCCCGTGACCCTTATTTTCCTATGTCTTGGACTGGTATTCGGGAGATTGTTTGTTAGGTCCATCTTTGTCATACTTTGGCTGTTGCGGATTTCCAAACCCAAATTCCCATTTTTTCTAGTCCTTAAATTTCTGCTCAATTTTAACACCATATTAATAAGAAGCACCGAGTGATGAGATGTCCAGAAAATCCATTTCAGTCTGGATGTATCTGTGTAGAGCCCCACGGTATTTCAAAACCAAATTTTGCTCAGAGTCTTTGATACCTAGCTTGGCGTGCAAGGTATGGAAGGTATTGGTGAACTCTGGAACTACTTGGCCCCTCTCTTGCCGCAGGGTGGTCCATCTCATGTACTGGTCCTCATAGTTTCCAACAGGGTAATATTGTTCATTTACCGCATCCACAAAAAAATCCCAAGTGAGATCGACCCCACATATTCCAGAATCCTCTGTGGAACTTTTATCCCAGTAATTTTCCCACCAATGTTTGACATGAGGGAAAGCTTTAAGGAATGCGAAGGTGATCTCTTCTTTGTCGGAAAAATTGCGAAAAGAGAAATAACTTTCTAGCAGAGTTAACCATTTTTCTAGGGCTTCTACATCTATCTATCCTTTAAATACAAGAATATCAAAATTAACTTGTACCTTGAAAGGTGAGGCACCTCCAAAGTGGTCTCTTTATGAAGATGCGTCTGATGCTATCGGCAGGCATTTAAGGATGTGGGCAAAATTCTCCATCATTTCGTCCCTCTGTTGCGTGATAGATTGCTCAAGCAACAGATTGATAGGATCGTCTGCTCCGTTGTTTTTCTTTTCTTCAGCCAGTGAGGGTTTCTTGGGTGTGCGAGAGCGATATTCTTCAAGAGAGACAAACTCGATACTGAACTTGCTATACTCGGACCTCGTCGGGGACATGCACTGAAAAAACGATCAAGAGCAGCCTGCTCTGATACCACTGATATGGATTATTTTCGGCATGAAATGAGATCGGAGATATAACAAAGAAATGCACAGAGATATCATAGATATTCAATAATATAACATAAATGTATCAAAGATGCAACCATAAACACAGATATACAGTAATACATGATTTCTATTAATGAAAGAAATGTATAGAGATTGTAAAAATACAGAGTGAAAGACTCGCTAGAATGGTGGCAACTTATCTCCGAGAATAGATGTGACGGCTACTCGCATTCGCAAGAAGATAATTACAATGAGGCTTTGAAGGAATTTTTACAATAAACAGGAATGCAAAAAACCCTAGAGATCCAAAAACGTAACCCTAGGAGATGAAGCGCCAAAAGTCATGTGGGCCCCGTTTGGGTAAGTTAGTACATCCACTTCCTGGGGTTGTAACTTTTGCATACGATCTTTGTTTTAGGCTCATGATAGCTCGTTGGAAAGGTATCGTCAAGGAGATTCATTTTGGGGTCTCAATCATGCCATTGATTATCATTGAGAACCTCTATCTCGAAAAACCTTCATTTAGGCCCTCAAAATGGCCTCGGAAGTTAAAACCTTCTAAAAATAGTAAATCACCAAAATTGCCAGAAAACTATTTTGACCCAGTCGGAAAAGGTGTATGGCCATTGATATCCACCTGGATCAATCCTCCCTCCTTAGGAATAAATGGTCTCCATTGTGTTGAGTTCCCGGGGGAGAGGGAAAAGCGTTTGTTGGATCTGCATCTTGTTGAGTTGCTTGTATTGTTGGAGACGTCCCGCTGCTTAGTTTGTGGAAGTCTGCCATGAACCTGTTGAAGCTGAGACTGTTCAACAAGTCGAGTTACATGAGAGAAAGGTGTGGAGAAGGAATATTTGTTCTTTGTTGCAACCTTGTTGACCTACTTCTGTTGGCTAGAAGGTGTAGGGGGCGAGGCTGTAGTGGTTGCAGTGTCCTTTTGTTCCCCTTTTGAAAAGATTGTGAAGAAGCTGAATTTTTCAATATGAGATACTACCTTGTGACACTTTTTAGGTGGAACAATAGTTGGAAATACCTCTGGTATTCTGTAGAGATGACCCCCCAAAGTAACAATCACACTGCAGGGTTGAGACTCAAACAGCATGGTGTCTCCACATATAAGGTTGGACTGAGAGAACATCACAGACATCCAGTGGGGCAACATCAAATAATAACTCATCCTTGAAGGGTGGGATGTTGTATTAAAATTGGCAGTATTGGATGACATGGAGATCTCGTCCTTGCCGAAGCCACCCGATGTTGTATGGTTGTGGGTATGGTGTTGTTGACAATCCCAACTATTTGATGACCTCTACAAAGATGAGGTTTTTCTGGCTTCCTCTATCAACAATTTTTCTGGCTTCCGCTATCAACAATAAAATGCAGTGGGGTACCCTTCACCCACATTTGTGAATGAAAAAGGCGCTCCCCCTCTTCAGGATCTGTTGGTTCTTCTGGTTGAACTGTTGCGGTCATGACAACAGCAGTAGGGTCTGCATCAATGATTTTTCCTTTACCAGTATTTTCATAATTAGATTCTGAATTAGGGTTTGGCTCCTTGTCTTTCATCTCGGCCACCAATGACTGTTTTGAGCGACATTCATCGGTGTTGTGCCAAGGGCTTTTGTGGAAATCACACCATTTTCTGGTGTCCTTCTTTGTCTTCCCGTGACCCTTCTTTTCCTGTGTCTTGGACTGGTTTTCGGAAGACTGTTTGTTAGGGCCATCTTTGTCATACTTTGGTTGTTGTAGATTTGCAGACCCGAATTCTCATTTTTTCTAGTGCTTAAATTTCTACTCAATTTTAACATCATATCGATAAGCAGCACCGAGTGATGAGATGTCCAGAAAATCCATTTCAATTTGGATGTATCTGTGTAGAGCCCCACGGTATTTCAGAACCAAATTTCGCTCGGAGTCTTTGATACCCAGCTTGGTGCGCAAGGTATGGAAGGTATTGGTGAAATCTGGAATTGCTTGGCCCCTCTCTTGCCGTAGTGTGGTCCATCTCATGTTCCGGTCCTCATAGTTGCCAACAGGGTAATATTGTTCCTTTACCGCATCCACAAAAAACCCCCAAGTGGGATCAACCCCACATATTCCAGACTCCTCTATGGAAATTTTCTCCCAGTAAGTTTCCCACCAATGTTTGACATGAGGGAGAGCTTTAAGGAGTGCAAAGGTGATCTTTTCTTTGTCGGAAAAATTATGAATAGAGAAATAACCTTCTAGCAGAGTTAACCATTTTTCTAATGCTTCTACATCTATCTGTCCTTCAAATACAAGAATATGAAAATTAACTTGTACCTTGAAAGGCGAGGTGCCTCCAAAGTGGTTGCTTTATGAAGATGCGTCTAATGCTATCGGCAGGAATTTAAGGATGTGGGCAAAATTCTCCATCATTTCGTCCCTCTGTCACGTGATAGCTTGCTCAAGAAACAGATAGATAGGATCATCTGCTCCGTCGTTTTACTTT
This sequence comes from Picea engelmannii, assembly GCA_009831015.1. Taxonomy (NCBI): domain Eukaryota; kingdom Viridiplantae; phylum Streptophyta; class Pinopsida; order Pinales; family Pinaceae; genus Picea; species Picea engelmannii. Next base: position 386,652 of record ML790006.1, on the reverse strand, counting down.
TCTTCAGCCATTGAGGTTTTCTTGGGTGTGCGAGAGTGATAGTCTTCAAGAGAGACAAACTTTAGACCGAACTTGCTATACTCGGACCTCATCGGGGACATGCATTGAAAAAATGATCAAGAGTAGCCTGCTCTGATACCACTGATCTGGATTATTTTCGGCACGAAATGAGATTGGAGATATAAAGAAGAAATGCACAGAGATATCACAGATATTCAATAATATAACATAAATGTATCAGAGATGCAACCATAAACACAGATATATAGTAATACATGATTTCTATTAATGAAAGAAATGTAGAGAGATTGTAAAAATACAGAGTGAAAGATTCGCTAGAATGGTGGCAGCTTATCTTTGAGAAGAGATGTGACGGCTACTCGCATTCGCAAGAAGATGATTACAATGAGGCTTTGAAGGAATTTTTACAATAAACAGGAATGAAAAAAACCCTAGAGATCCAAAAACCTAACCCTAGGAGATGAAGCGCCAAAAGTCATGTGGGCATCGTTTGGGTAAGTTAGTACATCAACTTCCCGGGGTCGTAACTTTTGCATACGATCTCTGTTTTAGGCTCATGATAGCTCCTTGGAAAGGTATCATCGAGGAGATTCATTTTAGGGTCTCAATCATGCCATTGGCTATCATTGAGAACCTCTATCTCAAAAAACCTTCACTTAGGCCCTCAAAATGACCCTAAAAGTTAAAACCTACTAAAAATAGTAAATCGCCAAAATTGTCAGAAAACTGTTTTGACCCAATCAGAAAATTTGGGTGGCCACTGATATCCACCTGGATCAATCCTCCCTCCTTAGGAAGCAATGGTCTCCATTTTTTTGAGTTCTCGGGGGAGAGCGAAAAGCGTTTGTTGGATCTGCATCTTGTTGAGTTGCTTGTATTGTTGGAGACGTCTCGCTGCTTAGTTTGTGGAAGTCTATCATGAACCTGTTGAAGATGAGGTTGTTCAACAAGTCGAGTTACATGAGAGAAAGGTGTGCAGAAGGAATATTTGTGCTTTTTTGCAACCTTATCGACTTGCTTCTATTGGCTAGAAGGTGCAGGGGGCGAGGCTGTAGTGATTGCAGTGTCCTTTTATTCCCCTTTTGAAAAGATTGTGAAGAAGTTGAATTTTGTAGTATGAGATACTACCTTATGACACGTTTTAGGTGGAACAATAGTTGGAACTACCTCTGGTATTATGTAGAGATGACCCCCCAAAGTAACAATCACACTACAGGGTTGAGACTCACAAACATCATGGCGTCTCCACATATAAGGTTGGCCCGAGAGAACATCACAGACATCCAGTTGGGCAACATCAAATAATAACTCATCCTTGAAGGGTTGGATGTCGTATGAAAACTGGCACTGTTGGCTGACACGGAGATCTAGTCCTTACCGAAGCCACCCGATGTTGTATGGCTGCAGGTATGGTGTTGTCGACAATCCCAACTCTTTGATGACCTCTACAGAGATGAGGTTTTTTTGGCTTCCGCTATCAACAATAAAATGCAGCGGGGTAACCTTCACCCACATTTGTGAATGAAAAAGGCGCTCCCCCTCTTCAATATCTATTGGTTCTTCTGGTTTAACTGCTATGGTCATGACAATAGCAGTGGGGTCTGCATCAATGATTTGTCCTTTACCAGTATTTTCAGAATTAGATTAGCAATCAAGGTTTGGCTCTTTGTCTTTCATCTCGACTACCAATGACTATTTTGAGCGACATTCATCGGTGTTGTGCCAAGGGATTTTGTGGAAATCACACCATTTTCTGGTGTCCTTCTTTGTCTTCCCGTGACCTTTCTTTCCTATGTCTTGGACCATTTTTTAGGAGATTGTTTGTTAGGGTCATTTTTTTCATACTTTGGTTGTTGCGGATTCGCAGACCCGAATTCTCATTTTTTCTGGTGCTTAAATTTCTGCTTAATTTTAACAACATATCGATAAGCATCACTGAGTGATGAGATGTCCAAAAAATTCATTTCAGTTTGGATGTATCTGTGTAGAGACCCACGGTATTTCAGAATCAAATGTCACTCGGAGTCTTTGATAACCAGCTTGATGGGCAAGGTATGGAAGGTATTGGTGAACTCTGGAATTGCTTGGCCCCTCTCTTGCCGCAGTGTGGTCCATCTCATGTTCCGGTCCTCATAGTTTCCAACAGGGTAATAATGTTCCTTTACCACATCCACACAAAAATCCCAAGTGGGATCGACCCCACATATTCCAGACTCCTCTGTGGAACTTTTCTCCCAGTAAGTTTCCCACCAATGTTTGACATGAGGGAGAGCTTTAAGGAGTGTGAAGGTGATCTTTTCTTTGTCGGAAAAATTGTGAATAGAGAAATAACCTTCTAGCAAAGTTAACCATTTTTCTAGGGATTCTGCATCTATCTGTCCTTCAAATACAAGAATATGAAAATTAACTTGTACCTTGAAAGGCGAGGTGCCTCCAAAGTGGTCGCTTGATGAAGATTCGCCTGATGAAGATTCGCCTGATGGGAAAAATTCTCCATCATTTTGTCCCTCTGTAGCGTGAGAGCTTGCTCAAAAAACCAGATTGATAGGATCGTCTGCTCCGCTATTTTTCTTTTCTTCCACCATTAAGGGTTTCTTGGGTGTGCAAGAGCGATTCTCTTCAAGAGATACAAGTTTGAGACTGAGCTTGCTATACTCGAACCTCGTCGGGGACATGCACTAAAAAAATGATCAAGAGCAGCCTGCTCTGATACCATTGATCCGGATTATTTTGGCATGAAATGAAATCAGAGATATAATAAAGAAATGCACAGAGATATCACAGATATTTAATAATATAACAAAAATGTATTAGAGATGCAACCATAAACACAGATATACAGTAATACATGATTTCTATTAATGAAATAAATGTACAGAGATTATAAAAATACAGAGTGAAAGACTCTCTAGAATGGTGGCAGCTTATATCTGAGAAGAGATGTGACGGCTACTCGCATTCGCAAGAAGATTATCACAATGAGGCTCTGAAGGTCTTTTTACAATAAACAAGAATGCCAAAAACCCTAGACATACACAAACCTAACCCTAGGAGATGAAGCGCCAAAAGTCATGTGGGCCCCATTTGGGTAAGTTAGTACATGAACTTCTCGGGCTCGTAACTTTTGCATACGATCTCCGTTTTAGGTGTATGATAGCTCGTTGGAAAGGTATCATCGAGGAGATTCATTTTTGGGTATCAATCATACCTTCAAATATCATTGAGAACCTCTATATTGAAAAACCTTCTTTTAGGCCCTCAAAATGGCCCCGGAAGTTAAAACCTGCTAAAAATAGTAAATTGTCAAAATTGTCACAAAACTATTTTGACCCAGTCGAAAAAGGTGGATGGCCACCAATATCCACCTGGATCAATCCTCCCTCCATAGGAAGAAATGGTCTCCATTTCTTTGAGTTCCCGGGGGAAAGGGAAAAGCGTTTGTTGGATCTGCATCTTGGTGAGTTGCTTGTATTGCTGGAGACATCGCGCTACTTAGTTTGTGGAAGTCTGTCATGAACCTGTTGAAGATGAGGTTGTTCAACAAGTCAACCTACATGAGAGGAAGGTGTGCAGAAGGAATATTTGAGCTTTATTGCAACCTTTTCAACCTACTTCTATTGGCTAGAAGGTGTAGGGGGCGAGGCTGTAGTGGTTGCAGTGTCCTTATGTTCCCCTTTTCAACAGATTGTAAAGAAGCTGAGTTTTGCAGTATGAGATACTACCTTGTTACACCTTTTAGGTGGAACAATAGTTGGAAATACCTTTGGTATTCCATAGAGATGACCCCCCAAAGTAACAATGACACTACAAGGTCAAGACTCATAAACAACATGGCGTCTCCACATATATGGTGGACCAAGAGAACATCACAAACATCAAGAGGGGCAACATCACATAATACCTCATCCTTAAAGGGTTGGATGCCATATGAAAATCGACATTGTTGGCTGACACGGAGATCTTGTCCTTACTGAAGCCACCCGATGTTTTATGGCTACGGGTGTGGTATTGTCAACAATCCCAACTGTTTGATGACCTCTACTGAGATCAGGTTTTTATGGCTTTCGCTATCAACAATAAAATGCAGTGTGGTCCCCTTCACCCATATCTATGAATGAAAAAGGCTATCCCCCTCTTCAAGATCTATTGGTTCTTCTGGTAGAATTTTTGTGGTCGCGACAATAGCAGTGGGGTCTACGTCAATGATCTTTCATTTACCAGTATTTTCATAATCAGATTCTGAATCAGGGTTTGGCTCCTTATCTTTGATCACGAACACCAATGACTATTTTGAGTGACATTCATCGGTGTTGTGCAAGGGGATTTTGTGGAAATCACACCATTTTCTGGTGTCCTTCTTTGTCTTCCCATGACCCTTCTTTTCTTGTGTCTTGGACTGCTTTACGGGGGATTGTTTGTTAGGGTCGTCTTTGTCATACTTTGGTTGTTGCAGAACCAAATGTCGCTCGGAGTCTTTGATACCCAGATTGGTGTGAAAGGTATGGAAGGTATTGGTGAACTCTAAAACTACTTGGCCCCTCTCTTGTCACAGTGTGGTCCATCTCATGTACTGGTCCTCATAGTTTCCAACAGGGTAATACTGTTCCTTTACCGCATCCACAAAAAAATCCCAAGTGTGATCAGCCCCACATATTCCGAACTCCTCTGTGGAATTTTTCTCCCAGTAAGTTTCCCACCAATGATTCACATGAGGGAGAGATTTAAGGAGTGCAAAGGTGATCTTTTCTTTGTCAGAAAAATTGTGAACAGAGAAATAACCTTTTAGCAAAGTTAACCATTTTTCTAGGGCTTCTGCATCTATCTGTCCTTCAAATACTAGAATCTCAAAATTAACTTGTACCTTGAAAGGTGAGGTCCCTCCAAAGTGGCCACTTGATGAAGATGTGCCTAATGCTATCGACAGGCATTTAAGGATGTGGGAAAAATTCTCCATCATTTCGTCCCTGTGTCGCGTGAGAGCTTGCTCAAGCAACTGATTGATAGGATCATCTACTCCGTCGTTTTTATTTTTTTCCACCATTGAGGGTTTATTGGGTGTACGAGAGCAATTGTATTCAAGAGAGACAAGCTCGAGACCGAACTTGCTATACTCAGACCTCGTCGGGGACATGCACTGAAAAAATGATCAAGAGCAACCTGCTTTAATACCACTGATCCAGATTATTTTCGGCATGAAATGATATCGGAGATATAATAAAGAAATGCACAGAGATATCACAGATATTCAATAATATAACAAAAATGTATCAGAGATGCAACCATAAACATAGATATACAGTAATACACGATTTCTATTAATGAAATAAATGTACAGAGATTGTAAATATACAGAGTGAAAGACTCGCTAGAATGGTGGCATCTTATCTCTGAGAAGAGATGTGACGGCTACTCGCATTCGCAAGAAGATGATTACAATGAGGCTCTGAAGGCCTTTTTACAATAAACAATAATGTCAAAAACCATAGGCATCCAAAAACCTTACCCTAGGAGATGAAGCGCCAAAAGTCATGTGGTCCCCGTTTGGGTAAGTTAGTACATCAACTTCCTGAGGTCGTAATATTTGCATACCATCTTTGTTTTAAGCGTATGATAGCTCATTGGAAAGGTATCATCGAGGAGATTCATTTTCGGATCTCAATCATGCCTTCGTCTATCATTGAAAACCTCTATTTTGAAAAAAACCCTTCATTTAGGCCCTCAAAATGGCCCTGGAAGTTAAAACCTGCTAAAAATAGTAAATTGTCAAAATTGCCAGAAAATTGTTTTGACCTAGTCGGAAAAGGTGGGTGGCCATCGATATCCACCTGGATCAATCCTCCCTCCTTAGGAAGCAATGGTCTCCATTGCATTGAGTCCTCGGGGGAGAGGAAAAAGTGTTTGTCGGATCTACATTTTGGTGAGCTGCTTGTATTGCTGGAGACGATGTGTTGCTTACTTTGTGGAATTCTATCATGAACTTGTTAAAGCTAAGGTTGTTCAACAAGTCGAGCTACATGAGAGGAAGGTGTGCAGAAGGAATCTTTGCGCTTTGTTGCAACCTTGTCGACCTGCTTCTGTTGGCTAGAAGGTGCAGGGGGTGAGGCTGTAGTGGTTGCAGTTTCCTTCTGTTCCCCTTTTGAACAGACTGTGAAGAAGCTTAATTTTGCAATATGATATACTACCTTGCGACAATTTTTAGGTGGAAAAATAGTTGGAACTACCTCTGGTATTCTGTAGAGATGACCCCCCAAAGTAACAATGACACTACGGGGTCGAGACTCATAAATAGCATGGTGTCTCCACATATATGGTTGGCCAAAGAGAACATCACAGACATCCAGTGGGGAAACATCACATAATACCTCATCCTTGAAGTGTTGGATGTTGTATGACAACCAACACTATTGCCTGACACAGAGATCTCGTTCTTGCCAAAGCCACCCAATGTTGTATGGCTTCAGGTGTGGTGTTGTCAAATATCCCAACTGTTTGACGACTTCTGCTGAGATGAGGTTTTTCTCGCTTCTGCTATCAACAATAAAATGTAGTGGGGTCCCCTTCACCCACATATATGAATCAAAAATGCGCTCCCCCTCTCTACGATCTGTTGGTTCTTCTGGTTGAATTGCTACAGTCGCGACAATAGCAGTGGGGTCTGCGTCAATGATCTGTCCTTTACCAGTATTTTCAGAATCAAATTCTGAATCAAGGTTTGGCTCCTTGTCTTTGATCTCAACCACCAATGACTGTTTCAAGTGACATTCATCGGTGTTGTTCCGGGGGCTTTTGTGGAAATCACACCATTTTTCAGTGTCCTTCTTTGTCTTTCCGTGACCCTTCTTTTCCTGTGTCTTGGACTGGTTTTTGGGAGACTGTTTGTTAGATTCGTCTTTGTCATACTTTGGTTGTTGCAAATTTGCAGACCCGAATTCCCATTTTTTCTGGTGCTTAAATTTCTGCTCAATTTTAATAGCATATCGATAAGAAGCACCGAGTGATGAAATGTCTAGAAAATCCATTTCAGTCTAGTTGTATCTGTGTAGAGCCCCATGGTATTTCAGAACCAAATGTCGCTCGGATTCTTTGATACCCGGCTTGGTGCGCAAGGTATGGAAGGTATTGGTGAACTCCAAAACTTCTTGGCCCCTCTCTTGCCGCAGTGTGGTCCATCCAATGTTCTGGTCCTCATAGTTGCCAACAGGGTAATATTGTTCCTTTACCGCATCCACAAAAAAATCCCAAGTGGGATCGGCCCCACATATTCCAGACTCCTCTGTGGAACTTTTCTCCCAGTAAGTTTCCCACAAATGTTTGACATGAGGGAGAGCTTTAAAGAGTGTGAAGGTGATCTTTTCTTTGTCGGAAAAATTGTGAACAGAGAAATAACCTTCTAGCAGAGTTAACCATTTTTCTAGGGCTTCTACATCTATCTGTCCTTCAAATACAATAATATCAAAATTAACATGTACCTTGAAAGGCGAGGTGCCTCCAAGGTGGTCACTTGTTTAAGATGCACCTGATGATATTGGCAGGCGTTTAAGGATGTGGAAAAATTCTCCATCATTTCATCCCTCTGTCGCGTGAGAGCTTGCTCAAGCAACAGATTGATAGGATTGCCTGCTCTGTCATTTTTATTTTTCTTCCGCCATTGAGGGTTTCTTTTGTGTGCGAGAGAGATTGTCTTCAAGAGAGATAATATCGAGACCGAACTTTCTATACTTGGACCTCGTCAGGGACATGCACTGAAAAAACGATCAAGAGCAGCCTGCTCTAATACCACTGATCCAGATTATTTTCGGCACAAAATGAGATCAGAGATATAATAAAGAAATGCACAGAGATATCACAGATATTCAATAATATAACACAAATGTATCAGAGATGCAACCATAAACATAGATATACAATAATACATGATTTCTATTAATGAAATAAATGTACAGAGATTGTAAAAATACAGAGTGAAAGACTCACTAGAACGGTGGAAGCTTATCTCTAAGAAGAGATGTGACGGCTACTCGCATTCGCAAGAAGATGATTACAATCATTCTTTGAATCTATTTTTACAACAAACAGGAATACCAAAAACCCTAGACATCCAAAAACCTAACCCCAGGAGATGAAGCACCAAAAGTCACGTGGGCCCCGTTTGGGTAAGTTAGTACATCAACTTCCAGGGGTCGTAACTTTTGCATACGATCTCCAGTTTAGGCGTATGATAGCTCATTGGAAAGGTATCATAGAGGATATTCATTTTAGGGTCTCAATCATTCCTTTGACTATCATTGAGAATGTTTATCTCGAAAAACCTTCATTTAGGCCCTCAAAATGGCCCCGGAAGTTAAAACCTGCTAAAAATAGTAAATTGTCAAAATTGCCAGAAAACTATTTTGACCCTGTCGGAAAAGGCGGGTGGCCACCGATATCCAAATGGATCAATCCTCCCTCCATAGGAAGCAATGGTCTCCATTGCATTGAGTTCCCGGGGGAGAGGGAAAAGCATTTGTTGGATCTGCATCTTGGTGAGCTGCTTGTATTGTTGGAGACGTCGTGTTGCTTAGTTTGTGGAAGTCTGTCATGGACCTGTTGAAGATGAGGTTGTTCAACAAGTCAAGCTACATGAGAGGAAGGTCTGCAGAAGGAATATTTGTGCTTTTCTACAACCTTGTCAAACTGCTTCAGGTGGCTAGAAGGTCCAGGGGGTGAGGCTGTAGTGGTTGCAGTTTCCTTCTGTTCCCCTTTTGAACAGATTGTGAAGAAACTGAATTTTGCAGTATGAGATACTACCTTGCGACACTTTTTAGGTGGAACAATATTTGGAAAAACCTATGGTATTATGTAGAAATGACCCCCCAAAGTAACAATGACAATCCCAACTGTTTGACAACCTCTACTGAGATGAGGTTTTTCTGGCTTCCGCTATAAACAATAAAATGCAGTGGCATCCCCTTCACCCACATCTATGAATGAAAAAGGAACTCCCCCTCTTCAGGATCTGTTGGCTCTTCTAGTTGAATTGTTGCGGTCGTGAAAATAACAGTGGGGTCTGCGTCAATGATATGTCCTTTACCAGTATTTTCAGAATCAGATTCTGAATCAAGGTTTGGCTCCTTGTCTTTGATCTCGGCCACCAATGACTGTTTTGAGTGACATTCATCGGTGTTGTGCCAGGGGATTTTGTGGAAATCACACCATTTTTTGGTGTACTTCTTTGTCTTACCGTGATCATTATTTTCCTATGTCTTGGACTGGTTTTTGGGAGGCTGTTTGTTAGGGCCTTCTTTGTCATACTTTGGTTGTTGCGGATTTGCAGACCCGAATTCCTGTTTTTTCTGGTGCTTAAACTTCTACTCAATTTTAACATCATATCGATAAGTTGCGGGGAGTGATGAGATGTCAAGAAAATCCATTTCAGTCTGGATGTATCTGTGTAGAGACCCATGGTGTTTCAAAACCAAATGTCTCTCAGAGTCTTTGTTACCCAGCTTGTTGCACAAGGTATGGAAGGTATTGGTGAACTCCAGAACTGTGTGGCCCCACTCTTACCGCAGTGTGGTCCATCTCATGTACTGGCCCCACATATTCCAGACTCCTCTGTGGAACTTTTCTCATAGTAAGTTTCCCACCAATGTTTTACATGAGGGAGAGCTTTAAGGAGTGCGAAGGTGATCTTTTCTTTGTCGAAAAAATTGTGAACAGATAAATAACCTTCTAGCAAAGTTAACCATTTTTCTAGGGCTTCTGCATCTATCTGTCCTTCAAATACAAGAATATCAAAATTAACTTGTACCTTGAAATGTGAGGTGCCTCCAAACTGGTTGCTTGATGAATATGCACCTGATGCTATAGGTAGGCGTTTAAGGATGTCATCAAAATTCTCCATCATTTCGTCCCTCTGTCGCGTGAGAGCTTGCTCAAGCAACAGATTGATAGGACCGTATGCTCTGTTGTTTTTATTTTCTTCAGCCATTGAGGGCTACTTGGGTGTGCGAGCGTGATTGTCTTCAAGAGAGACAAGATCGAGACCAAACTTTCTATACTTGAACCTCGTCGGGGACATGCACTGAAAAAACGATCAAGAGCAACCTGCTCTGATACCACTGATCCGGATTATTTTCGGCACGAAATGAGATCGGAGATATAATAAATAAATGTACAGAGATATCATAGATATTCAATAACATAACATAAATGTATTAGAGATGCAACCATAAACATATATATACAGTAATACACGATTTCTATTAATGAAGGAAATGTATAGAGATTGTAAAAATACAGAGTGAAAGACTCACTAGAATGGTGGCAGGTTATTTCTGAGAAGAGATGTGACGACTACTCGCATTTGCAATAAGATGATTACAATGAGGCTCTGAAGGCCTTTTTACAATAAACAGGAATGCCAAAAACTATAGACATCCAAAAACCTAACCCTATGAGATGAAGCGCAAAAATTCATGTGGGCCCCGTTTGGGTAAGATAGTACATCAACTTCCCGGGGTCGTAACATTTGCATACGATCTATGTTTTAGACGTATGATAGCTCGTTGGAAAGGTATCATAGAGGAGATTCATTTTGGGGTCTCAATAATTCCTTTAGCTATCATTGAGAACCTCTATCTTGAAAAACCTTCATTTAGGCCCTCAAAATGGCCCTGGAAGTTAAAACCTACTAAAAATAGTAAATTGTCAAAATTGTCAGAAAACTGTTTTGACCCAGTCGGAAAAGGTGGGTGGCCACTGATATCCACCTGGATCAATCCTCCCTCCTTAGGAATCAATGGTCTCCATTGCGTTGATTTCTAGGGGAGAGGGAAAAGTGTTTGTTGGATCTACATCTTGGTGAGCTGCTTGTATTGTTGGAGACATCGCGCTGCTTAGTTTGTGGAAGTTTTTCATGAACTTGTTGAAGTTGAGGTTGTTCAATAAGTCGAGCTACATGAGAGGAAGGTGTGCAGAAGGAATCTTTTCTCTTGGTTGCAACCTTGTCGACCTGCTTCTATTGGCTAGAAGGTACAGGGGGCGAGGCTGTAGTGGTTACAGTGTCCTTTTGTTCCCCTTTTGAACAGATTGTGAAGAAGCTAAATTTTGCAGTATGAGATACTACCTTGCGACACTTTTTAGGTGGAACAATAGTTGGAACTACCTCTAGTATTTTGTAGAGATGACCCCCCAAAGTAACAATGACACTACGGGGTCGAGACTCATAAACAGCATGGGGTCTCCACATATATGGTTGGCCCGATAGAACATCATAGACATCCAGTGGGGCAACATCACATAATACCTCATCCTTGAAGGGTTGGATGTTGTATGACAACCGACACTGTTGGCTGACACAGAGATCTCGTCCTTGCTGAAACCACCCGATGTTGTATGGTTGCGGGTGTGGTGTTGTCGACAATCCCAATTGTTTGACGACCTCTGCTGAGATGAGGTTTTTCTTGCTTCCATTATCAATAATAAAATGTAGCGGGGTCCCCTTCACCCACATCTGTGAATGAAAAAGGTGCTCCCCCTCTTCAGGATATGTTGGTTCTTCTGGTTGATTTGTTGCGGTCACGACAATAGCAGTGGGGTCTGCATCAATGATATGTCATTTACCAGTATTTTTAGAATCAAATTCTGAATCAGGGTTTGGATCCTTATATTTGATCTCGACCACCAATAAATGTTTTGAGTGACATTCATGGGTGTTGTTCCAGGGGCTTTTGCGGAAATCACAGCATTTTCCGGTGTCCTTCTTTGTCTTCCCGTGACCCTTCTTTTCCTGTGTCTTGGACTAGTTTTCAGGAGACTGTTTGTTAGGGCCTTCTTTGTCATACTTTGGTTGTTGCGGATTTGCCAACCTAAATTCCCATTTTTACTAATGCTTAAATTTCTGCTCAATTTTAACAGCATATCGATAAGCAGCACCGAGTGATGAGATGTCCAGAAAATCCATTTCAGTCTGAATGTATCTGGGTAGATCCCCACGGTACTTCAGAACCAAATGTCACTCGGAGTCTTTGATACCCAGCTTAGTACACAAGGTATCAAAGGTATTGGTGAACTCTAGAACTACTTGGCCCATTTCTTTCTGCAGTGTGGTCCATCTCATGTACTAGTCCTCATAGTTGCCAACATGGTAATACTGTTCCTTTACCGCATCCACAAAAAAATCTCAAGTAGGATCGACCCCACATATTCCAGACTCCTCTTTGGAAATTTGCTCCCAGTAAGTTTCCCACCAATGTTTGACATGAGGGAGAGCTTTAAGGAGTGCGAAGGTGATCTTTTCTTTGTCGAAAAAATTGTGAACAGAGAAATAACCTTCTAGCAGAGTTAACCATTTTTCTAGGGCTTTTGGATCTATCTGTCCTTCAAATACAAGAATATCAAAATTAACTTGTACATTGAAAGGAGAGGTGCCTCCAAAGTGGCCTCTTGATGAAGATGCACCTGATGCTATCGGCGAGCGTTTAAGGATGTGATCAAAATTCTCCATCATTTCGTCCCTGTGTCGCGTGAGAGCTTGCTCAAGCAACAGATTGATAGGATCGTCTGCTCCGTCATTTTTCTTTTCTTCCCCCGTTGAGGGTTTCTTGGGTGTGTGAGAGTGATTTTATTCAAGAGATACAAGCGTGAGACTAAGCTTGCTATACTTGGACCTCGTCGGGGACATACACTGAAAAAACGATCAAGAGCAGCCTGCTCTGATACCACTGATCCGGATTATTTTCGGCACAGAATGAGATCGTAGATATAATAAAGAAATGCACATAAACATCACAAATATTCAATAATATAACATGAATGTATCATATATGCAACCATAAACACAGATATACAGTAATACACGATTTTTATTAATGAAAGAAATGTAGAGAGATTGTAAAAATATAGAGTGAAAGACTCACTAGAATGGTGGCAGCTTATCTCTGAGAAGAGATGTGACAGCTACTCGCATTCGCAAGAAGATCATTAAAATGAGGCTTTGAAGGCCTTTTTACAATAAAAAATAATTCATAAAACCCTAGACATCCAAAAACCTAACCCTAGGAGATGAAGCGTCAAAATTCATGTGGGCCCCGTTTGGGTAAGTTAGTACATCAATTTCCCGGGGTCATAACTTTTGCATACGATCTCCGTTTTAGGCGTATGATAGCTCGTTGGAAAGGTATCATTGAGGAGATTAATTTTGGGATCTCCATAATGGCCCCATCTATCATTGAGAGCCTTAATATTGAAAAACCTTCATTTAGGCCCTCAAAATGGCACCGAAAGTTAAAACCTTCTAAAAATAGTAAATTGCCAAAATTTCCAGAAAACTGTTTTGACCCAGTCGGAAAAGGTGGGTGTCCACTGATATCCACTTGGACCAATCCTCCCTCCTTAGGAAGAAATTCTCTCCATTGCGTTGAGTTCCCGGGGGAGAGGGAAAAGGATTTGTTGGATCTGCATCTTGGTGAGTTGCTTGTATTGTTGGAGACGTCGCGCTGCTTAGTTTGTGGAAGTCTGTTATGAACCTGTTGAAGCTAAGGTTGTTCAACAAGTCGAGCTACATGAGAGGAAGGTGTGAAGAAGGTATCTTTGCACTTTTTTGCAACCTTTTCGACCTGCTTATGTTGGCTAGAAGGTGCAGAGGGCAAGGTTGTAGTGGTTGCAGTGTCCTTCTGTTCCCCTTTTCAACAGATTGTGAAAAAGCTGAATTTTACAGTATGAGATACTACCTTGCGACACTTTTTAGGTGGAACAATAGTTGGAACTACCTCTAGTATTCTGTAGAGATGAACCCCCAAAGTAACAATGACACTACAGGGCCGAGACTCATAAACAACATGGCATATCTACATATATGGTTGGCCCAACATAACATCACAGAGATCCAGTGGGGCAACATCACATAATACATCATCCTTGAAGGGTTGGATGTCGTATGACAACCAACATTGTTGGCTGACAGGGAGATATCGTCCTTGCCGAAGCCACCCGATGTTGTATGGTTGCGAGTGTGGTGTTGCTGACAATCCCAACTGTTTGACGACCTCTGCTGAGATGAGGTTTTTCTGGCTCCCGCTATCAACAATAAAATGCAGCAGGGTCCCCTTCACCCACATCTGTGAATGAAAAAGGCGCTCCCCCTATTTAGGATCTATTGGTTCTTCTGGTTGAATTGTTGCGGTCGCGACAATAGCACTGGGGTCTGCGTCAATGATCTTTCATTTACCAATATTTTCAGAATCAGATTCTGAATCATGGTTTCGCTCCTTGTCTTTGATCTCGACCACCAATTATTTTTTTGAGTGACATTCATCGGTGTTGTGCTAGGGGATTTTGTGGAAATCACACAATTTTCCGGTGTCCTTATTTGTCCTTCCGTGACCCTTCTTTTCCTGTGTCTTGGACTGGTTTTCAGGAGACTGTTTGTTAGGGTCATGTTTGTCGTACTTTGGTTGTTGCGGATTTGCAGACCCGAATTTCCGTTTGTTCTAGTGCTTAAATTTCTACTCAATTTTAACAGCATATCGATAAGCAGCACGAAGTGATGAGATGTCCAGAAAATCCATTTCAGTCTAGATTTATCTGTGTAGAGCCCCACGGTATTTTAGAACCAAATGTCGCTCGGATTCTTTGATATCCAGCTTGGCGCACAAGGTATGGAAGGTATTGATGAAATCAGGAACTGCTTGGCCCCTCTCTTACCACAGTGTGGTCCATCTCATGTATTGGTCCTCATAGTTGCCAACAGGGTAATACTGTTCCTTTACCACATCCACAAAAAAATCCCAAGTGGGATCGACCCCACATATTCCAAAATCCTCTGTCAAAATTTGCTCCCAATAAGTTTCCCACCAATGTTTGACATGAGGGAGAGATTTAAGGAGTGTGAAGGTGATCTTTTCTTTGTCGGAAAAATTGTGAACAGAGAAATAACCTTCTAGCAGAGTTAACCATTTTTATAGGGCTTCTACATCTATCTGTCCTTCAAATACAGGAACATCAAAATTAACTTGTACCTTGAAAGGCGAGGTGCCTCCAAAGTGGCCGCTTGATCAAGATGTGCCTGATGCTATGGGAAGGCATTTAAGGATGTGGGAAAAATTCTCCATCATTTCGTCCCTCTGCCGCGTGAGAGCTTACTCAAGCAACAGATTGATAGGATTGTTTGCTCTGTCATTTTTCTTTTCTTCCGCCATTGTGAGTTTCTTGGGTGTACGATAGAGATTGTCTTCAAGAGAGACAAGCTCGAGACTGAACTTTCTATACTTGGACTTCGTCGGGGACATGCATTGAAAAAATGATCAAGAGCAGCCTGCTCTAATACAACTGATCCAAATTATTTTCGGCACGAAATGAGATAGGAGATATAATAAAGAAATGCACAGAGATATCATAGATATTCAATAATATAACATAAATGTATCTAAGATGCAACCATAAACACAGATCTACAGTAATACATGATTTCTATTAATGAAATAAATGTACAGAGATTGTAAAAATCTAGAGTGAAAGACTCGCTAGAATGGTGGCATCTTATCTCTGAAAAGAGATGTGACAGCTACTCGCATTCACAAGAATATGATTAAAATGAGGCTCTGAAGGCCTTTTTACAATAAACAAGAATATCAAAAACCCTAGACATCCAAAAACCTAACCCTAGGAGATGAAGCGCCAAAAGTCATGTTGGCCCTGTTTGGGTAAGTTAGTACATCAACTTCCCGGGGTCGTAACTTTTGCATACGATCTTCGTTTTAGACGTATGATAGCTCGTTCAAAAGGTATCATCGAGGAGAATCATTTTGGGGTCTCAATCATGCTTTTAGTTATCATTGAGAACCTTGATCTTGAAAAACCTTCATTTAGGCCCTTAAAATGGCCACGTAAGTTAAAACCTGCTAAATTACCAGAAAATTGTTTTGACCCAGTCGGAAAAGGTGGGTGGCCACCGATATACACCTTGATCAATCCTCCCTCCTTAGGAATAAATGGCCTATATTTCATTGAGTTACCAGGGGAGAAGGAAAAGTGTTTGTTGGATCTGCATCTTGGTGAGTTGCTTGTATTGTTGGAGACGTCGTGTTGCTTAGTTTGTGGAAGTCTGTCATGAACCTGTTGAACCTGAGGCTGTTCAAAAAGTCGAGCTACATGAGAGGAAGGTGTGCAGAAGGAATATTTGTGCTTTGCTACAACCTTTTCAACCTGCTTCTGTTGACTAGAAGGTGCAAGGGGCGAGGCTGTAGTGGTTGCAATGTCCTTTTATTCCCCTTTTGAACAGATTGTGAAGAAGCTGAATTTTGTAGTATGAGATACTACCTTGGGACACTTTTTAGGTGGAACAATAGTTGGAACTACCTCTGGTATTTTGAAGAGATAACCCCCCAAAGTAACAATGAAGCTACGGGGTCGAGACTCATAAACAACATGGCGTCTCCACATATACGATTGTTCCAAGAGAACATCACAGACATCCAGTGGGGCAACATCACATAATACCTCATTCTTGAAGGGTTGGATGTTGTATGACAACCAGCACTGTTGGCTGACACGGAGATCTCGTCCTTGCCGAAGCCACCCGATGTTGTATGACTACGGATGTGGTGTTGTCGACAATCCTAACTGTTTGACGACCTCTGCTGAGATGAGGTTTTTCTGGAAACATCGCACTGCTTAGTTTGTGGAAGTCTGTCATGAACCTGTTGAAGATGAGCTACATGAGAGGAAGGTGTGAAGAAGGAATCTTTGTGCTTTGTTGCAACCTTGTCGACCTGCTTTTGTTGGCTAGAAGGTGCAGGGGGCGAGGCTGTAGTGGTTGCACTGTCCTTCTGTTCCCCTTTTGAACAGATTGTGAAGAAGTTGAATTTTGCAGTATAAGATACTACCTTGCGACACTTTTTACGTGGAACAATAATTGGAACTATCTTTGGTATTCTATAGAGATGACCCCCCAAAGTAAAAATGACACTACGGGGTCAAGACTCACAAATAGCATGGCATCTCCACATATATGGTTGGCCCAAGAGAACATCACAGACATCCAATGGGGAAACATCACATAATACCTCATCCTTGAAGGGTTGGATGTCGTATGACAACTGGTACTGTTGGCTGACACGGAGATCTCATCCTTGCTGAAGCCACCGGATGTTGTATGGTTGCGGGTGTGGTGTTGTCGACAATCCTGACTGTTTGACGACCTCTGCTGAGATGAGGTTTTTATGTCTTCCGCTTTCAACAATAAAATGCAGCGGGGTCCCCTTCACCCACATCTGTGAATGAAAATGGCACTCCCCCTCTTTAGGATCTGTTGGCTCTTCTGGTTGAATTGTTGTGGTCACGACAATAGTAGTGGGGTCTGTGTCAATGATCTATCCTTTACCAGTATTTTGGAAATCACACCATTTTTCGATGTCCTTCTTTTTCTTCCCGTGACCCTTATTTTCCTGTGTCTGGGACTGTTTTTCGGGAGATAGTTTGTTAGGGCCGTCTTTTTCATACTTTGGTTGTTGCGGATTTGCAGACCCGAATTCCCATTTCTTCTGGTGCTTAAATTTCTGCTCAATTTTAACAGCATGTCGATAAGCAGCACCAAGTGATAAGATGTCCAAAAAACCCATTTCAGTCTGGATGTATCTGTGTAGATCCCCACGGTATTTCAGAACCAAATCTTTCTTGGAGTCTTTGATACCCAGCTTGGTGCGCAAGGTATAGAAGGTATTGGTGAACTCCAGAACTTCTTGGTCCCTCTCTTATCGCGGTGTGGTCCATCTCATGTACTGGTCCTCATAGTTTCCAAAAAGGTAATACTGTTCCTTTACCGCATCCACACAAAAAATCCCAAGTGGGATCGGCCCCACATATTCCAGACTCCTTTATGGAACTTTTCTCCCGGTAAGTTTCCCACCAATGTTTGACATGAGGGAGATCTTTAAGGAGTGCAAAGGTGATCTTTTCTTTGTCGTAAAAATTGTGAATAGAGAAATAACCTTCTAGCAGAGTTAACCATTTATATAGGGCTTCTGCATCTATCTATCCTTCAAATACAAGAATATCAAAATTAACTTGTACCTTGAAAGATGAGGTGTCTCCAAAGTGGTCGCTTGATGAATATGTGTCTGGTGCTATTGGCAGGGGTTTAAGGATGTGGGCAAAATTCTCCATCATTTTGTCCCTCTGTCGCGTGAGAGCTTGCTTAAGCAACAGATTGATAGGATTGTCTACTCTATTGTTTTTATTTTCTTCCGCCATTGGGGGTTTCTTGGGACAAGCTCGAGACCGAACTTGCTATACTCGTACCTCATCGGGGACATGCACTGAAAAAAATATCAAGAGCAACCTGCTCTGATACCACTGATCCAAATTATTTTCAGCACGAAATGAGAACGTAGATATAATAAAGAAATGCACATAGATATCACATATATTCAATAATATAACATAAATGTATCAGAGTTGCAACCATAAACACAGATATACTATAATACACAATTTCTATTAATGAAAGAAATGTATAGAGATTGTAAAAATAGAGAGTGAAAGACTCGCTAGAATGGTGGCAGCTTATCTCTGAGAAGAGATGTGACGGCTACTCGCATTCGCAAGAAGATGATTACAATGAAGCTCTAAAATCCTTTTTACAATAAATAGGAATGTGAAAAACCCTATACATCCAAAACCTAACCCTAGGAGATGAAGCACCAAAAGTCATGTGGGCCCCGTTTGGGTAAGTTAGTACATCAACTTCCCGGGGTCGTAACTTTTGCATACTATCTTCGTTTTAGGCGTATGATAGCTAGTTGGAAAGGTATCATCGAGGAGATTCATTTTCAGGTCCCAATCATGCCGTCGGGTATCATTGATAACATTGATCTAGAAAAATTTTTATTTAGGCCCTCAAAATGGCCCCGGAAGTTAAAACCTGCTAAAAATAGTAAATTGTCAAAATTGCCAGAAAACTATTTTGACCCAGTTGGAAAAGGTGGGTGGCTACCGATATCCACCTGGATCAATCCTCTCTCCTTAGGAAGCAATGTTCTCCAATGCATTGAGTTCCTGAGGGAGAGTGAAAAGTGTTTGTTGGATCTACATCTTGCTAAGTTGCTTGTATTGTTGGAAACGTCGTGTTGCTTAGTTTGTGGAAGTCTGTCATGAACCTGTTGAAGCTGAGGTTTTTCAACAAGTAGAGATACATGAGAGGAAGGTGTGTAGAAGGAATCTTTGCACTTTGTTGCAGCCTTTAAGACCTGCTTCTGTTGGCTAGAATGTGAAGGGGGCGAAGCTGTAGTGGTTGGAGTGTCCTTATGTTCCCCTTTTGAATAGATTGTGAAGAAGCTGAATTTTGCAGTATGAGATACTACCTTGCAACACTTTTTAGGTGGAACAATAGTTGGAACTACCTCTGGTATTCTGTAGAGATGACCCCCCAAAGTAACAATGACACTATGAGGTTGAGACTCATAAACAGCATGGCGTCTCCACATATATGGTTGGCCCAAGACAACATCACAGACATCCAGTGGAGCAACATCACATAATACCTCATCCTTGAAGGGTTGAATGTCATATGAAAATCATCATTGTTAGCTGACATGGAGATCTCATCCTTGTTGAAGCCACCATATGTTGTATGGTTGCAGGTGTGGTGTTGTCGACAATACCAATTGTTTGACGACCTCTATTGAGATGAGGTTTTTCTGCCTTACACTATCAACAATAAAATACAGTGGGGTCCCCTTCACCAACATCTATGAATGAAAAACATTATCCCCCTCTTGAGGATCTCTTGGTTCTTCTGGTTGAATTATTGTGATCGCAACAATAGTAGTGGGGTCTGTGTCAATGATCTGTCCTTTACCAGTATTTTCGTAATCAGATTCTGAATCAGGGCTTGGCTACTTGTCTTTGATCTTGGCCACCAATGACTTTTTTGAGCAACATTCATCGATGTTGTGCCAGGGGATTTTTTGGAAATCACACCATTTTCCGGTCTCCTTCTTTGTCTTCCCGTGACCCTTCTTTTCCTGTGTCTTGGAATGGTTTTCGGGCGACTTTTTGTCAGCGTCATTTTTGTCATACTTTGTTTGTTGCGGATTTGCTGACCCGAATTCCCATTTTTTCTGGTTTTTTAATTTCTGCTCAATTTTAACAGCATATCGATAAGCAGCACCGAGTGATGAGATGTCTAGAAAATCCATTTCAGTCTGCATGTATCTGTGTAGAGCCCGACGATATTTCAGAACCAAATTTCGCTCAGAGTCTTTGATACCCAGCTTGGTGCGCAAGGTATGGAAGATATTGGTGAACTCCGGAATTGCTTGGCCCCTCTCTTGCCGCAGTGTGGTCCATCTCATGTACTGGTCCTCATAGTTTCCAACAAGGTAATAATGTTCCTTTACCGCATCCACAAAAAAATATCAAGTGGGATCAGCCCCACATATTACATACTCCTCTGGGGAACTTTGCTCCCAGTAAGTTTCCCACCAATGTTTGACATGAGGGAGAGCTTTAAGGAGTCCGAAGGTGATATTTTCTTTTTAGAAAAAATTGTGAATAGAGAAATAACCTTCTAGCAGAGTTAACCATTTTTCTAGGGCTTCTGCATCTATCTATCCTCCAAATACTGGAATATCAAAATAAACTTGTACCTTGAAAGGCGAGGTGCCTCCAAAGTAGTCGCTTGATGAATATGTGCCTGATGCTATTGGCAGACGTTTAAGGATGTGGGAAAAATTCTCCATCATTCCGTCCCTCTGTCGCGTGAGAGCTTTCTCAAGCAACAGATTGATAGGATCGTATACTCCGTCGTTTTTCTTTGTTTCTGCCATTGAGGGTTTATTGGGTGTGCGAGAGAGATTTTCTTCAAGAGAGAAAAGCTTGAGACCGAACTTGCTATACTCAAACCTCATCGGGGACATGCACTGAAAAAATGATCAAGAGCAGCCTGCTCTGATACCACTGATCCGGATTATTTTCGGCACGAAATGAGATCGGAGATATAAGAAAGAAATGCATAGAGATATCACAGATATTCAAGAATATAACATAAATGTATCAGAGATGCAACCATAAACACAGATATAAAGTAATACATGATTTCTATTAATGAAATAAATGTACAAAGATTGTAAAAATACAGAGTGAAAGACTCGCTAGAATGATGGCAGCTTATCTCTGAGAAGAGATGTGACGGTTACTCGCATTCGCAAGAAGATGATTACAATGAGGCTCTGAAGGATTTTTTACAATAAAAAAGAATGCCAAAAACTCTAGACATCCGAAAACCTAACCCTAGGAGATGAAGCGCTAAAATTCATGTGGGCCCCGTTTGGGTAAGTTAGTACATCAACTTCCCGGGGTCGTAACTTTTGCATACGATCTCTGTTTTAGGCGTATGATAGCTAGTTGGAAAGGTATCATTGAGGAGATTCATTTTTGGGTCCCAATCATACCATTGACTATCATTGAGAACCTTTATCTAGAAAAACTTTAATTTAGGCCCTCAAAATGGCCACGGAAGTTAAAACCTGCTAAAAATAGTAAATAGTCAAAATTGATAGAAAATTGTTTTGACCCAGTCGAAAAAGGTGGGTGGCCACCAATATCCACCTAGATCAATCCTTCCTCCTTAGGAAGCAATGGTATCCATTGCATTGATTTCCCAGGGGAGAGGAAAAAGCGTTTGTTGGATCTACATCTTGGTGAGTTGCTTGTATTGTTGGAGACGTCATGCTTCTTAATTTGTGGAAGTCTGTCATGAACCTGTTGAAGCTGAGGTTGTTCAAAAAGTTGAGCTAGATGAGAGGAAGGTGTGCAAAAGGAATATTTGCACTTTGTTGCAGCCTTTTCGACCTGCTTTTGTTGGCTAGAAGGTGCAGGGGGCGTGGTTGTAGTGGTTGCAGTGTCCTTCTGTTCCCCTTTTGAACAGATTGTGAAGAAGCTTTCTTTTGCAGTATGAGATACTACCTTGCAACACTTTTTAGGTGGAACAATAGTTGGAACTACCTCTGGTATTCTGTAGAGATGACCCCCCAAAGTAACAATGACACTACGAGGTCGAGACTCATAAACAGCATGGCGTCTCCACATATATGGTTGGCCCAAGACAACATCACAGACATCCAGTGGGGAAACATCACATAATACCTCATCCTTGAAGGGTTGGATGTCGTATGACAATCAACATTGTTAGCTGACACGAAGATATCGTCCTTGACGAAGCCACCCGATGTTGCATGGTTACGAGTGTGGTGTTGTCGACAATCCCAATTGTTTGACGACCTCAGCTGAGATGAGTTTTTTCTGCCTTACGCTATCAACAATAAAATGCAGCGGGGTCCCCTTCACCCACATCTGTCAATGAAAAATGTGCTCCCCCTCTTCAGGATCTCTTGGTTCTTCTGGTTGAATTGTTGTGATCGTGACAATAGCAGTGGGGTCTGCGTCAATGATCTATCCTTTGCCAGTATTTTAAGAATCAGATTATGAATCGGGGCTTGGCTCCTTGTCTTTGATCTATGCCACCAATGAATTTTTTGAGCAACATTCATCGGTGTTGTGCCAAGGGATTTTGTGGAAATCACACCATTTTCCGGTGTCCTTCTTTTTCTTCCCATGACCCTTCTTTTCCTATGTATTGGACTGGTTTTTGGGAGACTATTTGTTAGGTTCGTCTTTGTCATACTTTGTTTGTTGTATATTTTCCGACCCGAATTCCCGTTTTTTTCTGGTGCTTAAATTTCTACTCAATTTTAACAGCATATCGATAAGCAGCACCGAGTGATGAGATGTCCAAAAAATCCATTTCAGTCTGCATGTATCTGTGTAGAACTATGGAACTGCTTGGCCCCTCTCTTATTGCAGTGTGGTCCATCTCATGTATTGGTCATCATAGTTTCCAATAGGGTAATAATGTTCATTTACCGCATCCACAAAAAAATCCCAAGTGGGATCGGCACCACATATTCTAGACTCCTCTGTGGAAATTTTCTCCCAATAAGTTTCCCACCAATGTTTGACATGATGGAGAGTTTTAAGGAGTGCCAAGGTGATCTTTTCTTTTTCGGAAAAATTGTGAATAGAGAAATAACATTTTAGCAGAGTTAATCATTTTCTAGGGCTTCTGCATCTATCTGTCCTTCAAATACTGGAATATCAAAATAAACTTTTACCTTGAAAGGCTAAGTGCCTCCAAAGTGGTCGCTTGATGAATATGTGTCTGATTCTATCGGCAGGCATTTAAGGATGTGGGCAAAATTCTCCATCATTTCGTCCCTCTGTCACGTGAGAGCTTGCTCAAGCAACAAATTGATAGGATCGTCTACTCCATCGTTTTTCTTTGTTTCTACCATTGAGGGTTTCTTGGGTGTGCGAGAGTGATTGTCTTCAAGAGAGACAAGCTCGAGACTAAACTTTCTATACTCAGATCTCGTCGGGGACATGCACTGAAAAAATGATCAAGAGCAGCCTTCTCTGATACCACTGATCCGGATTACTTTCGGCACAAAATGAGATCGGAGATATAATAAAGAAATGCACAGAGATATCACAAATATTCAATAATATAACATAAATGTATCATAGATGCAACCATAAACACAGATATACATTAATACACGATTTCTATTAATGAAAGAAATGTACAGAGATTGTAAAAATACAGTCTGAAAGACTCGCTAGAATGGTGGCAGCTTATCTCTGAGAAAAGATGTGACGGCTACTCGCATTCGCAAGAAGATTATTACAATGAGGATCTGAAGGCCTTTTTACAATAAACAGGAATGCCAAAAACCCTAGACATCCAAAAACCTAACCCTAGGAGATGAAGCACCAAAATTCATGTGGGCCCCATTTGGGCAAGTCAGTACATCAACTTCCCGGTGTCATAACTTTTGCATACGATCTCTGTTTTAGGCATACGATATCTCGTTGGAAAGGTATCATCAAGGAGATTCATTTTGGGGTCTCAATCATGATTTTTTCCATCATTTATAACCTCAATATCGAAAAACCTTCATTTAGGCCCTCAAAATGGCCCCGAAAGTTAAAACTTGCTAAAAATAGTAAATTGTCAAAATTGCCAAAAAACTGTTTTGACCCAGTCAAAAAAGGTGGGCAGCCACCAATATCCACTTGGATCAATCCTCCCTCCTTAGGAAGAAATGGTCTCCATTGCGTTGAGTTCCCGGGGGAGAGGGAAAAGCGTTTGTTGGATCTGCATCTTGGTGAGCTGCTTGTATTGTTGGAGACGTCGCGTTGCTTAGTTTGTGGAAGTCTGTCATGAACCTGTTGAAGTTGAGGTTGTTCAACAAATCGAGCTACATGAAAAGAAGGTGTGCAGAAGGAAAAAAATTTCTTTGTTGCAACCTTGTCGACCTGCTTCTGTTGGCTAGAAGGTCCAGGGGGCGAAGCTGTAGTGGTTGCAGTGTCCTTTTGTTCCCCTTTTGAACAGATTGTGAAGAAGCTGAATTTTGCAGTATGAGATACTACCTAGTGACACTTTTTAGGTGGAACAATAGTTGGAACTACCTCTGGTATTCTGTAGAGATGACCCCCCAAAGTAACAATGACACTACGGGGTCGAGACTCATAAACAACATGGCGTATCCACATATATGGTTGGCCCAAGAGAACATCACAGACATCCAGTGGGGCAACATCACATAATACCTCATCCTTGAAGGGTTGGATGTCATATGACAACCAGCATTGTTGGCTGACACGAAGATCTCGTCCTTGCCAAAGCCACTCGATGTTGTATGGTTGCGAGTGTGGTGTTGTCGACAATCTCAATTGTTTGATGACCTCTGCTGAGATGAGGTTTTGCTGGCTTCTGCTATCAACAATAAAATGCAGCGGGGTCCCCTTCACCCACATCTGTGAATGAAAAAGTCACTCCCCCTCTTTAGGATCTATTGGTTCTTCTGGTTGAATTGTTGTGGTCGTGACAATAACAGTGGGGTCTGCGTCAATGATTTGTCCTTTACCAGTATTTTCAGAATCAGATTCTGAATCAAGGTTTGGCTTCTTGTCTTTGATCTCGGCCACCAATGACTATTTTGAGCGACATTCATCGATGTTGTGCCAGAGGCTTTTGTGGAAGTCACACCATTTTCCAGTGTCCTTCTTTGTCTTCCCGTGACCTTTCTTTTCCTGTGTCTTGGACTGGTTTTCGAGCGACTGTTTGTTAAGGTCATCTTTTTCATACTTTGGTTGTTGCAAATTTGTAGACCCGAATTCCCTTTTTTTCTGGTGCTTAAATTTCTGCTCAATTTTAATAGCATATCGATAAGAAGCACCGAGTGATGAGATGTCCAAAAAATCCATTTCAGTCTGGATGTATATTTCAGAACCAAATGTCGCTCGGAGTCTTTGATACCCAGCTTGGTGCGCAAGGTATGGAAGGTATTGTTGAACTCTGGAACTTCTTGGTCCCTCTCTTGTTGCAGTGTGGTCCATCTCATGTACTGGTCCTCATAGTTGCCAACGGGGTAATATTGTTCCTTTACCACATCCACACAAAAATCCCAAGTGGAATCGGCCCCACATATTCCAAAATCCTCTGTGGAACTTTTCTCCCAGTAAGTTTCCCACCAATGTTTGACATGAGGGAGAGCTTTAAGGAGTGCAAAGGTGATATTTTCTTTGTCAGAAAAATTGTGAACAGAGAAATAACCTTCTAGAAGAGTTAACCATTTTTCTAAGGCTTCTGCATCTATCTGTCCTTCAAATACAGGAATATCAAAATTAACTTGTACCTTGAAAGGTGAGGTGCCTCCAAAGTGGCTGCTTGATTAAGATGTGTCTGATGCTATCGGCAGGTGTTTAAGGATGTGGGAAAAATTCTCCATCATTTCGTCCCTCTGTCGCGTGAGAGCTTGCTCAAGCAATAGATTGATATTATCGTCTGCTCCATTGTTTTTCTTTTCTTCCACCATTGAGGGTTTCTTGGGTGTGTGAGAGCGATTTTATTTAAGAGAGACAAGCTCCAGACTCAACTTGTTATACTCAGACCTCGTCGGGGACATGCACTAAAAAAATGATCAAGAGCAGCCTGCTCTGATACCACTGATCCGTATTATTTTCGGCATGAAATGAGATCGAAGATATAATAACGAAATACACAGAGATATCACAGATATTCAATAATATAACACAAATTTATGAGAGATGCAACCATAAACATAGATATAAAGTAATACATGATTTCTATTAATGAAAGAAATGTATAGAGATTGTAAAAATACAAAGTAAAAGACTTGTTAGAATGGTGGCAGCTTATCTCTGAGAAGAGATGTGACGGCTACTCGCATTTGCAAGAAGATGATTACAATGAGGATATGAAGGCCCTTTTACAATAAACAGGAATTCCAAAAACCCTAGTCATCCAAAAACCTAACCCTAGGAGATGAAGCGCCAAAATTCATGTGGGCCCCGTTTGGGTAAGTTAGTACATCAACTTCCTGGGGTCGTAACTTTTGCATAATATCTTCATTTTAGGCATATGATAGCTCGTTGGAAAGGTATCGTCGAGGAGATTCATTTTGGAGGTATCTCATGTGTTTAGAAGTGAATGAGAAGATTAAAAATTCCTTTGTATAGTCTGGACTTGCTATCACTGGTGCTTCCCCTATAGCTTTCTTGACATGCTCGAAAGATGCTTTAGCTTCTGCAAACCACTTTACTTTGTTGTCCTTATTTAACATATATGTAATTATTTTGATTATTTCAGCAAAGTTGGGAATAAATCTTCTCAAAAAGTTGGTCTTTTCTAAAAAAGATTGAATTTCTTTTTTGTTCCTAGGGATATTAATCATGTCAATAGCCTCAACTCGCTTAGGGTCAACCTTGATTCCTTCTTTTGACACTATATGGCCTAAAATCTTACCTTCTTTCATAGAAAAATGAGATTTCTTGGGATTAAGAGATAAATCAAACTTTCTACATTTTTCGAAGGTCTGTCTGACGTGCAGCAAATGTTCTGCATCAGAGTTGGAAAAAACCGTCAAACCATCTAGATAAATAACAACAAAATTGTCTCTCTCACCGATGAAAGTGATATCCATCGCTCTATAGAAAGTGGCTCCTGCATTCATCAAACCAAAGGGCATTTTATCGTACATGAAGGTTCCCCATGGAGTGGTAAACGTAGTCTTTTCTCTATCATCTTCATGAACATCGATCTAATTATATCCAGAAAAATCATCAATCATGGAAATCATGTTAGCTCCTACTACCTTCTATAGAACATGGTCCATCTTTGGGAGGGGGTAGTTATCTTTAAGAGACGACCGGTCTAAGTTTCTAAAGTCAACGCAGAGTCTTATTTTGTTGTTTTTCTTTCTAACGGGGACCGAATTGGTTACCCATTCACAGTATCTGAGTGGAACGATGATTTTTTCATTGAGGAGCTTCTTAACTTCCCTTTCTATCACTAGCAAGAGAATGGGGTTTATCTGTCTGAGCTTCTGCTTGAAAAGTTTGATACCATGTTTGAAATGAATCTTGTGTTCAATAACAGAGGTATCGTAAGTTTTTATATCATCATAAGACCATGCAAAAACATCTTTATACTGCCTAAGTAACTCAACGTACTTACTCTTCGTTTGGGCCAGAAGGTATTTTGATATTTTGACCATTTTGGGATCTTCATTAGTTCCTACATTACAGTCTTCAACTTCTTCGGGTTGAGGTCGTAAGGTAGACTTTAAATGTATGTCATCCTGGTCAAACAACCTTTCTAAGGGAATCAGGCCTCTAGGAATCAGATTGTTCTTAAGAAAGAGCATGCGGTGATTTGCAATCTTATCTTGGAATTTCTTTGGGTTCTCCCCTTCTTGCATAATCCAAGCAGGATCATTCTGTTTTTCCTGATCTATGTGAGTTTCAAAAAACTCGTCAACCATTTCCAGGAACTGTTTGATTTTTTCTTCGTCTTCGAACACTTTCCAATGCTGAACATTGTTCAGGATCGAAGGTCTATGTCTCATCTCGATGTGATATTTCAGTTTCAAGACAGTATGCGGTATGAAGGTCGCAACAGCCTTGGCCAAGGAATCAACTTGTTGATTATCTATCCTGGGATTAGAGCGAATATTAAAGGATGAGAAGAAATTCTCTATAATATCCCAAGCACAATTCCTATAAGATATCAACCTTGGATGCTTATCTTGATACTGTTGTTTTACTTATTTTACAATAATCTTTGCATCACCATAAACTATTAGATGTTCAATTTTTAACTTCCTTCCAGCTTCTCATCCTAAGACCAGAGCTTCATATTCGCAGACATTATTCATATAATCAACCTCCCATTGTAATCTATAAGAGAAGGTAATAACATACTCATCACCTGGTGCCACGAATAAAACCCTAGCTCATGCTCCTTCGCAGGATGAGGCACCATCGAAGAACATTCTCCACATTCCTTCTTTAACATTTACATTTTTCTTTGTCATTTCTATTTTTTTATTTTCTCCTTATATACATTCTTCAAAATCATCATCTATATATAATATAAAATTTCCTAAGTCTTGATCAACAACATAGATTGGGTAATTATTGGGGTTTTGAAGGTCACTTACAATATACATCAGTCTAGTTTCTCTATACAGTCGCATAAATTGCCCACCAAAAATTGGGATTGTAGCGTAAGTCATATCCAGCTGAACCGAACCTCCTAAATTGGTGCCCCAAGACCTAGATAGAAGCATGTCGTACTTGGCAGGAACATCGGTAACAACCACATCCATAAGGATACATTTCACAGGAATCTGAGCAAGATTTACTACCAAATATTTAATCACACCTAGACACTTAACCTTTCTAGAATCAAACGAGTACAAGTCTTGATAAGGTCTGGTAATTTCAAGGCCTTAATTTTCCATGATAATTTTAGGCATTTAATTATGAGAGGCCCCTGAGTCTAGCATGCAATTGTGGAGTAAATGGTCGTGCATAGTTAGTGTAATATAGAAAGGATCAACAGAATCCTTATTGTTTTCAATGTGTGGAACGAACATGATTGTAGGTTTTTCGTCCTGCAAATTAATAACGTCAGCTTGACATTCAGCATCAGAAAAATTTATCACTTTAGCGATTTGATTTTTATAAATCGGGTTTTTTGCGAGTTCAACCAGAGGTATTGGGATTTTAATTTTATTAAGTTCAATTTATAAATTGAAAACCATAATCGTTTTTTCAATCTCTCTGGTTTGAACTTTCGGTTGTGTATTTTCTGGCTTCTTAGTTTTCATTGTTCTTGTTTCAACTTGTTTTGTTCGGGAAACTTGTGTATCAGTTGATGGTTTAGTGATTGTTGCTTCATTCCCTTTACTTCGTGATAAAATCTTTTTTGGTGAGATATTTGTAGAACTTTTCTCTCTGGGCCTTAAATCATATTTATGTTGAAGTTCGGCCATTATTGAGTTGGCGAGACCTTGATACGTAGAGTCCCCTAGATTGTTGATGCTTTCATCATTATTAAACAGGGATTCCAGGTCTAAGGATTTCTCATAATCCTGCTTGGTTAAGTGTGGCTCAAGATCGTCATCGCTAAGGTTGTTTAGATATTCTTCTAACTCCTCATAATCTTGCATTTCATCTCTTTGCATGAAGTTCTTAGTTTTAAACGGAGCTTGGATCTTTTGATATTCATTTTTTACTTGTATTTGTTGTATCTGAGGGTTAGGGTTTCTTCTAAATTGATTTCTACCATATGGATCAGGTTTGTCTTGATCTAACTTCATCTTGGAAAAAAAAATTGATAAATCTTTGATAATTTTAGCCATCTCGTCCATTTTTTCTTCTGCGGACTTTCCAGATCCAGAGGGTCATGCATGTTCTTTGAAAAGCCTAGTATCTTTGGCTCCCATCTCAACCTTAGTTCTTAATTTCTCAGATGCCATCATATTGGACTCAATTTCTACAGCATCATCTTGTATTCCTGATAAAGTGGTAGATCTACTCTCTCTTAAGAGTAGAGCAAAGTCGGAATCAAAAGCTCCTGCAAAAGTTACTTTTGTAGTTGGTTGAGAAGGTTTGACTTCGGCTGGGATTTTGTGATAAATCTTATTGAACCTCTAGGTAAATTCAAGGACTGATTCAGAAGTCTTCTTTCTCAAAGCCTTGAATTCTGTTAAATAATAAATATGATCCTTTTTCTCGCCCCATTGTCTCGGGAAGGCATTTTCTAAATCATCATATGATCATATGGAACATCCAGGGAGTCCTCTGAACCAAGTCCTCACTTGTCCTTCGAAATTTTGTACTAACAGTCTTGAGTAAACATCCTCGTGCTCAATACCAAGTTTATCAGTGAACTGATCGAAAAAGGCTATATGTTTTGTTGTTGTTAGATCCCTTTCTCCCATGAATTTGGGGAGATTCTTCATGTAATTTTTGGGCAAATCATGCAGGATAGCGGGAAGGGCCAAGAGAGCATATATATCAGCCACCTTGGAAAATATTCTAGGGGGTTGATCTTTTCCACCAGCTCCTACACCTCTAGCACCACTAGCACCAGCACCTCCAGCACCGGCCATTGAAAGTGTAGGAGACGGACTACGGGGGATAAAAACGAGATTTTCAAAAACTTTGAAAGATTGAACTACTGACCTTTAGACTACTCCGGGTTGTTGCAAATGAAGTTTGGGAAAAAGATAGAAAGGAGATAGAAGATCTAGATGAGGAGGAAAAGGGAAACTTGAGTTGGGTTCCTCAAGTTTACCAAATGTATATATAGGAGAGGCGATAGGGGATGAATCTGGGTATAGAAAACAATCTTCAGGATTCCGGGAAACAAAAAATTTTACGTCGGGAAAGGAAATAATTGGAATATTGTTAATGATAGTGGCGATCAAAAGGGATCCTTTGTTCTCACTAGTAAAAGTATCTGTCAAGTCAATCTCAACTTTTATCTTGAGAATAATTACCTCTAGAGTTTCGAATTTAACCTCGGGTTTACTTGTTGATGCCTCTGCAAAATGAATTTGTTTAAAACTTTCTTTAGGGGTTAGTTCTTCAGCAGGAACCTTAACATTAACTTGTGTACCTCTAGGTTGATAGACCTTACCTACTGATGTAGCAGTTTTTCTGAGATATCCTTTTGGTTTCAATAATTTTTCAGGATCTGACATTGGTGTAGTCTTCTTTTCATCTAGGTTTTTCCTGGTATTCTTTCGACTGAATGTTAGTTTCGTCTACAATGGAGTCGCCATGTGAAAAATAAAGTAAGCCTTACTTATGCATTCAATCTTTGTTCACCATCAAAGACCAAAATTTACCTTGTCGTTTTCCCAGGGAAAATGATTTTGTTTCTTCATCCCCTACAATGGTGCTAAAAAGATGTTGTTCCTGAGATTAATTCTAATTCTCAAAGAATAATGTCAAGCATCAGAAGTTTTAAAAAAATGTTTTAATGAGTGCTTTTTCTACCTTCGGTTTTATGAGAAATGATCTTTAAATGAAATTAATAATAGGATAGTACAAAGGTTGTATCTCATTATCTGAATCGCAATTATAATATCAGATGTCGTAGAAAAGAGTTACAAAACTGTTAAACAAAGTCAGGTATCAATTACAAATAAGTCTCACCTTGTTTGCAATAGAAGAAAACGTAGAAGATGCACCCTTGAAAAGGATATAAGATATAGTAATTCACATAGATCAAAGGTCTTGTTTTACTTACAGTAATAACAGAGGAAAATTTGTTACTGAATGAACTCCTAATATAAATTGATCACAGTAGATGTAGTACTAAATTGCAATCAATCACTCTTCAAGAATTATAGAAAGAAATTGAGAGAAATGGAAACACAGAGGGAACACATAACTCAAATTGAACGAAACTTAGAATCTTTTTCTGCACTTGTATTAATACTCAAAAAGAGAGTTTCTCTATTACATTCGGCAAGAAGCAGCCCTGAATAGATCTTAAATCTATGTATTTATACAAAATCTGTCACAATTGAAAACCATTGGACTTCTTACAATATTTAACTAAAAATAGCATACACCTGAATAAAACAATAGTGTGTAAATTTTTATGAGTTTTGTTGGCGCTTTTCTCTGTCTCTTTGTCTGCTAGTAGAAGTGCCCACTTTCCTTAGTCATTTGGGTTGGGTACACATGTCATTAAAGCCACCTTAATCATTTTTCATATTGTCTTGGCCGTTTAATTTCGTTGCCATCTGTCACTTCGGATATGTTCAGCAGGGCAATGTATTACAGTCGAGGTCATGGGGGGGAAGATAAATTAAATGAATATCATAGCGTTGGCTCGTCAAGGGATGGATAACGGTCACAAGGAAGAGTAACTATCTATGGAAATAATGTTGAGAGAACAAGTGTTTGATGATGAGGTGAGATGAGTGGAGGTTAGAATGCGCATGGACGAGGTAAGTGACTGTTGGAAGGTGAAAGGTAGAGAGGGTGGAAGGAATGGACACTGTGCATGTTTTCTCACTTGCTCCCAGCTATGCTTTCTTTTCCATGTTCAATGCATTAGGTGCATCTATCCATCAATGCCACCACGAACCTTGAGGGCTCAATATTTTCACTTACCTCGAAGGAAAATAATTTATTTTGTATTTTGGGCAACTTTTCTTGAATCTTGTTCACTTCTTGGATTCTGGCTTGAAACTATGAACTTGGATTAACTAGCCATTTATTGATTTTAAGAAGATCTATCTGGCTCATTCCTTGAATGGCTGCCAGAGTTTCTTCTTTGTTCTTTCTGGAATTTTGTTGGTTCATTTCTATCTCAATTTTCCCCAAGTCTTCTGATATATTACTCCCCTCAAAATCAATCAACTTTTTGTTTAATGATGACAATGCCTCCAGACAAGATTTTTTCACCTCTCTAGAAAATTTCTTTCCTTCTTCTAGATTTGTTTCCCAGACCTTTAGGGCCATCTCACCTCTTAATTGTTCAGAATAAGAGATAAGAGGAAAATCAGGGACATTAGCTTTTTGCATCAATATGAGGACTTCTTGAAACTTAGACCACATTGAGCGGGCCTCTTTTTCCTTGGCATATATATCCTTTAGGGAAAGGTCTACTGCCTGATAGCATTTCTAGATAGCATCTACTTTCAGATAAATTTCTTGTTGGGCAGCTTCCAGCTTCTCATTGATTTCCAACGCTTGATTTTTGAAGGTCGAGATGTTGATCATGGTACCCTCAGTTAGAAATAATCTGGCTTGCATCTTCTCTATCAATTCATCACGCTGAGTGACCAGGCCTTGGTTGGTCTGTGAACTCTGGTGGAGCAGCTAAAGGTTATCTTGAAGCCGTTTAATTTGTTGGCGATCACTAGCCCTGATTTGCTCGAAATCCTAGTTCATTTTGTTTCTGATAATCTATTCTACAGTATATATATGATTTTGCAAATGTTCTACCAATAGGCACTTATGTCACAATTGTTCGGTCAAATTGTCCACCGACCATTGATTGGCGGTGGAAAAAGCACCTAACGAACCTGCAACTTCCTTTGCAAATTCTGGACCATCCTGGTCATTCTCGCCATACACTAGTCTTTGCCTTTTAGTTATGACTTCATCTTTTTGGTGAGATTCTCTTTTCATGATGGATTTTTGTTTCTTACTAAAGAAGAAATCCGAAGGAGGCATCTCTTCGGGCAATATGGGAGTAAGATCACCCACAAAAGTGATTTCGGAATTAAGATCTCTGAAGTTGGTCTGTAGAGGGGTTAATGATGCAATGGGAGAGGCAATTTCGGTGGAATTTTGTTGTCCTGTTGTATTCAGGGTGCCGACAGGAGTTGTTGGTGTTGAATGAGAGACAATTTGTCCCAGGTTCATGAAGGCCTCGAACCGTGCTATCACTTGTTGATCATTTAGTCCTGATAGTGACATCCTTATCTCTTGAAATAATACCTCTAAGATTTTCGAGACCTTTTCAACTTTGTGTTTAGTGGAGGAGCTTGGTTCAGATCTTGTAGACTTAGCTTCCTGTGAAGGATATTGTAACAAACATAAATATATATAATATGTAAATATAAATAAGTAATAAGTAATAATTAGTTATGAAGAGACATGACATATGAAAGGTCATGTCTCTTATGAAAGGACACCCTTGTGCGGGACATATATACAAGCCCTCATTCCTCATTTGTAATCATCTTATATCTTATTCATTCATATACAATTATTATTAAATATATTTACTATCCTTAAATGGATTATTGCATATTGTCCTATTTATATTGGATATTTACATAGTGAACCAGCTTGGTTCACCATAATGGTATCAGAGCCTTGTTTATGATCTCGGTCTTTGGCCTCTAGACTCTTGGTCAAAAAATTTGTTGCCCTTGGCAATGTCATTGCAGGCCTTTGGCCACTCAAATTTTTAAAGTTCGTGGAACTTTCGGTCTTTGACTACAACTGGCTTTTGGCCATTCCATATTAAAAATCAATTGAAGAGAAAAGGTGATTCCGCTGCGAATTTTAAATTTCAAAATTCCGATTAAAAAGAAAAATATATCAATTTTACCAATCTGTTGAAGAAATATCATTCTGCTACTACCATATATTAAATTAAAAATAGAAAAAAAAAATCGCTGCAAGATCCTTATAATAGAAAACAGAAAAAATTGCAACGGCAAATTTTAGTGTCTGTATTTTCTGCAATTAATAAATTCAACGTCCCTATACCAAAGTTTGGAAGTATACAGTCCAAATTAAAAAAATTTGTACCAAGCACCAATTAATTTCAGTCATTCGTACAACCATAATTGCCAATATTTCTGCAGTTCATACACATTAATATTCATGAAATCGGTGTCTGTACAATCTCTCTATTTGAAAAAATATGTACGGACGCTGCCAGTACGCTTCCCTAATTTTGCCACAGCCGTTGAATCGCACCGCTGATCCACCATACCTTTTGAATCCGTACACATTGATTAATAAATTAGTTATTGGTGTATTCCATCTATACGAATCGTGGGGTAAAAATAGTTGTAACCCTTGCATGAACTTTAATACATTAAAGGCATAAGTAAAAAAAAGAAGAATCAATCTGTGTATTAGTATATAAGTTTTAGATTGATTATAATAAAAAGGAGACAAGTAACAAAAAATTATTAAAATACTTAATTAAGTAAAAAGTGAATAAAAAAATAAAGTGAGTTAATGAGTATGGTAATACAAGATATAAGAGATAAATGGTGGAAAAATAAGGAAAAAGTTACAGTTTAAATAAAGTGGAAAAGTTACAATTTAAATAAAGTTCGTATGTTTGTACTATATGTTTGTATCGCAATTTGTCGTTAAATCTTTATTTTGTGATGATAGTGACATAGTGCTAGGTTCATCCTGGATGGAAGCACTAGGGTCCTTCATCCTAAACACGAAGAAGAAGTTTTTGACATTTCATATAAGAAGAAAAAGATAACATTGCAGGACTCTACATTGGAGTCAGATCCAGTAACACCAGAAGACTTTAACGATATCTCAGAAGTGATACTTCAAGAAAATAAAAAAGCAATGCAAAGAATGCAAAAAGAATTTGACGAAGTTATCAAGGATAAAAGAGAAGAAATTTCTCGTTTGAAAGAACACAGTAAAAAACTACTTACACGGATCAAGAAGTCAAAGGTTTGAAAACAATGTGTTCAGAATTTGGAACAAGAGAATCAAGAACGCGAGAAGAACCTATCAGAAAAAAATGAAGAAAATTCTCGTTCAAAAAGCCTCAATCACGAGCTACTAGAACAAATCATAAAATTAAAAGAAAAGAAACTTGAAAATCCAGATATTAAAGCTCAAGAAGATGCCAATCCAGTTGAAGAAAAAACATATAAAGATGTTGGAGTACAAACGATGGAAGATCCAGGTAAAATTACTAATCAAAATTCAGCCATTATCAAGGCAACATCGCCACATGAAGAAAATCATATATCAAAGTCAAAAGAAGAAAATGTTACAAGTATGATAAGGGGAAATCGTGTTATGAGAACTCCCTCTCGACATTCAAATCATAAGAATAGATATATTAACCAGTTAGAATATCAATATTATCCAAAACGAGAACCCTATAAACACCCAGTCTCACAGAAGATCGAACTAGGGTGGGCGGACTCTTTCATAACTCGACAGTTCTGCTCAAATATTTGTCACTCATATTGTCTAATATCATCAATCTTAACAACACCAAAAACATAGAGTCATGTGAAGATATTGCAAGCCAAAACGAAGAAGTAAACCTCTCCATAAACATGCTTTGAGGGCAAAGCATTTCTAAGGGGTTACATAGTGAACCAGCTTGGTTCACCACAGATACGTGACTATTGAATCTCCCTGCAGTATCTTTGGTAGACTGTTCTGCATGTGTTTTTGAAAGCTGAGGAAACCAGCTTGTTGGTCTGGGAGAAGGGTCAGGAATCTACTTTGGACTTCCTCATAAGATCTAACCCCGTTGAATATTTCGTCATACGGGGAATGCTCATGCGTGTACCGCTTCATGTTGAACTGATCCAGATGGTTTTCCACTATATTACGTGGATCATGTTTCTTGAACTCGATGTCAACCAATCCAACTTCTTCCAGGGATGCAGCCTCAAAATGTTAAAAAAGCAGGATCGTGGAGCAATAAAATAAAACAACTGCGGAAACAAAACACAAAAGATACACAATACAATAGAGACATAGATTTGTGTGGTTCACCCAGTATGGGATACGTCCACCAGAGAAATTGCCAGGTCCTTCCTTTATTATTATCCAGCATATGAAGGGATACAACCTACAACAAACCCATTGTAACTTCCTCTTCTTTCTCTCATAGTCTCCTATCTCAGAATACAATATTCGCCATCAACCATAGCCGCAACACATTCCCCTCATAAAAGAGGGTTACCTTCTAGGGAAAAAAAAAAACCTAACATAATCTTTATCGTTAGATCTGTGACCTTATAATGAATGGTCTAGATTTACAATGAAATTACAATATAGATTTACAAGACAATTTTTCCTTTAGGGGATTCTCCCCCAAACCGCCCCAGGGGGCCCGCTTTCCCCTCGACCCCCCAGCCAGGGGGATAGCCCCCCCAGACCCCACAAAGGGGGTACCCCCTGTTGTAGGAAAATCTCCCTGCGGACAAGTAGATCACCTCAAAGATCTAGACTCTTAACTCTAAGACAGAAAGTGTTTAACGTGGACACTGACTTCCTTTCAGATCTATACAAACTAATGCATGAGGAGGAAGGAGAACAGAAGTACCTTTTTATCGATGTTTTTCGCTGCACTCTCCAAGTTGAGCTCCGATCTTTCACTCCTTGATGAGACCTGTAGACAAACAACAGTACAACCACTTCCTACTCTATTGATATTATCTTGTAAACAGATCTATCTATCAGAGATAAGTTCATGTAAGATCATACACAAACTAGAAATAAATAGGCCAAGCGTATCATATTAATGAGAACAATGATAGAAGTAGCTTACAATCGTAGATGCGAATGCGACAGCTTCGTCAAGTCCCCTTTGTCCAACCCTTGCTCAAAAGGTCCACGATCCGGATGACAAAAGCTTCATTGATTACTCTCCTCTGGTTCATCGTGTGTTTCCTATGAGATCATAGGTTTCATGCTAGCAATTCTTCCCCCTTTTCACCATCATAGAGCCTACTTATATAGGTTAAGAGAGGCTTAACCTCTTGAGGTATCTTTAGGGTAGGTTGAGGAATTCCCTCCTTAGATCAAGGATCTTCTGATTGAACCAGGAATTCAAATGCAACTCCCTTCCAAACTTGAAAAATCATCCCCTTATTCTCCTCAACAAATCAACCACTACCCAGATTAGATAGCGCTCCCTCAAAAGGGGCATCAGGGCACTATAACGCTCCCTAGTAGGCTCAAGGGGAGCGCCAGCACTTCAAAGATGGGTAGCACTCCTTCAGAGGGGTGATTTGGTGTTATAACACTCCCCAGTACCTTGTGGGGGAGCGCCAGCACTCCTAAGGGTGCCATAGGGGAGAACTCTCCCTCAAAACCCTAGTTTAAGAGCTCCTTTCAGGTGGCAAGAGATTCTTGACTTTAGTTAATCATTCTCCTTCCTCCAAATCAAGTGTCTGAGTTATTCTAAGTGTCTCCTTGGTGTCGTCATCATGGCAGTATGCTTTGTTTGATGTTTGTGACACTTGTGAACAACATGCGACACTTGTGACAGTTGCGAGGAACATGCGACACTTACGACAGTTGAGAGGAACATGTGACACTTATCAAATCGAGTAATATTGATGTGTAATAGATTTCCCCCCAAAGTATGAAGTTAGAAGATTAGAACTGATAACTGAAATGCTTTGTAGACTTTCAAGAAAGGGTATAGGCTCGGAGAACTTGACGGAAGCTACACACAAACATCCAACAAATATTATGACATGTTTCAAAACCCAAGGCAGGCATACCTATGCTTGGGTGATCAAGACTTGCAAGATATGGCCACCATAAAATACACTGTGGATCCATAATTGTATTGATAAAAAGGTATAGCCACCGAAGTTACAATGTGGATCTATACTCTGATGACCTGGACTGATCGTAGCCACGAAGAATACACAGTGGATCTACGAGATGACAAGACATATCCACGACCAATACAAAGTGGATCTATGTAACAGTGTATGCATCATTCATCTAAGAGAAACTCCTTCGCAACCTGGGCAAAGTACATATCAAAGTGATCACTCAACCCAGGGTCTTCTTATCGATCCCAATGTTGTACGAATCTAACCATGTGAATAGATGTCTTGATGTCGAACATGGTAGAAACCACTTGATTACCGGTCAATGGTGTGAACTGTTAACAAGTGCGAGGGAAATCACCATTAATGTCAATAATTCCCAAGGTACCCTAGTACATTCCAACAAATGTGAATGGATGAGCTGGAGTCGAACATCCGTGGAATCATCCGATCAGAGGTCAATGATGTAAACCTACTGTCGAATGTGAGGAGGCCTGCCATTGACGCATGCAGGTCCCAAAGTACTAACTGGTTTCTAAGCCTAATTCCCAGATAATGTACTGAGGTCGACAGGAATAGGCTCGTCGAAGGAGGGTCTTGATGTATCCCCCGTCAACGATAGGAAACAGACATAGAGATGTAATTGGCAAATCAAATGGACTGATACGGGTTTTGAGGCAAGATATTTGGGATGGCTGACTCTAGAGGCGGATACTTCCCTTGAACACTGAGGCACAACAGCAAAACATGACATGGACCAAAACTATATAGTGGATGTTGTGACTTGCATCAGGTGACCCAAAGGAGTGAAAGAAACTCAAAGGATTGGCTCAGTGCAGAGGTTCAACGGGTTATAATGCGTGCATATGACAAAGTGTCATGTTCAAGGGCGACTCTAAGAATTACTTGGTAATGTTCTCAAGAGACTTCCTGGCTTGCTTCTTTCAAATTTTCCCCCATCCAAATAGACGAGTACCTCTTTTTTATTTAATGATCTCGAGGAGGATAACACATGCTCGATATAACTCACCTTCAGTAAGTTCCTCTTTCTTTGTTTAACGAACTGGAAGAAGTAAGGGTTCGATCCCGTATGGGCCTGTCGATGTGTGTTTTAGCGAGTCCAAAGACAGAAAACTCAAAGGTTTTTCAGGATTATAGAGTTTGGAAAAACACTTAAAAGAGAACTATCCCAGTTCCTTTTTCGTACAGTAGTCTAACGAGACCGAAAAAGAGATAAACTATCGCTCAAAAGATGCCCTTTCGAACCTTTTAATGAGTGTGAAAGGAAGCAAGATCACTCGACAATCTTTTCATATTTAGAGAGTCTGAAAAGAGTTTAAAGATGACTCCGGGGGGGTTCCTTTTTCGTGTGTCCATGCGGGTCCGAAAAAGAGATAAAAGTCTACCCGGTGCGTTCTCATATTTTCGAGCTTGAGAACGAACCAAGACTATGCTCATGAGTGCGACAAGGTAAATAATCGATCAGAACTGCCAAGAAACCTGCGATGTCAAAACTGCAATCCATAGGTTTAGTGAAGCCATTATATTGTTAGAGAAACCCACAAATAACTATACCTTATAAAAAATGGAGATTTATAAATAGTAATACAATGAAAATTCCATTTACCATTTCATTTTGCATAAGGATTTGTAGCAGTGGAGATTCTCACTTTGGAGGTGGATCTTGTTTCGCTTGATACCAGAGCTACGGTTGACCGTTTCTCTTGATGTTTGGACCAGGTATATCTTCATCTCCCCTTCTTTCAATCATATGGTTTAATATTCATTTTCATAGCAACATTTAATTTAAAAAATGAAGCCCTAAGTCACCCCAAAAAAGATCAAATCAGAATCTATTAAAAACGATGGGAATACAACATTCTTTTGAAAAAACGTGTTTAGAGAAAAGATGCCAACGCCTTAATACCTAAGTGGATGGGTCATTTTTGTCAAAGAACCCATGAGAAATTCTCACATATGCCCACGCAGCCATAATGGAAATTGTTTTCATTTAAAAACGTGTTATTGTTGTGTGATGGTTGTTGAATGGTAAAGAGAGGGCATGATGATTAAAAAAGAGGGTGTGGTCTTTTTAAACAATGCGGGCATTAGATTTCATGTTTTTAAATTGCTTTAAGAAATTGTCGAAAATTTCCGAAAAAGTGAAATAATGAAATTATTTGCTTTTTGTTTTGTAGGTGATTTCGGTGACCATGATCGAGTGGAAAGAACGAGAGCATGAGATGGATGACTTAGCTTCCTTGCGGAGTCCTTGCACGCGAGCCGCATTGAGAACTTGTGGCTTACTAAAATTCTTCAAATTGCAAAAAAATGAAGAAGGAGATTTTGTTGCTTGAGCACATGATCGGCTTATGGGATGTCGTAGAACAAGGATTCCGGATTGGAACACAGCTTCTAACCATAGAGTTGGAAGACGTATATTTCTTGACTGGCCTCTCAAAAAGAGGGGTTCCTATATCTTTTTCCGGGCAGAGGGCGCTTCCTGAGCAAGTGGGTGTGTATTTGGCATGTCATTGTGTCCCAGGAGCAAGACTGGCAGGGGGTAGAATCCCTATCAAGGATATCCGAGAGTTACCCCTCCGGTCCATTTTGTTTTCCATCATGAGCATGACGGGCAGTACTAGCGCACATATGGCGTCAAGATCACAGGTGGCTTATGGCGTACAATGTTTGGAGCCAACACTGTTTAACTGGAGTGCAGGGTTCCTTCAGAATGTGAAGGAACAGGTTTTGCGGTGTAGGATGGGGCAGAAACAGTTCGGATATGGCTCTCTTCTGATCTCATTTTTCTTGGAGCGCATCCCCCAGATGCAGCCTCAGATAGCACTGGAAATGCGACCAGTGGATGAACTATGGATGGAGAGGTGGACTAGTCTGTCTCTGAGGCTAGTAGCGGAGTCAGATTTCCGTTTCACAGGTGACTTCTTCGCTTGGTTGAGACAGCAGTATCTATGGATAGAATACTTCCTGTATGCTGAGGTGGATTTTCGTGGGAGCATGGATTTGATTCTACCCGTGGGGGGAGATTGGGATGCGTCAGGTAAGAGACTGAGCAATACCTTGTCTAGTTTTTGTTTTTTAAGTTTTTAATGTATATATATTTTTTTGGGTATGTAGAAGAGTTTTTAAAAGATGTATTTTTTTCAACATGCAGACAAGGGAGCAGTGCGCCCGGCCGATATATGGATACCAGGATGTCATGGGGGTGCTCCATTTGTAGAAGATCTAGGAGT
This sequence comes from Picea engelmannii, assembly GCA_009831015.1. Classification (NCBI taxonomy): domain Eukaryota; kingdom Viridiplantae; phylum Streptophyta; class Pinopsida; order Pinales; family Pinaceae; genus Picea; species Picea engelmannii. The sequence goes on along the minus strand of ML790006.1, from coordinate 344,912 downwards.
ACCATTGATAGGTCTCCGAGAGGTTGAAAGAAACCTCCAAGGCCTTACGATGGGCATTCCTCCTCTACAGAGGGGAGAAGTGCCTTTACATCTGCAGAGGCACACTGTGGGAGTGCCAGAGAATGTTAATTCTCTACTGAGGCGCGTAGTGCGCGTAGTGATATGTTACTCCCAGCACAATATAGTGCAGGGAGATTAGATTCTCTCTGGTGATCGTATTTTTGTATGCCTTGTCAGGCGATGTTGTATGGGTGTAAAGACCCAATATTTTGCTCTTCTACATACTTTTTTGATGTAATCAAAACATCTCAGTCACGCTATGTATATATATACAGTTCCGAGTTTTTACAGTGCCAAATGATGATGCCTTTTAATGTGATGTGTTTTAATTTACATGTGATGTACAATTTTTCTTTCCTTAAATATTATACATGGGAAAGATACCGATCCATGATGTAATTAGCTAATGAATCTGAAACACTGTTGACTTCTCTTGGAATATGTCTGTATTCAATGTAATCAAACATTCGTTCGAGACAGAGAACTTGTAGATGGAGATGTAGCAAGATAGGATTACGGATAGCATAGATTCGATTGACTTGATAGACCACGAGTTGGGAGTCTAAGTAAACAATGATACGAGAGATACCTAGGGAGGAGGCTTGGGTCAAAAGTCCAATGATAGCATGATATTCTACCATGTTATTGGTCGTTGGTCCTAAGAAAATACCTCCTAAACTCACCACCTCATCAAATTGGTAAATGACCCATGTTGCCGAAGCAATGTTCCGGGTATGTCGACTAGCTCCATCCGCAAACCCGAAAAAGATAGTAAAGGGTGATGTCATCTGCGCATGAAAACACAAGACACAGTTATGAGTGGAAAAGGTAAAGACTTGAGCACGCGAAAGAAATAGACACACCAAACTAAAATACAATAATGTACAAAGTACACATGCTGGGTGATCTAGGCATAGTACTTTTTAAGGTAAAGCCCATTTCGGGGCTCTCCCAAGGAAATTCCATCATTATCTACTAACTCGTAGGCACCTCTGTGTAGAACATGTTTCACAATGTAAGGGCCATGCCACAAAGGTTCTAACTTAACTTTCCCCAATTTGTCATGAGCCTGGTCATAGACGAGGACTAAGTCTCCTTCTGCAAAAGTCCGGGGATGGATGGATTTGTCGTATTGATTTTTAATCCGTTTCTGATGTGCTTTGTTAACGAGAGTGGCATCACGACGTGTTTCATCTAGTCTGGATAGATATAAGAAACATTCTTCTTCGACAGAAGTATGGGGTAGGAGTTCTACTTTAAGTTTGAGAGATGGAATCTCACACTCGATTGGTAAAACGGCTTTGATGCCATACACCAACTGGAAAGGAGTAAATCCAGTTGCAGTTTTCACGGAAGTACGGTAAGCCCAGAGAGCGAAAAAAAGTTGTAGATGCCACAATGTCTTGTTTTCCCCTACCATGCGTTGAATCATGGTTTTTAGGACTTTGTTGATGGCCTCAACTTGTCCATTGGCCTGAGGATAGTAAGGGGATGAGTTTTCATGGCGAAAGCCCAATTTGACATGCAATTCGCTCATCATCTTGTTCTTAAAGTGTGCACCGTGATTAGTGAAAATGGCGCGTGGTACACCAAAATGAGTTATGATATGGTTAAAGAGAAACAGAGTTGCAGTACGACCATCGTTCAGAAAGGTAGGCATAGCCTCAGCCCATTTTGTAAAGTAGTCAATGGCGACTATTATATAACCGTGCCCCCTGGCTGAGGTAGGCTTACATTGCATGAAATCGATACCCCACTTGGCGAAGGGGCCGATGGCGATAATGGGGTGCAGTGTAGTAGGGTGGGTGCGTGTTATCTTGTTAAATACTTGGCAAGGTGAGCATTTTTTTACTGCCTCAATACAATCTTTGAAAATCGAGGGCCAAAAGTAGCCGGCACGTAGGATTTTTTGGGCGGTGGCCATCCCAGAAAGATGACCGCCACAGGCGCCAAGGTGACAATCGTTTAGAACACGATTAGCCTCCTCATGAATCAGACATCGTCGAAGGATAGTGTCAATACCACAGTGATACAAGGTGTCGCCGACGATAAGATAACGACGAGAATGGTGGCGAATATGTCGATGCTCTTCACGGGAAATGTTGGGTTGAAAACGTTGGGTTTGGAGGTAAAGGAGGATGTCTCCGTACCAAGGATCAGAGGTGCTAATGAGGAAAAGAGTTTCATCTGGGAGAGAATATCTAGGTTTGATGTCTTCATCAGCACGAGGGAGATCACAGATGAGCTCCGCAAACACCAGGGACTTTTTGGCTTTCGACTTTGTAAATTCAAGATCGAATTCCTGAAGGATGACGATCCATTTAGAATATTTGCCCCCAAGTACTTGACATGTCAAGACATGGTACATGGGGTTGGAGTCCGCAATCACCATGGTGGTGCGTAGTAAGATGTAATGGTGGAATCTTTGGACATCGATGACGGCTGCCAGAGCTAGTTTCTCTACATGTGAATATTGGAGTTCGGGTCCAAATAGACTCTTGCTCAGGTAATAAATCACATGTTCTTCACCGTTGGGGTCCTCCTGAACTAACACCATTGCAATAGTGGAAGTGGAGGCGGCTAAGTAAAGGATGTAGTCCTTTGTATACTCCAGAGGGTGCAACAAAGGTGCGTGGGTCAAGGCGTGCTTGAGAGCATCAAATGACCATTGAGCAATGTCATCCCAGATGAAAGGGGTGTTTTTTTGTAGTAACCGCGTGAATCCTTTAGTTATCTCAGCGTAGTTACAGATGAAATGGTGAAGGAAGTTTGCTTTGCCTTGCAAACTTTGGAGTTGGGTTAAATTGGTAGGTGGGGGTAAGGCTAGAATGGCCTTAATATTTAAGGGATCCACCCTAATCCCGTCTTTAGAGACAATGAAACCGAGGAGTCGACCGGATTCGACAGCAAAAATACACTTATGTGGGTTCAAGCCAATACGGTAGAACCAACATCGAAGAAAAATAGCTCGTAAGTGATCAACGTGATCGGATCAATTGGATGAGTGAGCAGGTAAGTCGTCGAGGTAAGTTTTTGAGATATGCTTGATATTGTGGAAAGCATACGACATGGCCCGCTGGAAAGTAGCACCAGCATTTTTGAGACCAAAAGGTAGCTTTCGATAGGCGAAAGTTCCCCATGGACAGATAAAGGTTGTCTTATGTTGATTAGCAGGTAAGATTTCAATCTGGTTATACCCAGAGAAGCCATCCATGAAAGAGAAGATTACGCTCCCAGCACAATTATCAATGATTTGGTCGATGAAGGGTGTAGGGTAGTTGTCCTTGGGACAAGCTTTGTTGAGATCCCAATAGTCAACACAAACACGGATGGTTCCTTGTTTTTTGGCAACTAGAACAAGGTTGGAGACCCATTCTGTCAAAGGGACAGGATAGATAAAGCTAGATTTTAGAAGTTTCTCAACTTCTGCCTTTATAGCTGCGATTTTCTTGGGATGAACCGGGCGGAGTTTTTGTCGAACAAATTTCGCGCCAGGGTAAGTCTTGATTTCGTGCACGACGATCAAAGGGTCGATCCTTGGCATTTCCTCATAGCTCCAAGCGAAGACATCGCGGAATTCTTTAAACAGAGCGGTGTAAGAGACCACTTCTTCAGGTGTGAAATTAGCACCAAGGTTAATGTTTTCCACGACACCTTCTTTGATCGAAATATCAATAATGATCATAGCAGATATGTTACCCATATTCCCCTCAAAAATAGTATCTTGTGTGAGGATGGGACATTGTGGAGCATCGGTAACATTAGAAGGGAAGACAGAGTGTATGTCTTGGTGAATTTCTTCAAAAGGCAGAATAAAAGAGGATCAATGATGGTTATCATCCCAAGGTAGATCGTCAATACTAGGCATTTCCATAATAGATTCATCAGAAGGGAAAATTTGGGAAATGTAATCGATTGCGAACGATAGGGAATCCAACCATGAAAGCATCAAGTAGGCATCAGGAGCCAATAAATGTGGGTTGTCCGAAGAGGGAGAGGCGGATTGAATAGCTACGTATGCGGCCTCGGCTGGGCTAAGTGGCATAGTGTCACCTAGCACATCGAATTCCATTGGACTAGGGACAATCCAAGGGTCAGATGATTCCAAGGATTGATAAGGCATAGTCAAAATCATATTGACGGTGGCAATATGATGCGCGGTGGGTGGAAGTGGTGTAGGGAAGGTACTCATAAGGCTAGAATCTTTCAACAAGCCAACACCAACGCTTTCATAAGTAACTGGGTGATCTCCCAAAAAAGGAATGTTGTTGGTGACAGGGATGCGAGTGTTGGGTGTACATAAATCGAGTTGATCGATAGTGACAATTTTGCCTTGATGGGGGAATTGCACACATCGAAACACCGACGAGGCGATGGCAGTCATAGCGTAGAACCAACTTCTTCCAAGTAGTAGGTTGTAATCGAGGGGGGCATCAATCACCTCGACATCAACGGTAACAGTTTTTCCGCCCAACTGAACGGCTAAGGATTGTAAAAGTCTGTGTGGATGAAAACCTCGCCCATCGGAAGCGCGTAACATAGTAGGATATTTGTTAAGGGCATGTGATTTTAAGTCTTTCCAACAAGCTAAAGACATGACACAAGTAGAGGCTCCCTCATCCAAGATAGTTCGGTGGATTTGTTGATTGTGAACAACAACATCAATCTAGAAACCTAGTTGGTGAGAGAGTCGGGGTTGATGATCATCCAGATTAAACGTGAGGTTATTTGATGACTCAGGATTGAAATCACTGATGGCGGCTAAGAGCGTTCTACGTTGGCTGGGACAGTGTTGTAGAACTTCCAAGGCGGACATAGAACACGGTGCTTGAGCCAAATCTTCAACAATGTTGTAGTTTTGGGTAGCCCATGAATTAGGATTGAAGGTAGATTTCCGGACAGTTCTTTTAGGAGGGAGTAAAATGGAGTCAAACGAAGGTTTCTCAATCTGAAGTGGCCCAGATGGAGGGCTAGCAGATGGAGGACTAACGAAAGATGGTAATGGGTCCGGTACAGAACCATTAGTAGTCTTCGGCTTATCAAGTTTAATTGACGTGTCATATGTCACAGTGCGAGTGGTTAGATTAATCCCATTAAGCATGTAAATGTGGGCGCTTATCGAGGCCTCATCATGGGATTGGTTGGAACTACCCCCTGTAGTGGGGGTTTGAGCAACCAAAGATTGTTGCTGTGGAAAAGGCTGAGTAAGCACAACGGGCTGTGAATTTCCCTTAAAAATTTTGGCCACTTCATCGCAATGTGGACAATCTTGAGTGTAGTGATCGTCACCACAAATGAGACATGGGAATTTCGGTTTTCGTTGTGGTTGTTTTCTGGCAGCAAGGGTTTGCGGTTGATTTTTTGGTTGTTCGTTGTTGTTGTTTTTCTTTGGTTTATTTCTTGCTTTCTTCTTGCCCCCGGGTTGTTGTGAAGGGGTTTATTGGACCACATTCACCTCAGAGACCTGAGTTTGAGGGGGGGTAGAAGAGGGTGCAGTCGAACTGGGAGCAGGAGTCGGAGTGAACCGTTGGATTGTTCCAGTCGACTGGGAAGTATATTGGGTCTTGACGGAGCCAATAACTCCATCTACGTGTGAGGCAGACGATGGTTTGGATGGATCATTAGTGGCACGGGTAGCATTCGGTGTCAACTCGTACAGAGTACTAGACTGTGAATAAACTAAGTCTAAGTACTGAGCTCAGGCAATAGCTTCTTCCTCGGTGACTACACCACCCATGGCAACATCACGAGAGATCTGGGGTAACATGATTTGGTGAACCATTCTGCTAATAATTGGTCAGGAATGACCGCTTTGATTATCCTTCGTTGTCATCTCCATTCATGAATATGATTGGAGATATGTACGGAAGTTGTCTGACGAAGGGAGGTCAATAGTTCGGTACCCATCTCTTATCAAATGGGTAGTTGGAAGTGTGTGAGGAAGGACATGGCAAGGGAGTTGAAATTGTGAAAAGAAGCACGTGGTAATTCAATATACCATTTTTCTACAGAGCCCGTAAGCGTTCGTTGAAAAATATGCAAACGTATAGAATCGTCCATGAGGGAGTTGGATGAACACCACAAATGGAAATTCATCACGTGGTTGTTTGGGTCTTCTCCGGACTTTCCGTTGAATTTTGGGATATCAGAAGGAAGTTTAGCTGGAGTAGCTGGCCAAACCGAAGAATGAAAAATAGGATCATTCGTTAACCGAGACAAGTCTGGAAGTCCCAGGGTTGCTAGGAAAGGTAGTTGTCGGTTAACCTGTGGGTAATGTTGGTGTGGCATAGGGACACCAGTAGGGCCATACACTAGGTTATGCGGATAATTGTAACTAGTGGGCCCTCTTGTATAAGGTTGGTGTTGACAAGGGTACACAGGATTTGAGGTGTTTTGAGAAACATGTGCGAGCAGAGGATAACCGGATGGGTTTTGAGGATTATAAGTTGGATTTGGCATTTGTCCATAAGGAGGTTGTTGTGGAGCTTGAGGATTGTGTCCCCCTGAGAACTATGGATTTCCTGGAAAAGGGATGTTCCATGGATTGGACGTGGTAGACACATTTTGTCCATACGGTTGATGGTAAGCTTCGGATTGAGGTTTCCCCCCAGCATGAGGGTTCCCTCCAAATGGAAGTTGTCCTCTGGTGGGAGGATGTCCCCCAGCTTGAGGTAGAGTTCCCGGAATTTGAGAACCAGATGTAAATGACTGACCGGTATCATTGAACGGATTAGGACCACCAAGACCAGTCCCTCTGGATTGTTGGATAGGTATGGAACTTCCCGGCATAACTTGGGTAGTAGTGGCAGTGGTAAAATTCAGTTCTCTGTACTCAAAAGGGAGTGATGATGTAGGTCTTGGTGTTACTAGCGTGCCAGTTGCAGCTTGGCTAACCACCACATTACTGGCAGGAATAGTCGGAATGTGAGGGACCATTGTAGAATGGGCCATCTGGAGAGAAAAATTAGACCTTAGGCCAACGGACGATGTGTTCAGACCAACGGACGGAGTGGCCGTAAAAACGGTAATACCAGTAAAATGGTTTAAGGGTATGGTGTAGGTAATAGGCGCATCGGCACCTATTCCTGCTCCATAAAGATCCCACACCATGCACGGTGGACTTTGAACGATGTCTTCGATCCAAAAGGGGTCATCAGCTAAAGGGTTTGAATGAGACTCGGTCGGAATGTCAAAAGGATTGATGACAAAAAATTCACCGACTGAATTCAGTTGGAGAACACGTCGCTCATATCCCTCCAGAATGCAGAAATCTTCCGGAGACTCTAAAACAATTCGAAAATTTTCTAAAGGAGTGGGAACTTCTTCTTGGGAAGTTGTAGTGTCTTGAACCTTGCTCTGTTAAGGAGATTCCTCCATAGAATGAGGGGGTAAAGGGGTGTTCCCTTCCATATTTTCCGGAGGAATTCCCTGTAGCCTCCACGAACGGTGTGGAGGGTCGATGTTGGTGAAAAAGAGTCGGCGAAAAATATCTATGGCCAACTACCGAAAAGAAACAGCATACACTAATAGAATCTAAGAATCACAACCAAGCAAACAGGACCTTCTCTCGACGACCGTACTAGTTGGTGATGAAATCCAAAATCGTGTGATCAAGTCAAGAAGGGGCGGGGATATGGTGGAACAATTACAATGGCAACCTGCTTAACGGACTTACGCCTTGGTGCAAGATTCCACACAGTAATTGTGGATTTACCCTCCAAGGAGCCCGAGTGAGTCTGACCAATGTTTGCTCCAGGTATAGTGAGACTTCCCTTCATTGTCACCTTGTGTAAGACTCTAAAGATTATGGCCACTAAAGTTACCAATTCGCAGTCAGCCCCTGGGCAGGAACAGTCGACAGTCCAGTCCGAACGTACGGGCAGGGTATCTAGCCCAAAATCAACTTGAAAGGCTTCCACTCAACCTTGTGGGTATACCTTTAAGAGATCCTCATAATACGATCTAACCACTACAATCAGTCAAACCACGGAGGGATAATCTCTGTATCTCACCCGAATGCAACCTCGTGTGTAAACCCTATGTGAGAGGGGGATCCCAGGCAAACTTATACGACAATTGGATTTGACTCTCCCTAGCAGAAGATGCTAATGTTTTTTTTGGAAACTTTGGAGAGTTATGCTCACAGCCTAATTCAAAGTACTAAGCCTAGTCTATTGTTGGTGGAGGATCCTAGAAAAGAAAATGTTCTAGATAATTTTTAATTAGCATTCATTTTATAGTTGTTCTTTACTCAAAAGGGGGTGCATGGAAGTGAAACGGATGGAACTATGACTCAGTCTCCAAAAATGCATCAAAGATGATAAGCATTCATTTCTTTTCGATGAACATCTATTTAAAGGAGAGAGAGAGAGTTCTTTCCACTAGCAAGCACTAATAAGGAATGTCCTCAAACAAATCTTCTTCAATCAAATCCGATGTGGCACTAAAACTTTTGAAAATACCTTCTAACGAGCAAAATCAATCATGAAGATGTCTCTTTATTGTTTGTATGTGAATAATGATTAATTTGAAACAACACGTTTCTTGCCAATTATCCTTTTGGATCAAGGAAACTCAGATAAACACAAGTAGGTTTCGTACAAACAATACACCCTCTTGCTGCGATCAAAAAACAAGAAGCAAAAAAAAACAAAAAATCAAAGAAAAATCAAGAACTTCACACCAAAAGAGATGTCGAAGAACAATGACCTCAACTAAAACCAAATGAAGAGATTCGTAGGCTTCTAATGTTCTTCACCGGAGTTTCTCGCTCAGTCAAAAAGGAGAGACCAAAAATGCATTGGTTTCAAACTCCCAATCAACAGAAAAACTCAACAACAATGAAGAAAGCTACAAAATCTAAACAGCAAGGTGTTTGTTCTTCAAAAAGAAAGATGTCAAAGTTGAAAAGCAAGAATCATTGACTCATAGAGAGGCTCAGCAGGTGAAACACAGAGATTAGACCCTGGAAAGAGCAATTCTAGAAAGTTTTTTGGCCAAAAGAGGGCTGGCGCTCTATTGTAAAGGGAAAGGAGTGTTATAACACTCTGTGTAAGGCACTCAGGGAGCGTTGGCGCTCTGTTAACACAAGTACAGGAGTTCCAGGTTCAAAAAGCTCCTAAAAATGTCAAAAAATCCAAAAATTGCAGTCTAGTCTCGTCAATCAAGCTGAGTGTGATGGGGTAAGGAGTCAATCAGCTCATGAAATCAATCAAAAAGGGGTGAACCAGGTATGAAAACAATCAAGGGGTAAGACAAGGTCAATGAGGAGAAATCAAAACAAAAAGGTTTTGATTTGAGGACTCCCCAGTGGAGTCGCCAGTTTCTGTTGTAGGAAAATCTCCCTGCGGACAGGTAGATCGCCTCAAAGAGCTAGACTCTTAAATCTAAGACAGAAAGTGCTTAACGTGGACACTGACTTCCTTTCAGATCTATACAAACTAATGCATGAGGAGGAAGGAGAACAAAAGTACCTTTTTATCGACGTTTGTCCCAGCACGCTCCGAGTTGAGCTCCGATCTTTCACTCCTCGATGAGCCCTGTAGACAAACAACAATATGACCACTTCCTACTCTATTGATATTAGCTTGAAAATAGATCTATCTATCAGAGATAAGTTCATGTAAGATCAGACACAAACTAGAAAGAAACAAGCCAAGCGTGTCATATTAATGAGAACAATGACAGAAGTAGCTTACAACCGTAGATGCGAATGTGACAGATTTGTCAAGTCCCCTTTGTCAACCTCTTGCTCAAAAGGTCCACGATCCATATGACAGTGGCTTCACTGATTACTCTCCTCCGGTTCACCGTGTGTTTCCTATGAGATCATAGGTTTCATGCTAGCAATTCTTCCCCCTTTTCACCATCATAGCGCCTGCTTATATAGGTTAAGAGAGGCTTAACCTCTTGAGGTATCTTTAGTGTAGGTTGACGAATTCCCTCCTTAGATCAAGGATCTTCTGATTGAACCAAAAATTCAAATGCAACTGCCTTCCAAACTTGAAAGATCCTCCCCTTATTCTCCTCAACAAATAAACCACTGCCCAGATTAGATAGCGCTCCCTCAAAAGGGGCATCAGGGCGCTATAACGCTCCCTAGTAGGCTCAAGGGGAGCGCCAGCACTTCAAATATGGGTAGAGCTCCTTTAGAGGGGTGATTTGGTGTTATAATGTTCCCCAGTACCTTGTGGGGGAGAGCCAGTGCTCCTAAGGGTGCCATAGGAGAGCGCTCTCCCTCAAAACCCTAGTTTAAGAGCTCCTTTCAGGTGGCAAGAGATTCTTGACTTCAGTTAATCATTCTCCTTCCTCCAAATCAAGTGTCTGAGGTATTCTAAGTGTCTCCTTGGTGTCGTCATCATGGCAGTATGCTTTGTTTGATGTTTGCGACACTTGTGAACAACATGCGACACTTGCGACAGTTGCGAGGAACATGCGACACTTACGACAGTTGAGAGGAACATGCGACACTTATCAAATCAAGTAATATTGATGTGTAAAACCCCCCCTCTGCACTCCTCCGTGTGGAAGAGTGTACATACTTTTAGGGTGTAAATACTTCATGGGGTATAAACATGGCTGAAAGTAAAAGACCTCTGAATTAGGAAGATAATCAGACTCCACAACCAACAATCTCCCACTTGAAGACTAATCTCAACAACTCCACCACTATTGTATATGCTCGACTCTGAACCTTTTTGGACCTGGAAAATTTCTCATCTTCATCTTCATTCTTGAAGACCAACTGAAACTGAGCAGGAACTCAGTTTCTCCCTGGTTACTCCCTTTGTTAACATGTCTACAGGATTATGGCTAGTGTTTATCTTTTCCAACTTCAAATGTCCATCTTCCAAGGCAGATCATATAAAGTGGTACATCAACTGTATATGCTTAGTCTTCAAATGGAAAGTTGAGTTATTTGCAAGATGAATGGCACTCTCACTGTCACAGTACAACCTGCTATTATCTTTCTTCTTTCCCAATTCCTCCATAAACCTCTGTAGCCAAATCATCTCTTTACTAGCCTCTGTAGCAGCAACATACTCTGCCTCTGTTGTTGAAAGTGCAACAACCTTTTGCAGTTTTGAAATCCAACTTATTGTTGTTCCACCTATAGTAAACACATACCCTGTGGTACTCCTCCTGC